>CM068994.1:23655829-24079239 GCA_035357415.1 Ophraella communa | reverse complement strand
TGACGACAAAAATTTTTTACTTAACACAGTGACAAAGCAAATACTATGGTTTAAATTTTGCTAAAATTCTTAATTAGGTTATGCGTGATAAATATAGTGTAGAACCATTAGATCAAACATGTTGAATAGGAAAATTACGTTATAATGTCAAATCTCTTCATAATTCCCATCAAAATTGACTTTCTTCGAGTTTCGATGTACTACTTCAACTTCAATAGATTCCCAACCAAATTTCTTTATTTACGAACAAACTGCATCAATCGATTCAGCGTCTTTAAAAACCCTTTTACCCATAATTTCAAGTGTTTTGGACGACAAAAATTTTTTACTTAACACAGTGACAAAGCAAATACTATGGTTTAAATTTTGCTAAAATTCTTAATTAGGTTATGCGTGATAAATATAGTGTAGAACCATTAGATCAAACTGTTGAATAGAAAAATAACGTTATAATGTCAAATCTCTTCATAATTCCCATCAAAATTGACTTCCTTCGAGTTTCGATGTACTACTTCAACTTCAATAGATTCCCAACCAAATTTCTTTATTTACGAACAAACTGCATCAATCAATTCAGCGTCTTTAAAAACCCTTTTACCCATAATTTCAATTGTTTTTGACGACAAAAATGTTTTACTTAACACAGTGACAAAGCAAATACTATGGTTTAAATTTTGCTAATTTTGCGTAATAAATATAGTGTAGAACCATTAGATCAAACATGTTGAATAGGAAAATTACGTTATAATGTCAAATCTCTATATAATTTTCAACAAAATTGACTTTCTTCGAGTTTCGCTGTACTACTTCAACTTCAATAGATTCCCAACTAAATTTCTTTATTTACAAACAAACTGCATTAATCGATTCAGCGTCTTTAAAAACCCTTTTACCCATAATTTCAAGTGTTTTTGACGACAAAAATTTTTTACTTAACACAGTGACAAAGCAAATACTATGGTTTAAATTTTGCTAAAATTCTTAATTAGGTTATGCGTGATAAATATAGTGTAGAACCATTAGATCAAACATGTTGAATAGGAAAATAACGTTATAATGTCAAATCTCTTCATAATTCCCATCAAAATTGACTTTCTCAGAGTTTCGATGTACTACTTCAACTTTAATAGATTCCCAACCAAATTTCTCTATTTACGAACAAACTGCATCAATCGATTCAGCGTCTTTAAAAATCCTTTTGCCCATAATTTTAAGTGTTTTTGACGACAAAAATCTTTTACTTAACACAGTGACAAAGCAAATACTATGATTAAAATTTTGCCAAAATTCTTAATGCGTAATAAATATAGTGTAGAACCATTAGATCAAACATGTTGAATAGGAAAATTACGTTATAATGTCAAATCTCTGCATAATTCGCATCAAAATTGACTTTCTCAGAGTTTCGATGTACTACTTCAACTTCAATAGATTCCCAACCGAATTTCTTTATTTACGAACAAATTGCATTAATCGATTCAGCGTCTTTAAAAACCCTTTTACCCATAATTTCAAGTGTTTTGGACGACAAGAATTTTTTACATAACACAGTGACAAAGCAAATACTATGGTTTAAATTTTGCAAAAATTCTTAATTAGGTTATGCGTGATAAATATAGTGTATAACCATTAGATCAAACATGTTGAATAGGAAAATTATGTTATAATGTCAAATCTCTTCATAATTCCCATCAAAATTGACTTCCTTCGAGTTTTGCTGTACTACTTCAACTTCAATAGATTCCCAACCAGATTTCTCTATTTACGAACAAACTGCATCAATCGATTCAGCGTCTTTAAAAACCCTTTTACCCATATTTTCAAGTGTTTTTGACGACAAAATATTTTTACTTAACACAGTGACAAAGCAAATACTATGGTTTAAATTTTGCTAAAATTCTTAATTAGGTTATGCGTGATAAATATAGTGTAGAACCATTAGATCAAACATGTTGAATAGGAAAATTACGTTATAATGTCAAATCTCTATATAATTCCCAACAAAATTGACTTTCTTCGAGTTTCGCTGTACTACTTCAACTTCAATAGATTCCCAACCAGATTTCTCTATTTACGAACAAACTGCATCAATCGATTCAGCGTCTTTAAAAACCCTTTTACCCATAATTTTAAGTGTTTTGGACGACAAAAATTTTTTACTTAACACAGTGACAAAGCAAATACTATGGTTTAAATTTTGCTAAAATTCTTAATTAGGTTATGCGTGATAAATATAGTGTAGAACCATTAGATCAAACATGTTGAATAGGAAAATTACGTTATAATGTCAAATCTCTATATAATTCCCAACAAAATTGACTTTCTTCGAGTTTCGCTGTACTACTTCAACTTCAATAGATTCCCAACCAGATTTCTCTATTTACGAACAAACTGCATCAATCGATTCAGCGTCTTTAAAAATCCTTTTGCCCATAATTTTAAGTGTTTTGGACGACAAAAATTTTTTACTTAACACAGTGACAAAGCAAATACTATGGTTTAAATTTTGCTAAAATTCTTAATTAGGTTATGCGTGATAAATATAGTGTAGAACCATTAGATCAAACATGTTGAATAGGAAAATTACGTTATAATGTCAAATCTCTGCATAATTCGCATCAAAATTGACTTTCTCAGAGTTTCGATGTACTACTTTAACTTCAATAGATTCCCAACCAAGTTTCTTTATTTACGAACAAACTGCATCAATCGATTCAGCGTCTTTAAAAACCCTTTTACCCATATTTTCAAGTGTTTTTGACGACAAAAATTTTTTACTTAACACAGTGACAAAGCAAATACTATGGTTTAAATTTTGCTAAAATTCTTAATTAGGTTATGCGTGATAAATATAGTGTAGAACCATTAGATCAAACATGTTGAATAGAAAAATAACGTTATAATGTCAAATCTCTTTATAATTCCCAACAAAATTGACTTCCTTCGAGTTTCGATGTACTACTTCAACTTCAATAGATTATCAACTCTATTTCTTTATTTACGAACAAACTGCATCAATCGATTCAGCGTCTTTAAAAACCCTTTTACCCATAATTTCAAGTGTTTTGAACGACAAAAATTTTTTACTTAACACAGTGACAAAGCAAATACTATTGTTTAAATTTTGCTAAAATTCTTAATTAGGTTATGCGTGATAAATATAGTGTAGAACCATTAGATCAAACATGATGAATGGGAAAATTACGTTATAATGTCAAATCTCTTTATAATTCCCAACAAAATTGACTTCCTTCGAGTTTCGATGTACTACTTCAACTTCAATAGATTATCAACTCTATTTCTTTATTTACGAACAAACTGCATCAATCGATTCAGCGTCTTTAAAAACCCTTTTACCTATAATTTCAAGTGTTTTTGACGACAAAAATTTTTTACTTAACACAGTGACAAAGCAAATACTATGATGTAAATTTTGCTAAAATTCTTAATTAGGTTATGCGTAATAAATATAGTGTAGAACCATTAGATCAAACATGTTGAATAGGAAAATTACGTTATAATGTCAAATCTCTGCATAATTCGCATCAAAATTGACTTTCTCAGAGTTTCGATGTACTACTTCAACTTCAATAGATTCCCAACCAGATTACTCTATTTACGAACAAACTGCATCAATCGATTCAGCGTCTTTAAAAACCCTTTTACCCATAATTTCAAGTGTTTTGGACGACAAAATTTTTTTACTTAACACAGTGACAAAGCAAATACTATGGTTTAATTTTTGCTAAAATTCTTAATTAGGTTATGCGTGATAAATATAGTGTAGAACCATTAGATCAAACATGTTGAATAGGAAAATTACGTTATAATGTCAAATCTCTTCATAATTCCCATCAAAATTGACTTCCTTCGAGTTTTGCTGTACTACTTCAACTTCAATAGATTCCCAACCAGATTTCTCTATTTACGAACAAACTGCATCAATCGATTCAGCGTCTTTAAAAACCCTTTTACCCATATTTTCAAGTGTTTTTGACGACAAAATATTTTTATTTAACACAGTGACAAAGCAAATACTATGGTTTAAATTTTGCTAAAATTCTTAATTAGGTTATGCGTGATAAATATAGTGTAGAACCATTAGATCAAACATGTTGAATAGGAAAATTACGTTATAATGTCAAATCTCTTTATAATTCCCAACAAAATTGACTTCCTTCGAGTTTCGATGTACTACTTCAACTTCAATAGATTATCAACTCTATTTCTTTATTTACGAACAAACTGCATCAATCGATTCAGCGTCTTTAAAAACCCTTTTACCTATAATTTCAAGTGTTTTTGACGACAAAAATTTTTTACTTAACACAGTGACAAAGCAAATACTATGATGTAAATTTTGCTAAAATTCTTAATGCGTAATAAATATAATGTAGAACCATTAGATCAAACATGTTGAATAGGAAAATAACGTTATAATGTCAAATCTCTTCGTAATTCCCATCAAAATTGACTTTCTTCGAGTTTCGATGTACTACTTCAACTTCAATAGATTCCCAACTAAATTTCTTTATTTACGAACAAACTGCATCAATCGATTCAGCGTTTTTAAAAACCCTTTTACCCATAATTTCAAGTGTTTTGGACGACAAAAGTTTTTTACTTAACACAGTGACAAAGCAAATACTATGGTTTAATTTTTGCCAAAATTCTTAATTAGGTTATGCGTGATAAATATAGTGTAGAACCATTAGATCAAACATGTTGAATAGGAAAATTACGTTATAATGTCAAATCTCTTCATAATTCGCATCAAAATTGACTTTCTCAGAGTTTCGATGTACTACTTCATTAGATTCCCAACCAGATTTCTCTATTTACGAACAAACCGCATCAATCGATTCAGCGTCTTAAAAAACCCTTTTACCCATATTTTCAAGTGTTTTTGACGACAAAATATTTTTATTTAACACAGTGACAAAGCAAATACTATTGTTTAAATTTTGCTAAAATTCTTAATTAGGTTATGCGTGATAAATATAATGTAGAACCATTAGATCAAACATGATGAATGGGAAAATTACGTTATAATGTCAAATCTCTTTATAATTCCCAACAAAATTGACTTCCTTCGAGTTTCGATGTACTACTTCAACTTCAATAGATTATCAACTCTATTTCTTTATTTACGAACAAACTGCATCAATCGATTCAGCGTCTTTAAAAACCCTTTTACCTATAATTTCAAGTGTTTTTGACGACAAAAATTTTTTACTTAACACAGTGACAAAGCAAATACTATGATGTAAATTTTGCTAAAATTCTTAATGCGTAATAAATATAGTGTAGAACCATTAGATCAAACATGTTGAATAGGAAAATTACGTTATAATGTCAAATCTCTGCATAATTCGCATCGAAATTGACTTTCTCAGAGTTTCGATGTACTACTTCAACTTCAATAGATTCCCAACCAAGTTTCTTTATTTACGAACAAACTGCATCAATCGATTCAGCGTCTTTAAAAACCCTTTTACCCATATTTTCAAGTGTTTTGGAAGACATAATTTTTTACTTAACACAGTGACAAAGCAAATACTATGGTTTAATTTTTGCTAAAATTCTTAATTAGGTTATGCGTGATAAATATAGTGTAGAACCATTAGATCAAACATGTTGAATAGGAAAATTACGTTATAATGTCAAATCTCTTCATAATTCCCATCAAAATTGACTTCCTTCGAGTTTTGCTGTACTACTTCAACTTCAATAGATTCCCAACCAGATTTCTCTATTTACGAACAAACTGCATCAATCGATTCAGCGTCTTAAAAAACCCTTTTACCCATATTTTCAAGTGTTTTTGACGACAAAATATTTTTATTTAACACAGTGACAAAGCAAATACTATTGTTTAAATTTTGCTAAAATTCTTAATTAGGTTATGCGTGATAAATATAATGTAGAACCATTAGATCAAACATGATGAATGGGAAAATTACGTTATAATGTCAAATCTCTTTATAATTCCCAACAAAATTGACTTCCTTCGAGTTTCGATGTACTACTTCAACTTCAATAGATTATCAACTCTATTTCTTTATTTACGAACAAACTGCATCAATCGATTCAGCGTCTTTAAAAACCCTTTTACCTATAATTTCAAGTGTTTTTGACGACAAAAATTTTTTACTTAACACAGTGACAAAGCAAATACTATGATGTAAATTTTGCTAAAATTCTTAATGCGTAATAAATATAGTGTAGAACCATTAGATCAAACATGTTGAATAGGAAAATTACGTTATAATGTCAAATCTCTGCATAATTCGCATCAAAATTGACTTTCTCAGAGTTTCGATGTACTACTTCAACTTCAATAGATTCCCAACCAAATTTCTTTATTTACGAACAAACTGCATCAATCGATTCAGCGTCTTTAAAAACCCTTTTACCCATAATTTCAAGTGTTTTGGACGACAAAAATTTTTTACTTAACACAGTGACAAAGCAAATACTATGGTTTACATTTTGCTAAAATTCTTAATTAGGTTATGCGTGATAAATATAGTGTAGAACCATTAGATCAAACATGTTGAATAGGAAAATTACGTTATAATGTCAAATCTCTATATAATTTCCAACAAAATTGACTTTCTTCGAGTTTCGCTGTACTACTTCAACTTCAATAGATTCCCAACTAAATTTCTTTATTTACGAACAAACTGCATCAATCGATTCAGCGTCTTTAAAAACCCTTTTACCCATAATTTCAAGTGTTTTTGACGACAAAAATTTTTTACTTAACACAGTGACAAAGCAAATACTATGGTTTAAATTTTGCTAAAATTCTTAATTAGGTTATGCGTGATAAATATAGTGTAGAACCATTAGATCAAACATGTTGAATAGGAAAATTACGTTATAATGTCAAATCTCTTCATAATTCCCATTATAATTGACTTCCTTCGAGTTTTGCTGTACTACTTCAACTTCAATAGATTCCCAACCAGATTTCTCTATTTACGAACAAACTGCATCAATCGATTCAGCGTCTTTAAAAACCCTTTTACCCATATTTTCAAGTGTTTTTGACGACAAAATATTTTTATTTAACACAGTGACAAAGCAAATACTATGGTTTAAATTTTGCTAAAATTCTTAATTAGGTTATGCGTGATAAATATAGTGTAGAACCATTAGATCAAACATGTTGAATAGGAAAATTACGTTATAATGTCAAATCTCTTCATAATTCCCATTAAAATTGACTTCCTTCGAGTTTTGCTGTACTACTTCAACTTCAATAGATTCCCAACCAGATTTCTCTATTTACGAACAAACTGCATCAATCGATTCAGCGTCTTTAAAAACCCTTTTACCCATAATTTCAAGTGTTTTGGACGACAAAAATTTTTTACTTAACACAGTGACAAAGCAAATACTATGGTTTAAATTTTGCTAAAATTCTTAATTAGGTTATGCGTGATAAATATAGTGTAGAACCATTAGATCAAACATGTTGAATAGGATAATTATGTTATAATGTCAAATCTTTATATAATTCCCAACAAAATTGACTTTCTTCGAGTTTCGCTGTACTACTTCAACTTCAATAGATTCCCAACCAAATTTCTTTATTTACGAACAAACTGCATCAATTGATTCAGCGTCTTTAAAAACCCTTTTACCCATAATTTCAAGTGTTTTGGACGACAAAAATTTTTTACTTAACACAGTGACAAAGCAAATACTATGGTTTAAATTTTGCTAAAATTCTTAATTAGGTTATGCGTGATAAATATAATGTAGAACCATTAGATCAAACATGTTGAATAGGAAAATAACGTTATAATGTCAAATCTCTTCGTAATTCCCATCAAAATTGACTTTCTTCGAGTTTCGATGTACTACTTCAACTTCAATAGATTCCCAACTAAATTTCTTTATTTACGAACAAACTGCATCAATCGATTCAGCGTTTTTAAAAACCCTTTTACCCATATTTTCAAGTGTTTTTGACGACAAAAATTTTTTACTTAACACAGTGACAAAGCAAATACTATGGTTTAAATTTTGCTAAAATTCTTAATTAGGTTATGCGTGATAAATATAGTGTAGAACCATTAGATCAAACATGTTGAATAGGAAAATTACGTTATAATGTCAAATCTCTTCATAATTCCCAACAAAATTGACTTCCTTCGAGTTTTGCTGTACTACTTCATTAGATTCCCAACCAGATTTCTCTATTTACGAACAAACTGCATCAATCGATTCAGCGTCTTTAAAAACCCTTTTACCCATATTTTCAAGTGTTTTTGACGACAAAATATTTTTACTTAACACAGTGACAAAGCAAATACTATGGTTTAAATTTTGTTAAAATTCTTAATTAGGTTATGCGTGATAAATATAGTGTAGACCCATTAGATCAAACATGTTGAATAGGAAAATTACGTTATAATGTCAAATCTCTTCATAATTCCCATTAAAATTGACTTCCTTCGAGTTTCGCTGTACTACTTCAACTTTAATAGATTCCCAACCAAATTTCTCTATTTACGAACAAACTGCATCAATCGATTCAGCGTCTTTAAAAACCCTTTTACCCATATTTTCAAGTGTTTTTGACGACAAAATATTTTTATTTAACACAGTGACAAAGCAAATACTATGGTTTAAATTTTGCTAAAATTCTTAATTAGGTTATGCGTGATAAATATAGTGTAGAACCATTAGATCAAACATGTTGAATAGGAAAATTACGTTATAATGTCAAATCTCTTCATAATTCCCATTATAATTGACTTCCTTCGAGTTTTGCTGTACTACTTCATTAGATTCCCAACCAGATTTCTCTATTTACGAACAAACTGCATCAATCGATTCAGCGTCTTTAAAAACCCTTTTACCCATATTTTCAAGTGTTTTTGACGACAAAATATTTTTATTTAACACAGTGACAAAGCAAATACTATGGTTTAAATTTTGCTAAAATTCTTAATTAGCTTATGCGTGATAAATATAGTGTAGAACCATTAGATCAAACATGTTTAATAGGAAAATAAAGCTATAATGCCAAATCTCTTCATAATTCCCATCAAAATTGACGTCCTTCGAGTTTCGCTGTACTACTTCAACTTCAATAGATTCCCAACTTAATTTCTTTATTTACGAACAAACTGCATCAATCGATTCAGCGTCTTTAAAAACCCTTTTACCCATAATTTCAAGTGTTTTTGACGACAAAAATTTTTTACTTAACACAGTGACAAAGCAAATACTATGATTTAAATTTTGCTAAAATTCTTAATGCGTAATAAATATAGTGTAGAACCATTAGATCAAACATGTTAAATAGGAAAATTACGTTATAATGTTAAATCTCTGCATAATTCGCATCAAAATTGACTTTCTTAGAGTTTCGATGTACTACTTCAACTTCAATAGATTCCCAACCAAATTTCTTTATTTACGAACAAACTGCATCAATCGATTCTGCGTCTTTAAAAACCCTTTTACCCATATTTTCAAGTATTTTGGACGACAAAATTTTTTTACTTAACACAGTGACAAAGCAAACACTATGGTTTAAATTTTGCTAAAATCCTTATTTAGGTTATGCGTGATAAATATAGTGTAGAACCATTAGATCAAATATGTTGAATAGAAAAAAAACGTTATAATGACAAATCTCTTTATAATTCCCAACAAAATTGACTTCCTTCGAGTTTCGCTGTACTACTTTAACTTCAATAGATCCCCAACCAGATTTCTCTATTTACAAACAAACTGCATCAATCGATTCAGCGTCTTTAAAAACCCTTTAACTCATAACTTCAAGTGTTTTGGATGACAAAATTTTTTTACTTAACACAGTGACAAAGCAAACACTATGGTTTAAATTTTGCTAAAATTCTTAATTAGGTTATGCGTGATAAATATAGTGTAGAACCATTTGATCAAACATGTTGAATAGGAAAATTACGTTATAATGTCAAATCTCTTTATAATTCCCAACAAAATTGACTTCCTTCGAGTTTCGCTGTACTACTTCAATAGATTCCCAACCAGATTTCTCTATTTACGAACAAACTGCATTAATCGACTCAGCGTCTTTAAAAACCCTTTTACCCAGAATTTCAAGTGTTTTGGACGACAAAAATTTTTATTAATAACACAGTGACAAAGCAAATACTATGTTTTAAATTTTGCTAAAATTTTTAATTAGGTTACGCGTGATAAATATAGTGTAGAACCATTAGATCAAACATGTTGAATAGGAAAATTATGTTATAATGTCAAATCTCTTTATAATTCCCAACAAAATTGACTTCCTTCGAGTTTCGATGTACTACTTCAACTTCAATAGATTATCAACTCTATTTCTTTATTTACGAACAAACTGCATCAATCAATTCAGCGTCTTTAAAAACCCTTTTACCCATAATTTCAAGTGTTTTGGACGACAAAAATTTTTTACTTAACACAGTGACAAAGCAAATACTATTGTTTAAATTTTGCTAAAATTCTTAATTAGGTTATGCGTGATAAATATAATGTAGAACCATCAGATCAAACATGTTAAATGGGAAAATTACGTTATAATGTCAAATCTCTTTATAATTCCCATCAAAATTGACTTCCTTCGAGTTTCGCTGTACTACTTCAACTTCAATAGATCCCCAACCAGATTTCTCTATTTACGAACAAACTGCATCAATCGACTCAGCGTCTTTAAAAACCCTTTTACCTAGAATTTCAAGTGTTTTGGACGACAAAAATTTTTAATATAACACAGTGACAAAGCAAATACTATGTTTTAAATTTTGCTAAAATTTTTAATTAGGTTACGCGTGATAAATATAGTGTAGAACCATTAGATCAAACATGTTGAATAGGAAAATTATGTTATAATGTCAAATCTCTTCATAATTCCCATCAAAATTAACTTCCTTCGAGTTTCGATGTACTACTTCAACTTCAATAGATTATCAACTCTATTTCTTTATTTACGAACAAACTGCATCAATCGATTCAGCGTCTTTAAAAACCCTTTTACCCATAATTTCAAGTGTTTTGGACGACAAAAATTTTTTACTTAACACAGTGACAAAGCAAATACTATGGTTTAAATTTTGCTAAAATTCTTAATTAGGTTATGCGTGATAAATATAGTGTAGAACCATTAGATTAAACATGTTGAATAGTAAAATTAAGTTATAATGTCAAATCTCTTTATAATTCCCAACAAAATTGCCTTCCTTCGAGTTTTGCTGTACTACTTCAATAGATTCCCAACCAGATATCTCTACAAACAAACTGCATCAATCGATTCAGCGTCTTTAAAAACCCTTTTACCCATATTATCAAGTGTTTTTGACGATAAAATTTTTTTACTTAACACAGTGACAAAGCAAATACTATGGTTTAAATTTTGCTAAAATTCTTAATTAGGTTATGCGTGATAAATATAGTGTAGAACCATTTGATCAAACATGTTGAATAGGAAAATTACGTTATAATGTTAAATCTCTGCATAATTCGCATCAAAATTGACTTTCTTAGAGTTTCGATGTACTACTTCAACTTCAATAGATTCCCAACCAAATTTCTTTATTTACGAACAAACTGCATTAATCGATTCAGCGTCTTTAAAAACCCTTTTACCCATAATTTCAAGTGTTTTGGACGACAAAAATTTTTTACTTAACACAGTGACAAAGCAAATACTATGGTTTACATTTTGCTAAAATTCTTAATGCGTAATAAATATAGTGTAGAACCATTATATTAAACATGTTGAATAGGAAAATTACGTTATAATGTCAAATCTCTATATAATTCCCAACAAAATTGACTTTCTTCGAGTTTCGCTGTACTACTTCAACTTCGATAGATTCCCAACCAGATTTCTTTATTTACGAACAAACTGCATCAATTGATTCAGCGTCTTTAAAAACCCTTTTACCCATAATTTCAAGTGTTTTGGACGACAAAAATTTTTTACTTAACACAGTGACAAAGCAAATACTATGATTTAAATTTTGCTAAAATTCTTAATTAGGTTATGCGTGATAAATATAGTGTAGAACCATTAGATCAAACATGTTGAATAGGACAATTACGTTATAATGTCAAATCTCTGCATAATTCGCATCAAAATTGACTTTCTCAGAGTTTCGATGTACTACTTTAACTTCAATAGATTCCCAACCAAGTTTCTTTATTTACGAACAAACTGCATCAATCGATTCAGCGTCTTTAAAAACCCTTTTACCCATAATTTCAAGTGTTTTTGACGACAAAAATTTTTTACTTAACACAGTGACAAAGCAAATACTATGGTTTAAATTTTGCTAAAATTCTTAATTAGGTTATGCGTGATAAATATAGTGTAGAACCATTAGATCAAACATGTTGAATGGGAAAATTACGTTATAATATCAAATCTCTTTATAATTTCCAACAAAATTGACTTTCTTAGAGTTTCGCTGTACTACTTTAACTTCAATAGATTATCAACTCTATTTCTTTATTTACGAACAAACTGCATCAATCGATTTAGCGTCTTTAAAAACCCTTTTACCCATAATTTCAAGTGTTTTTGACGACAAAAATTTTTTACTTAACACAGTGACAAAGCAAATACTATGGTTTAAATTTTGCTAAAATTCTTAATTAGGTTATGCGTGATAAATATAGTGTAGAACCATTAGATCAAATATGTATAATAGAAAAATTACGTTATATTGTCAAATCTCTTTATAATTCCCAACAAAATTGACTTCCTTCGAGTTTCGCTGTACTACTTCAACTTCAATAGATTCCCAACCAGATTTCTCTATTTACGAACAAACTGCATCAATCGATTCAGCGTCTTTAAAAACCCTTTTACCCATAATTTCAAGTGTTTTGGACGACAAAAATTTTTTACTTAACACAGTGACAAAGCAAATACTATGGTTTAAATTTTGCTAAAATTTTTAATTAGGTTATGCGTGATAAATATAGTGTAGAACCATTAGATCAAACATGTTGAATAGGAAAATTACGTTATAATGTCAAATCTCTTTATAATTCCCAACAAAATTGACTTCCTTCGAGTTTCGATGTACTACTTCAACTTCAATAGATTCCCAACCAAATTTCTTTATTTACGAACAAACTGCATCAATCGATTCAGCGTCTTTAAAAACCCTTTTACCCATATTTTCAAGTGTTTTTGACGACAAAAATTTTTTACTTAACACAGTGACAAAGCAAATACTATGGTTTAAATTTTGCTAAAATTCTTAATTAGGTTATGCGTGATAAATATAATGTAGAACCATTAGATCAAACATGTTGAATAGGAAAATAACGTTATAATGTCAAATCTCTTTATAATTCCCATCAAAATTGACTTCCTTCGAGTTTCGCTGTACTACTTCAACTTCAATAGATTCCCAACCAGATTTCTCTATTTACGAAAAAACTGCATCAATCGATTCAGCGTCTTTAAAAACCCTTTTACCCATAATTTCAAGTGTTTTGGACGACAAAAATTTTTATTTAACACAGTGACAAAGCAAATACTATGGTTTAAATTTTGCTAAAATTCTTAATTAGGTTATGCGTGATAAATATAGTGTAGAACCATTAGATCAAACATGTTGAATAGGAAAATTATGTTATAATGTCAAATCTCTTCATAATTCCCATCAAAATTGACTTCCTTCGAGTTTCGATGTACTACTTCAACTTCAATAGATTCCCAACCAAAATTCTTTATTTACGAACAAACTGCATCAATCGATTCAGCGTCTTTAAAAACCCTTTTACCCATATTTTCAAGTGTTTTTGACGACAAAAATTTTTTACTTAACACAGTGACAAAGCAAATACTATGGTTTAAATTTTGCTAAAATTCTTAATTAGGTTATGCGTGATAAATATAGTGTAGAACCATTAGATCAAACATGTTGAATAGGAAAATAACGTTATAATGTCAAATCTCTTTATAATTCCCAACAAAATTGACTTCCTTCGAGTTTTGCTGTACAACTTCAATAGATTCCCAACCAGATTTCTCTATTTACAAACAAACTGCATCAATCGATTCAGCGTCGTTAAAAACCCTTTTACCCATATTTTCAAGTGTTTTTGACGACAAAAATTTTTTACTTAACACAGTGACAAAGCAAATACTATGGTTTAAATTTTGCTAAAATTCTTAATTAGGTTATGCGTGATAAATATAGTGTAGAACCATTAGATCAAAAATGTTGAATAGGAAAATTACGTTATAATGTCAAATCTCTGCATAATTCGCATCAAAATTGACTTTCTTAGAGTTTCGATGTACTACTTCAACTTCAATAGATTCCCAACCAAATTTCTTTATTTACGAACAAACTGCATCAATCGATTCAGCGTCTTTAAAAACCCTTTTACCCATAATTTCAAGTGTTTTTGACGACAAAAATTTTTTACTTAACACAGTGACAAAGCAAATACTATGGTTTAAATTTTGCTAAAATTCTTAATTAGGTTATGCGTGATAAATATAGTGTAGAACCATTAGATCAAAAATGTTGAATAGGAAAATTACGTTATAATGTCAAATCTCTATATAATTCCCAACAAAATTGACTTTCTTCGAGTTTCGCTGTACTACTTCAACTTCGATAGATTCCCAACCAGATTTCTCTATTTACGAACAAACTGCATCAATTGATTCAGCGTCTTTAAAAACCCTTTTACCCATAATTTCAAGTGTTTTGGACGACAAAAATTTTTTACTTAACACAGTGACAAAGCAAATACTATGGTTTAAATTTTGCTAAAATTCTTAATTAGGTTATGCGTGATAAATATAGTGTAGAACCATTGGATCAAACATGTTGAATAGGAAAATTATGTTATAATGTCAAATCTCTTCATAATTCCCATCAAAATTGACTTCCTTCCAGTTTCGATGTACTACTTCAACTTCAATAGATTCCCAACCAAGTTTCTTTATTTACGAACAAACTGCATCAATCGATTCAGCGTCTTTAAAAACCCTTTTACCCATATTTTCAAGTGTTTTTGACGACAAAAATTTTTTACTTAACACAGTGACAAAGCAAATACTATGGTTTAAATTTTGCTAAAATTCTTAATTAGGTTATGCGTGATAAATATAGTGTAGAACCATTAGATTAAACATGTTGAATAGGAAAATTACGTTATAATGTCAAATCTCTATATAATTTTCAACAAAATTGACTTCCTTTGAGTTTCGATGTACTACTTTAACTTCAATAGATTATCAACTCTATTTCTTTATTTACGAACAAACTGCATTAATCGATTCAGCGTCTTTAAAAACCCTTTTACCCATAATTTCAAGTGTTTTTGACGACAAAAATTTTTTACTTAACAAAGTGACAAAGCAAATACTATGATGTAAATTTTGCTAAAATTTTTAATGCGTAATAAATATAGTGTAGAACCATTAGATCAAATATGTTGAATAGAAAAATAACGTTATAATGACAAATCTCTTTATAATTCCCAACAAAATTGACTTCCTTCGAGTTTCGATGTACTACTTCAACTTCAATAGATTATCAACTCTATTTCTTTATTTACGAACAAACTGCATCAATCGATTCAGCGTCTTTAAAAACCCTTTTACCCATAATTTCAAGGGTTTTGAACGACAAAAATTTTTTACTTAACACAGTGACAAAGCAAATACTATTGTTTAAATTTTGCTAAAATTCTTAATTAGGTTATGCGTGATAAATATAATGTAAAACCATTAGATCAAACATGAAGAATGGGAAAATTACGTTATAATGTCAAATCTCTTTATAATTCCCAACAAAATTGACTTCCTTCGAGTTTCGATGTACTACTTCAACTTCAATAGATTATTAACTCTATTTCTTTATTTACGAACAAACTGCATCAATCGATTCAGCGTCTTTAAAAACCCTTTTACCCATAATTTCAAGTGTTTTGGACGACAAAAATTTTTTACTTAACACAGTGACAAAGCAAATACTATTGTTTAAATTTTGCTAAAATTCTTAATTAGGTTATGCGTAATAAATATAGTGTAGAACCATTAGATCAAACATGTTGAATAGGAAAATTACGTTATAATGTCAAATCTCTGCATAATTCGCATCAAAATTGACTTTCTCAGAGTTTCGATGTACTACTTCAACTTCAATAGATTCCCAACCAAATTTCTTTATTTACGAACAAACTGCATCAATCGATTCAGCGTCTTTAAAAACACTTTTACCCATAATTTCAAGTGTTTTGGACGACAAAAATTTTTTACTTAACACCGTAACAAAGCAAATACTATGGTTTACATTTTGCTAAAATTCTTAATGCGTAATAAATATAGTGTAGAACCATTGGATCAAACATGTTGAATAGGAAAATTACGTTATAATGTCAAATCTCTATATAATTTCCAACAAAATTGACTTTCTTCGAGTTTCGCTGTACTACTTCAACTTCAATAGATTCCCAACTAAATTTCTTTATTTACGAACAAACTGCATCAATCGATTCAGCGTCTTTAAAAACCCTTTTACCCATAATTTCAAGTGTTTTTGACGACAAAAATTTTTTACTTAACACAGTGACAAAGCAAATACTATGATTTAAATTTTGCTAAAATTCTTAATGCGTAATAAATATAGTGTAGAACCATTAGATCAAACATGTTGAATAGGAAAATTACGTTATAATGTCAAATCTCTGCATAATTCGCATCAAAATTGACTTTCTCAGAGTTTCGATGTACTACTTCAACTTCAATAGATTCCCAACCAAATTTCTTTATTTACGAACAAACTGCATCAATCGATTCAGCGTCTTTAAAAACCCTTTTACCCATAATTTCAAGTGTTTTGGACGACAAAAATTTTTTACTTAACACAGTGACAAAGCAAATACTATGGTTTAAATTTTGCTAAAATTCTTAATTAGGTTATGCGTGATAAATATAGTGTAGAACCATTAGATCAAACATGTTGAATAGGAAAATTACGTTATAATGTCAAATCTCTATATAATTTCCAACAAAATTGACTTTCTTCGAGTTTCGCTGTACTACTTCAACTTCAATAGATTCCCAACTAAATTTCTTTATTTACGAACAAACTGCATCAATCGATTCAGCGTCTTTAAAAACCCTTTTACCCATAATTTCATTTTTTTTGACGACAAAAATTTTTTACTGAACACAGTGACAAAGCAAATACTATGGTTTAAATTTTGCTAAAATTCTTAATTAGGTTATGCGTGATAAATATAGTGTAGAACCATTAGATCAAACATGTTGAATAGGAAAATTACGTTATAATGTCAAATCTCTTCATAATTCCCATCCAAATTGACTTTCTTCGAGTTTTGCTGTACTACTTCATTAGATTCCCAACCAGATTTCTCTATTTACGAACAAACTGCATCAATCGATTCAGCGTCTTTAAAAACCCTTTTACCCATATTTTCAAGTGTTTTTGACGACAAAATATTTTTATTTAACACAGTGACAAAGCAAATACTATGGTTTAAATTTTGCTAAAATTCTTAATTAGGTTATGCGTGATAAATATAGTGTAGAACCATTAGATCAAACATGTTGAATAGGATAATTATGTTATAATGTCAAATCTCTATATAATTCCCAACAAAATTGACTTTCTTCGAGTTTCGCTGTACTACTTCAACTTCAATAGATTCCCAACCAGATTTCTCTATTTACGAACAAACTGCATCAATCAATTCAGCGTCTTTAAAACCCTTTTGCCCATAATTTTAAGTGTTTTGGACGACAAAAATTTTTTACTTAACACAGTGACAAAGCAAATACTATGGTTTAAATTTTGCTAATTTTGCGTAATAAATATAGTGTAGAACCATTAGATCAAACATGTTGAATAGGAAAATTACGTTATAATGTCAAATCTCTATATAATTTCCAACAAAATTGACTTTCTTCGAGTTTCGCTGTACTACTTCAACTTCAATAGATTCCCAACTAAATTTCTTTATTTACGAACAAACTGCATCAATCGATTCAGCGTCTTTAAAAACCCTTTTACCCATAATTTCAAGTGTTTTTGACGACAAAAATTTTTTACTTAACACAGTGACAAAGCAAATACTATGGTTTAAATTTTGCTAAAATTCTTAATTAGGTTATGCGTGATAAATATAGTGTAGAACCATTAGATCAAACATGTTGAATAGGAAAATTAAGATATAATGTCAAATCTCTGCATAATTCGCATCAAAATTGACTTTCTTAGTGTTTCGATGTACTACTTCAACTTCAATAGATTCCCAACCAAATTTCTTTATTTACGAACAAACTGCATCAATCGATTTTGCGTCTTTAAAAACCCTTTTACCCATATTTTCAAGTATTTTGGACGACAAAATTTTTTTACTTAACACAGTGACAAAGCAAACACTATGGTTTAAATTTTGCTAAAATCCTTATTTAGGTTATGCGTGATAAATATAGTTTAGAACCATTAGATCAAACATGTTGAATAGGAAAATTATGTTATAATGTCAAATCTCTTCATAATTCCCATCAAAATTGACTTCCTTCGAGTTTCGATGTACTACTTCAACTTCAATAGATTCCCAACCAAGTTTCTTTATTTACGAACAAACTGCATCAATCGATTCAGCGTCTTTAAAAACCCTTTTACCCATATTTTCAAGTGTTTTTGACGACAAAAATTTTTTACTTAACACAGTGACAAAGCAAATACTATGGTTTAAATTTTGCTAAAATTCTTAATTATGTTATGCGTGATAAATATAGTGTAGAACCATTAGATCAAATATGTTGAATAGAAAAATAACGTTATAATGACAAATCTCTTTATAATTCCCAACAAAATTGACTTCCTTCGAGTTTCGCTGTACTACTTTAACTTCAATAGATCCCCAACCAGATTTCTCTATTTACAAACAAACTGCATCAATCGATTCAGCGTCTTTAAAAACCCTTTTACTCATAACTTCAAGTGTTTTGGACGACAAAATTTTTTTACTTAACACAGTGACAAAGCAAATACTATGGTTTAAATTTTGCTAAAATTCTTAATTAGGTTATGCGTGATAAATATAGTGTAGAACCATTAGATTAAACATGTTGAATAGTAAAATTAAGTTATAATGTCAAATCTCTTTATAATTCCCAACAAAATTGACTTCCTTCGAGTTTCGATGTACTACTTCAACTTCAATAGATTATCAACTCTATTTCTTTATTTACGAACAAACTGCATCAATCGATTCAGCGTCTTTAAAAACCCTTTTACCCATAATTTCAAGTGTTTTGGACGACAAAAATTTTTTACTTAACACAGTGACAAAGCAAATACTATGGTTTAAATTTTGCTAAAATTCTTAATTAGGTTATGCGTGATAAATATAGTGTAGAACCATTAGATTAAACATGTTGAATTGGAAAATTACGTTTTAATGTCAAATCTCTTCATAATTTCCATCAAAATTGACTTCCTTCCAGTTTCGATGTACTACTTCAACTTCAATAGATTCCCAACTCTATTTCTTTATTTACGAACAAACTGCATCAATCGATTTAGCGTCTTTAAAAACCCTTTTACCCATAATTTCAAGTGTTTTGGAAGACAAAAATTTTTTACTTAACACAGTGACAAAGCAAATACTATGGTTTAAATTTTGCTAAAATTCTTAATTATGTTATGCGTGATAAATATAGTGTAGAACCATTAGATCAAATATGTTGAATAGAAAAATAACGTTATAATGACAAATCTCTTTATAATTCCCAACAAAATTGACTTCCTTCGAGTTTCGCTGTACTACTTTAACTTCAATAGATCCCCAACCAGATTTCTCTATTTACAAACAAACTGCTTCAATCGATTCAGCGTCTTTAAAAACCCTTTTACTTATAACTTCAAGTGTTTTGGATGACAAAATTTTTTTACTTAACACAGTGACAAAGCAAACACTATGGTTTAAATTTTGCTAAAATTCTTAATTAGGTTATGCGTGATAAATATAGTGTAGAACCATTAGATCAAACATGTTGAATAGGAAAATTATGTTATAATGTCAAATCTCTTCATAATTCCCATCAAAATTAACTTCCTTCGAGTTTCGATGTACTACTTCAACTTCAATAGATTATCAACTCTATTTCTTTATTTACGAACAAACTGCATCAATCGATTCAGCGTCTTTAAAAACCCTTTTACCCATAATTTCAAGTGTTTTGGACGACAAAAATTTTTTACTTAACACAGTGACAAAGCAAATACTATGGTTTAAATTTTGCAAAAATTCTTAATTAGGTTATGCGTGATAAATATAGTGTATAACCATTTTATCAAACATGTTGAATAGGAAAATTATGTTATAATGTCAAATCTCTTTATAATTCCCAACAAAATTGACTTCCTTCGAGTTTTGCTGTACAACTTCAATAGATTCCCAACCAGATTTCTCTATTTACAAACAAACTGCATCAATCGATTCAGCGTCGTTAAAAACCCTTTTACCCATATTTTCAAGTGTTTTTGACGACAAAAATTTTTTACTTAACACAGTGACAAAGCAAATACTATGGTTTAAATTTTGCTAAAATTCTTAATTAGGTTATGCGTGATAAATATAGTGTAGAAACATTAGACCAAACATGTTGAATAGGAAAATTACGTTATAATGTCAAATCTCTTTATAATTTCCAACAAAATTGACTTCCTTTGAGTTTTGCTGTACTACTTCAATAGATTCCCAACCAGATTTCTCTATTTACGAACAAACTGCATCAATCGATTCAGCGTCTTTAAAAACCCTTTTACCCATAATTTCAAGTGTTTTGGACGACAAAAATTTTTTACTTAACACAGTGACAAAGCAAATACTATGGTTTAAATTTTGCTAAAATTCTTAATTAGGTTATGCGTGATAAATATAGTGTAGAACCATTAGATTAAACATGTTGAATTGGAAAATTACGTTTTAATGTCAAATCTCTTCATAATTCCCATCAAAATTGACTTCCTTCCAGTTTCGATGTACTACTTCAACTTCAATAGATTCCCATTTCTATTTCTTTATTTACGAACAAACTGCATCAATCGATTCAGCGTCTTTAAAAACCCTTTTACCCATAATTTCAAGTGTTTTGAAAGATAAAAATTTTTTACTTAACACAGTGACAAAGCAAATACTATGGTTTAAATTTTGCTAAAATTCTTAATTAGGTTATGCGTGATAAATATAGTGTAGAAACATTAGACCAAACATGTTGAATAGGAAAATTACGTTATAATGTCAAATTTTTTTATAATTTCCAACAAAATTGACTTCCTTTGAGTTTTGCTGTACTACTTCAATAGATTCCCAACCAGATTTTTCTATTTACGAACAAACTGCATCAATCGATTCAGCGTCTTTAAAAACCCTTTTACCCATATTTTCAAGTGTTTTTGACGACAAAATGTTTTTACTTAACACAGTGACAAAGCAAATACTATGGTTAAAATTTTGTTAAAATTCTTAATGCGTGATAAATATAGTGTAGAACCATTAGATCAAACCTGTTGAATAGGAAAATAACGTTATAGTGTCAAATCTCTTCACAATTCCCATTAAAATTGACTTCCTTCGAGTTTCGATGTACTACTTCAACTTCAATAGATTCCCAACCGAATTTCTTTATTTACGAACAAATTGCATTAATCGATTCAGCGTCTTTAAAAACCCTTTTACCCATAATTTTAAGGGTTTTAGACGACAAAAATTTTTTACTTAACACAGTGACAAAGCAAATACTATTTTTTAAATTTTGCTAAAATTCTTAATTAGGTTATGCGTGATAAATATAGTGTAGAACCATTAGATCAAACATGTTGAATAGGAAAATTATGTTATAATGTCAAATCTCTTTATAATTTTCATCAAAATTGACTTCCTTCGAGTTTCGATGTACTACTTCACCTTCAATAGATTCCCAACCAAGTTTATTTACAAACAAACTGCATCAATCGATTCAGCGTCTTTAAAAACCCTTTTACCCATATTTTCAAGTGTTTTTGACTACAAAAATTTTTTACTTAACACAGTGACAAAGCAAATACTATGGTTTACATTTTGCTAAAATTCGTAATTAGGTTATGCGTGATAAATATAGTGTAGAACCATTAGATCAAACATGTTGAATAGGAATATAACGTTATAATGTCAGATCTCTTTATAATTTCCAACAAAATTGACTTCCTTTGAGTTTTGCTGTACTACTTCAATAGATTCCCAACCAGATTTCTCTATTTACGAACAAACTGCATTAATCGATTCAGCGTCTTTAAAAATCCTTTTACCCATAATATCAACTGTTTTGGACGACAAAAATTTTTTACTTAACACAGTGACAAAGCAAATACTATTTTTTAAATTTTGCTAAAATTCTTAATTAGGTTATGCGTGATAAATATAGTGTAGAACCATTAGATTAAACATGTTGAATAGGAAAATTACGTTATAATGTCAAATCTCTTTATAATTTTCATCAAAATTGACTTCCTTCGAGTTTCGATGTACTACTTCAACTTCAATAGATTCCCAACTCTATTTCTTTATTTACGAACAAACTGCATCAATCGATTCAGCGTCTTTAAAAACCCTTTTACCCATAATTTCAAGTGTTTTTGACGACAAAATTTTTTTACTTAACACAGTGACAAAGCAAATACTATGATTTAAATTTTGCTAAAATTCTTAATGCGTGATAAATATAGTGTATAACCATTAGATCAAACATGTTGAATAGGAAAATAACGTTATAATGTCAAATCTCTTCATAATTCCCATCAAAATTAACCTCCTTCGAGTTTCGATGTACTACTTCAACTTCAATAGATTCCCAACCGAATTTCTTTATTTACGAACAAACTGCATCAATCGATTCAGCGTCTTTAAAAACCCTTTAACCCATAATTTCAAGTGTTTTGGACGACAAAAATTTTTTACTTAACACAGTGACAAAGCAAATACTATGGTTTAAATTTTGCTAAAATTCTTAATTAGGTTATGCGTAATAAATATAGTGTAGAACCATTAGATCAAACATGTTGAATAGGAAAATAACGTTATAATGTCAAATCTCTTCATAATTCCCATCAAAATTGACTTCCTTCAAGTTTCGCTGTACTACTTCAATAGATTCCCATCCAGATTTCTCTATTTACAAACAAACTGCATCAATCGATTCAGCGTTTTTAAAAACCCTTTTACCCATAATTTCAAGTGTTTTGGACGACAAAAATTTTTTACTTAACACAGTGACAAAGCAAATACTATGGTTTAAATTTTGCTAAAATTCTTAATTAGGTTATGCGTGATAAATATAGTGTAGAACCATTAGATCAAACATGTTGAATAGCAAAATTACGTTATAGTGTCAAATCTCTTCATAATTCTCATCAAAATTGACTTCCTTCGAGTTTCGCTGTACTACTTAAACTTCAATAGATTCACAACCAAATTTTTCTATTTACGAACAAACTGCATCAATCGCTTCAGCGTCTTTAAAAACTCTTTAACCAATAATTTCAAGTGTTTTGGACGACAAAAATTTTTTACTTAACACAGTGACAAAGCAAATACTATGGTTTAAATTTTGCTAAAATTCTTAATTAGGTTATGCGTAATAAATATAGTGTAGAACCATTAGATCAAACATGTTGAATAGGAAAATTAAGTTATAATGTCAAATCTCTTTATAATTCCCAATAAAAATGACTTCCTTCGAGTTTCGCTGTACTACTTCAATAGATTCCCAACCAGATTTCTCTATTTACGAACAAACTGCATCAATCGATTCAGCGTCTTTAAAAACCCTTTCACCCATAATTTCAAGTGTTTTAAACGACAAAAATTTTTTACTTAACACAGTGACAAAGCAAATACTATGGTTTAAATTTTGCTAAAATTCTTAATTAGGTTATGCGTGATAAATATAGTGTAGAACCATTTGATCAAACATGTTGAATAGAAAAATAACGTTATAATGTCAAATCTCTTTATAATTCCCAACAAAATTGACTTCCTTCGAGTTTTGCTGTACTACTTCAATAGATTCCCAACCAGATTTCTCTATTTACGAACAAACTGCATCAATCGATTCAGCGTCTTTAAAAACCCTTTTACCCATATTTTCAAGTGTTTTTGACGACAAAATTTTTTTACTTAACACAGTGACAAAGCAAATACTATGATTTAAATTTTGCTAAAATTCTTAATGCGTAATAAATATAGTGTAGAACCATTAGATCAAACATGTTGAATAGGAAAATTACGTTATAATGTCAAATCTCTGCATAATTCGCATCAAAATTGACTTTCTTAGAGTTTCGATGTACTACTTCAACTTCAATAGATTCCCAACCAAATTTCTTTATTTACGAACAAACTGCATCAATCGATTCTGCGTCTTTAAAAACCCTTTTACCCATATTTTCAAGTATTTTGGACAAAAAAATTTTTTTACTTAACACAGTGACAAAGCAAACACTATGGTTTAAATTTTGCTAAAATCCTTATTTAGGTTATGCGTGATAAATATAGTGTAGAACCATTAGATCAAACATGTTGAATAGGAAAATTACGTTATAATGTCAAATCTCTTCATAATTCCCATCAAAATTGACTTCCTTCGAGTTTCGATGTACTACTTCAACTTCAATAGATTCCCAACCGAATTTCTTTATTTACGAACAAACTGCATCAATCGATTCAGCGTCTTTAAAAACCCTTTTACCCATAATTTCAAGTGTTTTGGACGACAAAAATTTTTTACTTAACACAGTGACAAAGCAAATACTATGGTTTAAATTTTGCTAAAATTCTTAATTAGGTTATGCGTGATAAATATAGTGTAGAACCATTAGATCAAACATGTTGAATAGGAAAATTACGTTATAATGTCAAATCTCTTTATAATTCCCAACAAAATTGACTTCCTTTGAGTTTTGCTGTACTACTTCAATAGATTCCCAACCAGATTTCTCTATTTACGAACAAACTGCATCAATCGATTCAGCGTCTTTAAAAACCCTTTTACCCATATTTTTAAGTGTTTTTGACGACAAAATGTTTTTACTTAACACAGTGACAAAGCAAATACTATGGTTAAAATTTTATTGAAATTTTTAATGCGTGATAAATATAGTGTAGAACCATTAGATCAAACATGTTGAATAGGAAAATTACGTTATAATGTCAAATCTCTATATAATTCCCAACAAAATTGACTTTCTTAGAGTTTCGCTGTACTACTTCAACTTCAATAGATTCATAACCAAATTTCTTTATTTACGAACAAACTGCATCAATCGATTCTGCGTCTTTAAAAACCCTTTTACCCATATTTTCAAGTATTTTGGACAAAAAAATTTTTTTACTTTACACAGTGACAAAGCAAATACTATGGTTTAAATTTTGCTAAAATTCTTAATTAGGTTATGCGTGATAAATATAGTGTAGAACCATTAGATTAAACATGTTGAATTGGAAAATTACGTTTTAATGTCAAATCTCTTCATAATTCCCATCAAAATTGACTTCCTTCCAGTTTCGATGTACTACTTCAACTTCAATAGATTCCCAACCAAGTTTCTTTATTTACGAACAAACTGCATCAATCGATTCAGCGTCTTTAAAAACCCTTTTACCCATAATTTTGTAGTGGATAAATAAATAAAATATGAAATAATTTATTGTTTAACTTAATTAATTAAAGCTATTGACCGATAGTTACAAATATGGTAATAAGAGTTCATTACACTTCCTGGCTGAGTCTAAGTATATGTACATATTGTAGTATCATCATTTTTAGTAATATTGAACTTTATAATTATAACGAGTAGTCAATAAACTGAACTGAAAGCAATAAGTCGTTTCCATTTATTCTTTTAAATATATATATAAACTTGTACCAAACAAGTTTATCACATGGCGATCCTGCCAGTCCTAAAAAAAATTGGAAAATTTAACTGGAAAATGTAATCTGTTAAACTATAAAAGAAAAAAAAAGAACTGTAAAAATGGGACAGACACAATATAAAGAAGAAATTGTCATAGCCCAAGCAGGTAACAGTGGCGGTCTCACAAATACTCCTAAGTTAAAGAAGGGAGGTTTTTTTTTCTTCAGCAGAGATTCTTGGACTGGTTGCATTTATTGGTTTGCTGGTGATCATCATCTACTTTTTGGTGAAACGATGCAAGAGACATTTGGAAAAGAAGATAAGACGAGAAATTAGGATGAGTCAGGAGTTAGCGTAGTGAAAAAAAAACAATAGTTATTTGAAAGGATTACAGTGATTAGTGAAAGTGCAAAAAACCAAAATGAACCAAGGTATTTGTAGTTTTAATTTTTTTTATGTACTGTATAGTCACAAATGAGTAATATAGAGGTATTTAATAATTTATATGAAGAGGTTAAAACTTTTAAATTAAATATAAGAAAAGATAATCAACAAAGGCGTTATAGTTTAGATGTTAATAAACAACAAAAGTCTGAACTAAACAGACTGGAAAATAAATTAAAAAATTATAGAAAATTATACAATTCATCATCTCATAGCTTAGAATCTATTAACGAAGCTAAACTAATTGTAGAATTAATAGAGAAAACTATTTTTGAAATAAGCAAAACATTAGAAGATAGGTTAGTAACTATTACGAATTTAGTTAGTAGCAAAGACGCTGGGGGCAATATGGGAGAGAAATTCGATTTAAAAACGGCTAATTAATGCCATAGAATTATACGACAGCATTCTAGATGAGACGGGAAAAAAGTTCTTAGTTACATATGTATTAAAAACTAGATTGACACAAAGTGCTAAACTAAAATTACTTTCAACTTACAATTCTAGTGCAGACTTAGTTAAAGACATTAAAAAACACCTGTTAACAAAACAATCTGCAGCTTCTTTATCACTAAAGTTGCATACAATAAAACAGAAAGACAAATCAATCGATGCCTTTGGGAAATCGATCGAAGAGTTGTTGGTCAATTTAACAATAGCGCAAGCGGATGGCGACGACGGCGCGGCACAAATTTTAAAATTAACTAACGAAAAATTGGCAATTAATGCTTTTGCTAACGGGTTACGGAATCATGACTTAAAAACGGTAGTAAGGTCACGGAATTATCAATCATTAAACGAGGCGATAAGAGGAGCGAAAGATGAAGAAACTACCTCAAATTCAAATCCTCAAATTTTTAGTATACGCGGTAAATCCAGGTCTAGTTTTTTTAATAATGGCAATAGAGTATTTCATAGGGGAGTTCATAGTTACTCTCAAAACAGAAACCAATTTTCTACAAATCCAAGTTCGTCTAGGTTCCAAAATTCGTCCAGGTATCAAAATTCTTCCAGATATCTTAATCGGGGATACAACCGTGATATAAGAGCTCGTGGTAATAATAATTACGGAAGAAATGCTAATGTAGGTCAAGCTCCACGTAATTTTTTCATAAATAACGACAATAACCAAAATAGTAGTAATAATAACGTGAAAATGTTTTTTTTCGTTCCTAATAGTAATGGGGATAATAACTATGTAACATTTAATATAAACGGGTTAAATTATATACGAATGAAAAACGGAACTAGAGATTTAGTTTTTTTATTAGACAGCGGCGCTTCTGTAAGTGTTATTTTTTTATCTAGTATTACAAAAAATCAGTTTGTTGATACTACAAATAGAATAAAAATAAAAGGCATATCTGGGTCAACAATTACGAAAGGGTCAGCGAATATTTTACTAGAATATGATAACATTAAGGTAGGTCATAGTTTCCAAGTAGTAAATGACTTTGAGAATAATATAAACGGTGTAATTGGATCAGATTTCTTTGTTAAACATTTTGCAGTTTTAGATTACGAAAATTTTATGTTCTATTTTTATGTTAATGATAAGAAGTTATCTATTCCGCTAGAATCAAAACAAAGTAACTATACATTAACTCCACCTCGTTGTGAAATAATTAAGTATTTTGAATTTAAATATCAAGATGATTGTTTAGTATTTCCGGAAGAAATTTCTCAAGGCGTTTTTGTAGCAGGAATTATTACAAGACCAATCAATAACAGAATACCAGTTAAAATTTTAAATATCAATGACAGAGAAATTAAATTAAAAAAATTTAAACCCAAATTAGAAAACATTTCAAATTTTAATATTCACGAATTCGAAAACGTTCCTTTTTCCGTTGATCGTGTTGATGAGTTATTACAGTTAGTAAATGTTAAAGGGTTAAATGAAGAAGAAAAAGTGTCTATTCAAAAAATATGTGCAAAATATGCAGATGTTTTTTATTTAGAAAATGATCCGTTTACAGTTACTAATATTTATAAGCAAACAATATGCCTGAAAAATGATGCGAATCCGGTTTATGTTAAACCATATAGATTACCGCATGCCCAAAAAACAGAAATTCATAAACAAATAAATAAATTATTAGACGATGGTATAATCGAACCGGCTAAATCACCATTTTCTAGCCCTTTGCTGTTAGTAGAAAAACGAGCGATTAATGGCCAAAAACGTTATAGGGTTGTTATTGATTACAGACAGGTAAATAAACAAATTATAGATGAAAAATTTCCTCTGCCATGCGTGGATGAGATTTTAGACTCTTTATCAGGCGCAGTTTACTTTTCTCATTTGGACTTGTCTCAGGGTTATTACCAAGTAGAGTTGGAGCAAGCTTCGCGACCTTGCACAGCTTTTACTACAGATAGAGGACAATTCCAGATGACTAGGTTGCGCATGGGGTTAAAAATCAGCCCTAGTGCTTTTTCAAGAGCAATGACTATAGCAATGGCGGGTTTAAATTATGAAAAATGTTTTGTCTACTTAGATGATCTTGTCGTTTTTGGAAACAACTTACGTATTCATAATCAAAACTTAATAAAAGTCTTACAAAGGTTACGAAAAGTCAACTTAAAATTAAATCCTAGGAAGTGCGAATTTCTTAGAAAAGAAATTTTATACTTAGGACACGTAATTTCCTCTGAGGGAATATCGCCCGACCCACAAAAAATTAATGTAATGCAGTTATATCCTGTACCAAAGGATGCAATTGAAACTAAACGGTTCGTAGCATTCGCTAACTATTATAGGAAATTCATTAAAAACTTCGCAGAAATTGCAGCACCACTAAATCGGTTAAGTAAAAAGGGAGTAGTGTTTAAATGGACTGCAGATTGCGAATCAGCATTTCAAACTTTAAAACAGGCTTTGATTAACCCTCCTATTTTAGCATACCCCAATTTTTCTAATAAAAATAAATTTATTTTGAAAAACAGACGCTTCAAACTCGGCGATAGGAGCAGTTCTATCTAATGACAACGATAAACCTATAGCTTTCGCTAGTAGACAATTAAATAAAGCCGAAAAGAACTACTGTACAATAGAAAAAGAGTTGTTAGCTATTTGTTGGGCAGTTAAAAAATTCAGACCCTACCTTTTTGCCAGAACTTTTTTGATACAAACTGATCATAGACCTTTAGTGTACCTTTTTGGGATGACAAATCCGTCCAGTAGACTTACTAAATTTAGACTAACATTAGAAGAGTACGATTTTACTATAGAATATGTAAAAGGTCGTGAAAACGTAGTAGCTGACGCATTATCGCGGGTATCAATTAGTTCGGATGATTTAAAG
Source organism: Ophraella communa (assembly GCA_035357415.1). Lineage (NCBI taxonomy): Eukaryota > Metazoa > Arthropoda > Insecta > Coleoptera > Chrysomelidae > Ophraella > Ophraella communa. The sequence continues at coordinate 24,049,532 of CM068994.1, read as the reverse complement.
ATGCTATCCTTAACCAGTACCGAAACCGTGAACGTAATAACGAGAGCTCGAAAAAAGAAAAGTGAAGAAAACGATAGTTCTGTAGAAGATTTCAATGTTTCATCAAATGAAAGGCTTGATCACCCTGGAGTTGTGGAATTATTGAAATCGCCAACAGAATGTGTCGAAATAAGATTTATTAGTAATAACAATTTTAATGAAAAACTTAAAAAGGGAACTTATATAAAATATAATGATTGTAAAAACGTAAATACCATATTTGATCGAAAATCAAAAATTATTTACATAAATCAGGTAACTCGATCAAAGACTGACTTAGGTACATCTTTGAGAGCCCTGAAGAAAATTTGTGAAAATGAAAAAATTCCGGAATTAGTCATTATAAAAAATGAGAAATGCGCATCAATAATTAAAGAATTTTTAAAAGTTCTTAATGATATAAGAAATGCAGGTATAAAAATAAATGTAATAAAAAGCACTCAGAAAATTGATAATAAAGAAACACAGCAGTTAATTATTAACGATTATCATTTACTTCCAACAGGAGGTCACGCTGGTATTAATCGTACGTACAATAATATAAAAAAAATGTATTTTTGGCCAGGTCTCCGAAAAGACATTGAAGACTTTGTAAAGCGTTGTGATGCTTGCCAGAGACATAAGTATTCTAAAAACATCAAACAACCTTTAGAAATTACAAGTACTGCCTCGTCAGCGTTTCAGAAAATTTGCCTTGACTTGGTGGGCCCCCTAGATCAAGACAATGATAATAACCGATACATTTTGACATTGCAATGTGATTTGACTAAATTTGTTGAAGCATACCCTATACAAAATAAAGAAACTGTGACAGTTGCTAAAGCGTTAGTCGAAAATTTTATTCTTAGGTTTGGAATTCCAGAACAAATTTTGACTGATCAGGGCGCTGAATTCATGTCTTCCACTTTCAAGGAAGCTTGTAAATTGTTAAAAATTGAGAAACTAAACTCTACCGCGTACCATCACGAAACACTAGGAGCTCTAGAAAACTCACATAAAAATCTAGGTGCGTATTTACGCATATATGCGTCAAATCATATTAGTAATTGGAGTTCCTGGATTTCTTTCTGGTGTTTTGCATACAATAATACGGTGCACTCTGAAACACGCTACACGCCATACGAGTTAGTTTTCGGAAAATCTAGCAAATTGCCATCAAACTCTTATCAAACCAAATAGATCCGATATATAACTTTGACGATTATCCAATTGAATTAAAGTATCGATTGCAAGTCGCTTGGAATGACGCGAGAAATAATTTGTTGGCATCAAAGTTAGATCGTAAGGAAAAATGGGATAAAAAATTAAATGTTGTTAATGTTAGGGTAGGAGATAAGGTTTTAATTAAAAGTATGGGTAATTCTACAAAATATGATCCTCTATTCAAAGGACCATATGAAGTCATGGAAAATAAAAATAGTAATGTAGTTGTAAAAATAGGAAATAAACCTGTGGAAATCCACAAAAACAGAGTTAAGTTATATAATCCGTAGAGTTAATTGTTATATTTCCATTATTCATGTACAATGTCTTATTTTATATTAAATTGAAAAAAAGTATCAAATTCATATCTAAAATCTACTGTGTTATTAAATAAAATGTCTATAAATTGTAAAAATTAAAATGTTGTAAGCAGAAAAATTTTATGAAACTAAATATTTATAAATTTGACTAAGTTATAAAGCTGAGTCACTATTTCATTGTTAAAAAAAAAGATGTATGCGTATATTATGTTGAAAATGTATGTTGCGATAGATAAAATATTGTAAGAAGGTATTTTTTTTTCTTTCGCCAGCAAGGGAGGTGTAGTGGATAAATAAATAAAATATAAAATAATTTATTGTTTAACTTAATTAATTAAAGCTATTGACCGATAGTTACAAATGTGGTAATAAGAGTTCATTACACTTCCTGGCTGAGTCTAAGTATATGTACATATTGTAGTATCATCATTTTTAGTAATATTGAACTTTATAATTATAACGAGTAGTCAATAAACTGAACTGAAAGCAATAAGTCGTTTCCATTTATTCTTTTAAATATATATATAAACTTGTACCAAACAAGTTTATCACAATTTCAAGTGTTTTGGACGACAAAAATGTTTTACTTAACACAGTGACAAAGCAAATACTATGGTTTACATTTTGCTAAAATTCTTAATGCGTAATAAATATAGTGTAGAACCATTAGATCAAACATGTTGAATAGGAAAATTACGTTATAATGTCAAATCTCTATATAATTTTCAACAAAATTGACTTTCTTCGAGTTTCGCTGTACTACTTCAACTTCAATAGATTCCCAACTAAATTTCTTTATTTACGAACAAACTGCATCAATCGATTCAGCGTCTTTAAAAACCCTTTTACCCATAATTTCAAGTGTTTTTGACGACAAAAATTTTTTACTTAACACAGTGACAAAGCAAATACTATGATTTAAATTTTGCTAAAATTCTTAATGCGTAATAAATATAGTGTAGAACCATTAGATCAAACATGTTGAATAGGAAAATTACGTTATAATGTCAAATCTCTGCATAATTCGCATCAAAATTGACTTTCTCAGAGTTTCGATGTACTACTTCAACTTCAATAGATTCCCAACCAAATTTCTTTATTTACGAACAAACTGCATTAATCGATTCAGCGTCTTTAAAAACCCTTTTACCCATAATTTCAAGTGTTTTGGACGACAAAATTTTTTTACTTAACACAGTGACAAAGCAAATACTATGGTTTAATTTTTGCTAAAATTCTTAATTAGGTTATGCGTGATAAATATAGTGTAGAACAATTAGATCAAATATGTTGAATAGGAAAATTACGTTATAATGTCAAATCTCTTCATAATTCCCATCAAAATTTACTTCCTTCGAGTTTTGCTGTACTACTTCATTAGATTCCCAACCAGATTTCTCTATTTACGAACAAACTGCATCAATCGATTCAGCGTCTTTAAAAACCCTTTTACCCATATTTTCAAGTGTTTTTGACGACAAAATATTTTTATTTAACACAGTGACAAAGCAAATACTATGGTTTAAATTTTGCTAAAATTCTTAATTAGGTTATGCGTGATAAATATAGTGTAGAACCATTAGATCAAACATGTTGAATAGGATAATTATGTTATAATGTCAAATCTCTATATAATTCCCAACAAAATTGACTTTCTTCGAGTTTCGCTGTACTACTTCAACTTCAATAGATTCCCAACCAGATTTCTCTATTTACGAACAAACTGCATCAATCGATTCAGCGTCTTTAAAAACCCTTTTGCCCATAATTTTAAGTGTTTTGGACGACAAAAATTTTTTACTTAACACAGTGACAAAGCAAATACTATGGTTTAAATTTTGCTTAAATTCTTAATTAGGTTATGCGTGATAAATATAGTGTAGAACCATTAGATCAAACATGTTGAATAGGAAAATTACGTTATAATGTCAAATCTCTATATAATTTCCAACAAAATTGACTTTCTTCGAGTTTCGCTGTACTACTTCAACTTCAATAGATTCCCAACTAAATTTCTTTATTTACGAACAAACTGCATCAATCGATTCAGCGTCTTTAAAAACCCTTTTACCCATAATTTCAAGTGTTTTTGACGACAAAAATTTTTTACTTAACACAGTGACAAAGCAAATACTATGATTTAAATTTTGCTAAAATTCTTAATGCGTAATAAATATAGTGTAGAACCATTAGATCAAACATGTTGAATAGGAAAATTACGTTATAATGGCAAATCTCTGCATAATTCGCATCAAAATTGACTTTCTTAGAGTTTCGATGTACTACTTTAACTTCAATAGATTCATAACCAAATTTCTTTATTTACGAACAAACTGCATCAATCGATTCAGCGTCTTTAAAAACCCTTTTACCCATAATTTCAAGTGTTTTGGACGACAAAAATTTTTTACTTAACACAGTGACAAAGCAAATACTATGGTTTAAATTTTGCTAAAATTCTTAATTAGGTTATGCGTGATAAATATAGTGTAGAACCATTTGATCAAACATGTTGAATAGGAAAATTACGTTATAATGTCAAATCTCTTTATAATTCCCAACAAAATTGACTTCCTTTGAGTTTCGCTGTACTACTTTAATAGATTCCCAACCAGATTTCTCTATTTACGAACAAACTGCATCAATCGACTCAGCGTCTTTAAAAACCCTTTTACCCAGAATTTCAAGTGTTTTGGACGACAAAAATTTTTAATATAACACAGTGACAAAGCAAATACTATGTTTTAAATTTTGCTAAAATTTTTAATTAGGTTACGCGTGATAAATATAGTGTAGAACCATTAGATCAAACATGTTAAATAGGAAAATTATGTTATAATGTCAAATCTCTTTATAATTCCCAACAAAATTGACTTCCTTCGAGTTTCGATGTACTACTTCAACTTCAATAGATTATCAACTCTATTTCTTTATTTACGAACAAACTGCATCAATCGATTCAGCGTCTTTAAAAACCCTTTTACCCATAATTTCAAGTGTTTTGGACGACAAAAATTTTTTACTTAACACAGTGACAAAGCAAATACTATTGTTTAAATTTTGCTAAAATTCTTAATTAGGTTATGCGTGATAAATATAATGTAGAACCATTAGATCAAACATGTTGAATGGGAAAATTACGTTATAATGTCAAATCTCTTTATAATTTCTATCAAAATTGACTTTCTTCGAGTTTCGCTGTACTACTTCAACTTCAATAGATCCCCAACCAGATTTCTCTATTTACGAACAAACTGCATCAATCGACTCAGCGTCTTTAAAAACCCTTTTACCCAGAATTTCAAGTGTTTTGGACGACAAAAATTTTTAATATAACACAGTGACAAAGCAAATACTATGTTTTAAATTTTGCTAAAATTTTTAATTAGGTTACGCGTGATAAATGTAGTGTAGAACCATTAGATCAAACATGTTGAATAGGAAATTTATGTTATAATGTCAAATCTCTTTATAATTCCCAACAAAATTGACTTCCTTCGAGTTTCGATGTACTACTTCAACTTCAATAGATTATCAACTCTATTTCTTTATTTACGAACAAACTGCATCAATCGATTCAGCGTCTTTAAAAACCCTTTTACCCATAATTTCAAGTGTTTTGGACGACAAAAATTTTTTACTTAACACAGTGACAAAACAAATACTATGTAGAACCATTTGATTAAACATGTTGAATAGGAAAATTACGTTATAATGTCAAATCTCTTTATAATTCCCAACAAAATTGACTTCCTTCGAGTTTTGCTGTACTACTTCAATAGATTTCCAACCAGATTTCTCTATTTACGAACAAACTGCATCAATCGATTCAGCGTCTTTAAAAACCCTTTTACCCATATTATCAAGTGTTTTTGACGATAAAATTTTTTTACTTAACACAGTGACAAAGCAAATACTATGGTTTAAATTTTGCTAAAATTCTTAATTAGGTTATGCGTGATAAATATAGTGTAGAACCATTAGATCAAACATGTTGAATAGGAAAATTACGTTATAATGTCAAATCTCTTCATAATTCCCATCAAAATTGACTTCCTTCGAGTTTCGATGTACTACTTCAACTTCAATAGATTCCCAACTAAATTTCTTTATTTACGAACAAACTGCATCAATCGATTCAGCGTCTTTAAAAACCCTTTTACCCATAATTTCAAGTGTTTTGGACGACAAAAATTTTTTACTTAACACAGTGACAAGGCAAATACTATGGTTAAAATTTTGCTAAAATTCTTAATTAGGTTATGCGTGATAAATATAGTGTATAACCATTAGATCAAACATGTTGAATAGGAAAATTATGTTATAATGTCAAATCTCTTTATAATTCCCAACAAAATTGACTTCCTTCGAGTTTTGCTGTACTACTTCAATAGATTCCCAACCAGATTTCTCTATTTACAAACAAACTGCATCAATCGATTCAGCGTCTTTAAAAACCCTTTTACCCATAATTTCAAGTGTTTTGGACGACAAAAATTTTTTACTTAACACAGTGACAAAGCAAATACTATGGTTTAAATTTTGCTAAAATTCTTAATTAGGTTATGCGTGATAAATATAGTGTAGAACCATTAGATCAAACATGTTGAATAGGAAAATTACGTTATAATGTCAAATCTCTTCATAATTTTAATCAAAATTGACTTCCTTCGAGTTTCGATGTACTACTTCAACTTCAATAGATTCCCAACTCTATTTCTTTATTTACGAACAAACTGCATCAATCGATTCAGCGTCTTTAAAAACCCTTTTACCCATAATTTCAAGTGTTTTGGACGACAAAAATTTTTTACTTAACACAGTGACAAAGAAAATACTATGGTTTAAATTTTGCTAAAATTCTTAATTAGGTTATGCGTGATAAATATAGTGTAGAACCATTTGATCAAACATGTTGAATAGGAAAATTACGTTATAATGTCAAATCTCTTTATAATTCCCAACAAAATTGACTTCCTTCGAGTTTTGCTGTACTACTTCAATAGATTTCCAACCAGATTTCTCTATTTACGAACAAACTGCATCAATCGATTTAGCGTCTTTAAAAACCCTTTTACCCATATTTTCAAGTGTTTTTGACGACAAAATTTTTTTACTTAACACAGTGACAAAGCAAATACTATGGTTTAAATTTTGCTAAAATTCTTAATTAGGTTATGCGTGATAAATATAGTGTAGAACCATTAGATCAAACATGTTGAATAGGAAAATTACGTTATAATGTCAAATCTCTTCATAATTCCCATCAAAATTGACTTCCTTCGAGTTTCGATGTACTACTTCAACTTCAATAGATTCCCAACTAAATTTCTTTATTTACGAACAAACTGCATCAATCGATTCAGCGTCTTTAAAAACCCTTTTACCCATAATTTCAAGTGTTTTGGACGACAAAAATTTTTTACTTAACACAGTGACAAAGCAAATACTATGGTTTAAATTTTGCTAAAATTCTTAATTAGGTTATGCGTGATAAATATAGTGTAGAACCATTTGATCAAACATGTTGAATAGAAAAATAACGTTATAATGTCAAATCTCTTTATAATTCCCAACAAAATTGACTTCCTTCGAGTTTTGCTGTACAACTTCAATAGATTCCCAACCAGATTTCTCTATTTACAAACAAACTGCATCAATCGATTCAGCGTCGTTAAAAACCCTTTTACCCATATTTTCAAGTGTTTTTGACGACAAAATTTTTTTACTTAACACAGTGACAAAGCAAATACTATGGTTTCAATTTTGCTAAAATTCCTAATTAGGTTATGCGTGATAAATATAGTGTAGAACCATCAGATCAAACATGTTGAATAGAAAAATAACGTTATAATGTCAAATCTCTTCATAATTTCCATCAAAATTGAGTAGTGCAGTGTTGAACATTTTTCAGCCACTTCTGACCAATCGAGTTCCTGCAAAGTATTTGCACATCTAAAATTGGTCCCACAGTCTGCATAAATTGTAGAAGGTCGGCCTCTACGAGCAATAAATCTTCTTAACGACAGCAAAAAAGCGTTGCTGGATAAAGATGTTATCATTTCAAGGTGGACAGCACGATAGACGGCACAAGTATACATAACTATCCAGGCTTTCTGTTTAGATTTTAGTTACAAAGGTCCTGTTAAATCTATACCCACAATTTCAAACACAGCAGCATCTCGTACTCGGTTCTCTGGTAAACATATCGCAGGAGTTTCTAGTATTTTACCTTTAAATCTTTTACAAATGATACAGCTAGCAATCACGGCTTTAACAGTGCGTCTACTTTGGAGCATCCAGTAGGTTTCTCTCAATATACTCATCAGTCCTTGTATTCCACTATGATTTTGTTTTACGTGTTCTTCCATAATTAAACACCTGACAACTTCGTGTTTTGAGGGAAGAACATAAGGGAACCGAAAATCTTCTGCATCAGGTCTATCTGAAATCTTTGTCCGTAGTCTAATTACTCCTACGTTGTCAATAAAAGGGCACAGGGGCTGAAGTTTTTTATCTTGTTCTAACTTAAAACTTTCTTCCTGAATAGGACGAATAACTAATTTTCTAGATGCTTCTAGTTCCTCTACGGACAGAAAATTTTTCTTTTCAATAGTTTGCTTCCTACAATTGTTTACAAAACTTTTAATCCATACAATCAGGTTAACAATTTTGCTAAATTTGGAAAAATATTTGTAATACCATGTAAACTCTTTTGTTGTGGTCAAGACAGAAACAACTGATTTTAAACTTTCTCTGTTAATTTCTTTATCATTGCACTAACAATTTTATTCGGGCCATTGTGAAATTGGACTATACAACCATTGAGTTCCCTCCCACCATCTTCCATCAGCTAGTTGATTAGCCGAACCACCTCGTGATGGAAGATCCGCTGGATTTAACGTACCTGGAACGTGAAACCAGTCTTCAGGTTTCGAAAAACGTTTGATTTCAAAAATATGGTTCCAAATGAATGGTTTCCACGGATCATTCCTCTTGATCCAAGATAAAACAGTTGAGGAGTCTGACCACAAATACACTTTTAGCTAGTTTGATTAAAAATTTTTATATAATCTGACTCCAATAGTAGCAGCTAAAAGTTCAAGGCGGGGTATAGTTAGTTTTTTAACCGGCGATACTCTCGATTTTGCATCGATTAACCTTAAAACTACTTGACCATCATTTCTTTCTGTTCTTAAAAATATACAAGTCGCATAAGCTTCTGTACTAGCATCACAGAAAACGTGTAAAGTTTGGGTTAATGGAATTGTAAAATCTGAAGCTATCCATCGAGGTATTTTAACATACCTAGGTTAAGTATGGTAATTCTTGCAACCATTTCAAAAAAGATTCTTTAATTGTACCTTCAATTTCAGTGTCCCAACCCAATTTCATAGACCAAGACTTTTGAAGTAATAGTTTTGGAATCAAAGTTACAGGACAGGAGAAACCAATGGGATCAAACAATTTATGAGCTGCAGAAAACATAATTCGTTTCGTTATCTTTCGAGTGTCAATTTTATCAAAATATTCCAAGGAAAGCTCTAAAGTATCCAAAGTATCGGTGTCTATAGAATGCTCCCACCCTCTTAGGTCAAACTTTTCATCTGCCAAAATGTTAGTTCAATAAATAGATTAAGATCTTCCTTATCTGGTACACTTGTTAAAACGTTATCAAGGTAAAAAGACTTTAATAATTTGGATATGAACTCTGGACTGTAAGAATTTTCTTCACAAAGGGATTTTTGTAATGTTTCTTTTAGATTATATTCCAAAACTGCTCCCAACAAAAAAGGGCTACATGACACTCCAAAAACTACCCGTGCATGTCGAAAAACTTTCTTGTAAGCCAATTTGTAAAAATTCTTATGTCAGCCGTTACACCGTACTTCTCTGTACGGAAACGTAAAATCATAGATGGAATAAGTTCAATAAGATTAACTCCTTTTTCTAAACATTGATTTAAAGACGGTTGACCTTTTTCTCTGGACGAAGCATCAAAAACAGGTCGTACGGGTGTTGTAGTACTACTAAGTTTATACACTGGGTGGTGAGGCAGAAAATGACCAGATTCCTTTAATCTTTCGGGTGCTACATTCTCGGAAATACATTTGATAACTCCTTCAACTAACTAATCATCAAATACTTTATCATAAGTATCGTAAAAGTTACTCTTTTTTAATGTTCTGGTAGTGTTAAGAAGTCTTTTATAAGCTAAATCGTAATCGGATTGTAGCGGAGGGTGACATTCAGTCCATGGCATACTCACTTCATACCTTTTGTCATCTCTCTGTTTAACTGTTGATAAAAAATGCTTTATAACTAACTTTTCTTGCTCTTTTTGTGTTTTAATTCTACCAGGATCTTGAATACCAAGAACATCTAAGCTCCATAAGTCAGATATTACAGCATCTTTCGAAAACAATGAGGTTACAAGTAAGGATGTCTTTGTTGAATGTATTGGCTCTTGGTTTAATTTACCCATAAGTGTCCATTCAAGTAAAGTATGAACTGCTACTAGTCCACATTCTAACTCTTGTTTGCGTCCAGAAAATAATTTGCCGGCTACGTCCGCTCCTACTAATAAATCAATAGGCCCAACTTTTGTATCTGTACTCACCATTCCTTTAATTCGTCTAACCAAGGACCCTTTTTTACGGAGGCAACATTATTACAAATTAATGGTTGGTCTAAAACGTCAAAATTACAACTATAGTTCTCAGTTAGACTATAAAGTTGGGCTTTATAACAGGTATGGTTAACGGACTCAGTCTGGGTTCCTTCTAAAAGTTAATGTACTAACTGTTCTCGAATGAGAGTATAGATTACTTCTTCAGTTATTCTTTTAGTTATATAAGATTTATGGGATCCAGTGTCAATTAAATTAAAAGTCTTATTTTACAAGATTTCTTATCTCCCTTTACCTCTACAACCATACTTTGTAAAAGGATATCAGGATACGTATAATTCGCTAAATTCTGTTTCTCAGTTTTGATGCTTAACGTATTTTTCTGACACATAACTTTACAATGTTTTCCGTCACAGATGGGACATTTTTCTCTCAAACGACATCTACGTGCAATATGACCAAAACGAGGGCACAAATGACAGCAAGCAGCATCGGTTAGCTTCTGTTTTCTTTCATTTAAAGAAAGCTTCAACGCTTCATTACATTTTTCGTAGTAATGTGATCCTTTACAAAATGCACATCGAGTAGCTCCCTTATTAAATAGCTCAGACGCAGTGGGAACACTTTTACCAGTAGTATTTCTATCTTCAATTTTCTTACGATCTTTAAAGCTGTTAACAGCAAAGGAAATTCTGTCTTCGTTCATCACTTCTTCTTTTAGGAAGTTCATTAGAACATCAAGGGGTTTTTTCAAACTAGATTCTGTTGAGTAAAGTGACTCTGTAATTAAAGAACATATTGCTTAAATTTACAAATAAGTTTCACATAGATTAAATGTTTAGTAACAAAATGGTATCTACCAGTAAACAAAGAAACGACATTTACTGCTATTAATACAGTATCGCTTCCCAAATCACATAAAGTATTTAAAATTTTATTAGTGAAAAAATCTAGTTTGTTTATGTTCTTAGTTAGTTCTTAATTTATACTTATTGTATTAGTTAATTATATATTGTCACTTATATTTGTCTATTTTTACTACAATTTTATTCGCATAAAAAAATGGAAAAACACTTTAGACCAGACAAGCTTGAAGCTGATCCAGATTCCCCAACTGCGAATAAAGAATTCAAACATTGGTACGAAACATTCAAGAACTTTTTAGAAAGTAATAAATCTAAAAATAACAAACTAGAAGATTCAGATAAGTACATGCTTTTAATAAATTTTGTATCACCTACAGTTTATGATTATATAAGCGAGTCGAAAACATATAAAGCTGCTATAAAAATTTTGGAAGAATTGTATGTAAAACCTACTAATGAAATTTACAGAAGACATGTTTTGGCTACAAGAAAACAACAGATGAATGAATCTATAGATCAATATGTACAGCAATTAAAACTTTTGGCTAAAAATTGCAACTTTAAAGCAGTTTCTGCAGAACAGAATAAAAATGATTACGTTCGAGACGCTTTTATTAATGGCCTTGCTCAATCTGATATACGTCAAAGATTGCTTGAGTTTAGCACTTTATCTTTAGAAGATGCCATATCTAAATCCAGATCTTTAGAAGATTCTCAAAAACAATCAGTTACGTACAATACACCATCAAATTATGCAAACAATGCAACTTTATCTGATTACAATAATTTTACTTCCAACGCGTCATCAAATTATGCAAACAATGCAACTTTATCTGATCACAACACTGTTGCTGCTGCTCGAATAAAATCTTCCCAGACTTGCTATTTCTGTGGACACCCCAGACATACGGGCTCTTTGTGTCCTGCAAAAGCAGCAACTTGTCAAAATCAAAAATAAAATCGGACATCGGACAAAAATATGCAAATTAAATCAACTTCAGCGTCTACCTTTGTAATAGCTTCGTCATTAAAAAGTCCTCAAAATCACTTTTGAAAGCTTTAGTAGACGTCACAATTAATAAAATAAATGCAAAAGCTTTGCTAGACACTGGAAGCTCGGATACTTTTCTAGATCATGAATTTGCCGTTAAAAATAAAATCAAGATTTTTACTGCTAATGGTGAAGTTTCTATGGCATCTATGACATGTTCAACAAAAATTCAAGGCTATTGTTTGGTTACTCTTCAGATTCAGAAAGAAAAATATCAACAAATAAAAGTTTTAGTTTTACCTAATCTCTGTACAGATTTGATAATTGGTCATGATATCATGAAACAACATGAACAAATAGCTATAACATTTGGAGGTCCAAAACCGCCGTTTTCCAATTTAACCGAAAATTGTCAACCTATTGCCACTAAATCACGCAAATTTTCTCAATATGATTAAAAATTTTATTAAAGCAGAAATAAAACAATTACTTCAAGAAGGAATTATTGAAGAAAGCACATCACCTTGGAGAGCTCAAGTGTTGGTAACCAAAAATGAAAATCATAAACGTCGTATGGTAATCGATTATGCCCAAAGAATTAATAGATTTACTTTACTTGATGCTTATCCTTTGCCTAACATTGAATCGCTTGTTTCCAATATTTCAAAACATCAAATTTTTAGCACAATTGACCTAAAGTCGGCTTATCACCAAGTACCAATTCATCCATCGGCAAACCATTTACAGCTTTTAAAGCAAACGGGTGCCTTTATCAATTCCGACGCATTCCTTTTGGGGTTACTAATAGAGTCTCATGTTTCCAGAGAGTTATTGACTCTATTATAAACAAAGAAAATCTACAAGGTGTATATTCTTGTTTAGATGATGTATCAGTTTGCGGTAAAGATCAAGAAAGCCATGACTCTAATCTACAAAACTTTTTAAATGCTGCTAAAAAATACGGATTAACTTTAAATCAAAATAAGTGCCATTATAATCAAAAATCTATTAGTCCTTGTGTCCTTGTGTCCTTGTGTCCTATTAGTCCTTGTGAGGACTTTTAACACAATTTATTCACAAATTGTAAGAATACAAGAATTCAGCTGGTTACAAATTACTAACTGTCACTTATTACCATTAAACTTCACGAAAACTGAACGAATACTATCCCAACTAACGCGAATGACCCGCTTTATATACCAAAATACTAGACATCTCGATTTTTCTAGAAACAACTATTTACTAAAATCCAATTAAAACTAGAATGTTCCCGAATAACTACCAACCTAAAATTATATATCGTGTCAAGTTACTGTCAAAATCTTCTTCCTTATTCACGGACTCTACCCTTTATGACAAGCAGCTTTATCAAAATACATGCATTCCTTTCGCATCTGTCACAATCATCTTTCACATTCATCCGTCACATTCATCCGTCACACATCTGTCACCCGTTGCACTGCCCCCTCCTTAAGTTCATTCCTCCCGGAATGTGATTACTCTCCGGAGTAGAATCCTGTTCATCTTTGGAGAAGGTCGAACCCTCTACCCGAAGTTGCTGTACCTCCCTATTGTGGTCACCCTGATATGACGCCAACCTATCATGATGGACTACGACGGGTTTTCCCTTGGGGACTCTAACAATTCGGTAGATCACATCATTGATTTTTTTTTTAATCAAATATGGACCTTCCCACTTCTTTTGAAGTTTCGGACATACACCCAGTTTCCGTCGAGGATTATAGAGCCAGACCAATTCCCCAGGTTCATAAATGTTTCCTGTTGCTCGTGAGTCGTAGTACCTTTTCATCCGGTCACTGGAGAGTTGTAGTTTGTGGCGCATCAGTTCATGAATATTTTAGATCTTCTTCTGAAGATCTCCGACGTATTCTTCACCGGTCGCTATTTCACCAGGTTTGCTCCCATATATCAAGTCGCAAGGTAATCTACTTTCCCTACCAAAGAGGACTTTCGCGGGTGTCTGACCCGTAGATTCATTGACAGCCGATCGGATAGCCATTAAAAATAGCGGAATATGTTTATTCCAATCTTTCTGATGTTCTGAGACCACTTTCGATAAATAATTTGCAATGGTTCGGTTCATTCGTTCAACCATTCCATCAGACTGTGGATGCATCGCTGTGGTTCTAGTTTTATGGATACCTAATCGTTTGCAGACTTCTTGAAATAGCTTGCTTTCAAAGTTTCTTCCCCGATCTGTGTGCAGCTCCAACGGTACCCCAAAACGACTACTGAAATCGTTGACCAGAATATCGTCCAAGGTAGGGGCTTCTTGGTTGGGAACAGGGTAGGCTTCCACCCATTTAGAAAAATAGTCCATCACAACGAAGATATATTTATTTCCAACCTCACTGGTCGGTAGTGGCCCCAACACATCTACGGCGATTCTTTCGAATGGACTTCCGACAAGGTATTGCTGCATCTCCGCTTTAGGTTTACGATTGGGTCCATTGCTAGCAGCACACGTCGTGCATTTGCGGCACCAATCTTTAACATCGTTGGAGCAATTAACCCAATAAAATCTATCCCGGACGTTTTGCAGCGTCTTTGTAATACCTAGGTGTCCTCCAGATATGTCATCATGAAGTTGTTTTAAAATTTCCGGCACCGTACTTCTTGGGACCACAATTTGTTTCTTGATTTCTAAGCCGCCAGGGTTTTCAACTATCCTTTTAAGGAGCCCTTCGTCTAAAGTTAAAGAATTCCATTGGGCCCAATATGATTTTAAGACCGGAGAGGACGATGATACCTCTCGCCATAGGGGACGCTGATCCCTTCTTTTCCATTCCAGGATCTTCCTAATAACGTGGTCGTTGTTTTGTTCCTCCTCCATTCTGGAGCACAAGTCGTCTGGCACCACTTTTATTAGAGCGAGCTTCTCGTTTTGTTCGAGTCGACTGCAATTTGTGCAATTAGGTGGGCATGGCCTTCGAGAAAGTGCATCGGCGTTACGGTGCTTAGTTCCAGGTCTATGTTCGATTTCAAAATCGTATTCCTGGAGTTTTTCCAACCATCTTGCTATCTGCCCCTCTGGATTTCTAAAGCTCAGTAGCCACTTTAAACTGGCATGGTCTGTTCTAATTAGAAATCTTTTGCCATATAAGTATTTGTAGAAATGTTCCACAGACTTTACAACTGCGAGGAGTTCACGTCTCGTTACACAATAATTTTTTTTGGCTTTTGATAATGTCTTGCTAAAATATCCTAGAACTCTTTCTTTTCCGTCTTGAAGTTGTGAAAGTATAGCTCCGATTCCAATATTGCTAGCGTCGGTATCCAGAATAAGTCTGCCCTCAGGACGAGGATAAGCGAGAACAGGGGCCGAAGTCAATTCTTTCTTTAAAAATTCAAAGGCCTATTGGCATTCTTCACTCCAACAAAAAGTCTTATCTTGCTCAGTTAGTCTCGTTAAGGGCTTGGCGATGTCTCCAAAATTTCTAACAAATCGTCGGTAATATGAGCAAAGACCCAGGAAACTGCGAAGTTGATTCTTATCAGAAGGGACCGACCACTCTTGAACGGCTTGAATCTTGGCGGGATCTACAGTAACGAAATGTTGCTTACAACATGTCCCAAATAACTGACCTGTCTCTGGAGCAAGTTACATTTCTTAACATTCAATGTTAGATTTGCCTTTTTCAGTCGTCGAAAAACTTCTTCTAGGTTAGCCAAATGTTCCTTAAAATCCTTACCCATTATAATGATGTTATCTAAGTAGACCAAACAAGATTCCCAGGATAATCCTCGAAGAATAGTTTCCATCAGCCTTTCAAAGGTAGCAGGAGCATTGCATAAGCCAAATGGAAGGACGGTAAATTGCCACAAACCTGATCCACTAGTGAAGGCGGTCTTCTCTTTATCAGAAGGATCCATTTCAACCTGCCAGTATCCGCTCTTTAAGTCTAACGTAGAGAAAAGGGTAGATCCACCCAAGGCGTCGAGGGCATCGTCAATCCTCGGAAGGGGATAACTATCCTTCTTCGTAACCTCATTCAACTTCCTATAGTCAACGCAGAACCGCATTGATCCGTCTCTTTTCCTTACCAATACAACGGGAGAAGCCCACAGACTATTGGAGGGTTCAACTATTCCATCCCGAATCATTTCTTGGAGGGCCTTGTCCGCTTCTTCCTTTTTAACTTGAGGCAATCGTCGGGGTGCCTGACGAATCGGACGTGCATCACCAGTCTCAATCTTGTGCTTGACTATGTCGGTCCTTCCCAGTTTACTTCCAGAACCGAAGACAGGTTTATAGCGGTAGATTAAGTCTCTTACCTGCTTCTTTTCTATTTTTGACAAAGATGGGTCTAACCTAGTCATTAATTGTTCTATGTCGTTGGTTCTGTCCGATTCAAAGGCTCCTACCTGGTGAATCACGGCCGTTACCGGTTCCAAGGTACCGATTTCGGTGTTCTTTCGCAGAAGAACTGGATGATCATTCATGTTAATGATTCGGATTGGTACCTCTTTGGCTGTTCTAACTAGAGCTTTTCCGACCAGAAGTCCTCTTCCCAATATCGGATCACGGTTCTTGGGTTCTACCATAGCTGGGGTTCCATCCGGCTCTACTTCCTCTAGTCGTGCCGTTACAACACATTCGCACGTCGCTGGAAGCTCGATGTCGTCAGATAGTTTCAACGGGGCGATAGCTTCATGTTTTCGATGTAGAAGCAATTCTTCCTTTTCCGTATGAAGTATCCGTCGTCCCAAATCCAAGCGAAAACAACAGTTGTGCATTACGTCCATACCCAGGATAGCATCTTCATCGATATCAGCCACTAATATCGTAAGAGAAAGACAAGTTGAACCAAACTGTAGGGACAGGTTAACCTCTCCGTAGACTTTGGCAGGTTCCCCAGTAGCGGTGCGCAGTCTCCAACTGGTAGGCGACATCTTCCTAGCCACGACAACTGTCGGCCGTACCACAGTTTTTGTAGCTCCAGTATCCACCAGCATGTTTTATCTCTTTCTGTCAATCAGGGCTTCGACGTATAAGCTGCCTGCTTGGTATTTTAATATTGCTACCTTGACCGTAGGAGGGGCTTTGCAATGGTTTGGGGTCGATGTCGCCCTCCAGGAGTCGACCCTTCTTAGTTTTCCTGCTGTTGGGAGACGGTAGCAGAAGACGTCTCCTTGCGTGGACATGAGTTTTTCACGTGCCCTAGTTCTCCACAATTCCAACATCGTATAGGTCTCCGTCTCCTTGTGGGTAATAATTTCATTAGCCTTTCCACTAATCCATCGACGTCGGTGGCGGGTGCTATCACGTTGTTGTCATCAGCAGTCATCTCCCTTATTCGTGCAACTCCCCGCGATGCTTCCGTTGCCGCTTCGAATTCAAGTGCAATGGTTAACGCATCGACAAGGTCTTTCGGTCGGGCCAACCGCACAGCTCTTTGTAACTCCGGGTCCCTAAGGCCATCAGTGAAGGTTTGGACTGCTAGACACTTTAAGAACTCTTCTGCTGCTGTCGGATAAGCAAAGCGAACCATTCTAGCTACCTCTGTCTCGAACTCCTGGATAGATTCTCCACTCTTCTGTTTACGATTCTTCAGCTGTGTTCGGTACACGGGTTGTAGGTGAGTCTGACCATACCTCATCTCCAGGCGATGTACTAGTAGCTCGAAGTTGTCAGCTTCGTCGGGCTTAAGGGAATGCAAGACATTCAAAGCATCGCCTCGCAACGCTATGGTTAGCGATATTGCCTTCTCCCTGGATGACCATCCGTTCGCTCTGGCCGCCGCGTCGAATTGCTTGACGTAGTTGGGCCACGAAGTTGTACCATCGAAGATAGGAGGTTTAATTGTTGATCGCATCTGTGCAGTGTCTCCGCTTCTCCGTCGTTCGACATCCATGCTGAAGTTTTCCATTCTCTCCGCATCTCCTTCGCCGCGGTGGACGTAGCGATCTTGCCGAAGGACCTCTATTTAATTCTGAAGTTGTTGAATCATCGCATTCATTTTGGTATCTTCATTGCGTAGTTCGGCTGCTAGTTCGGTTACTTGCTGGGATTGTTCACAACGTAGAGTCGATATTTGCTGTAAAACATAACTTGACAACTCTTCACGCATTTGATGGACCAGTTCTTCTTGTTGACTGGAAATTCTAGTGGCAAGCTCGGCTAATTGTTGTGCTTGGTCTTCTTGCTGGTTTGTCATCCGGTTGGTAAGTTCTTCTTGCTGGCTTTTTTTTTGAGCTTTCAAATCTTCTTGTTGACTGGAAATTCTAGACGCAAGCTCGGCTAATTGGTGTGCTTGGTCTTCTTGCTGGTTTGTCATCCGGTTAGTAAGTTCTTCTTGCTGGCTTGTAATTCGGTTGGTAAGCTCTTCTTGCTGGTTTTTCATTTGATCTTTCAGCTCTTCTTGTTGACCCTTTATCTGACTGGACAGCTCGGACATTGCTTTGTGCATAGGATCTTCGAATTCCACCGAGTCAGGGTCAATATTTATACTTAAATAGTACTTACGTAATCTATTGATTAATATAGTTTTTCCTCCGGTGGTATCCAAATCCAATTGTTCCAACTCTCTTCTGAGCTCAGCCACCAACAGTTCACGTAACTTCTTTCCAGGCATTCTTGCTTCTTCACCCCACACCTGACACCAATTTGAAACACTTGTGAGGACTTTTAACACAATTTATTCACAAATTGTAAGAATACAAGAATTCAGCTGGTTACAAATTACTAACTGTCACTTATTACCATTAAACTTCACGAAAACTGAACGAATACTATCCCAACTAACGCGAATGACCCGCTTTACTAGACATCTCGATTTTTCTAGAAACAACTATTTACTAAAATCCAATTAAAACTAGAATGTTGCCGAATAACTACCAACCTAAAAGTATATATCGTGTCAAGTTACTGTCAAAATCTTCTTCCTTATTCACGGACTCTACCCTTTATGACAAGCAGCTATATCAAAATACATGCATTCCTTTCGCATCTGTCACAATCATCTGTCACATTCATCCGTCACATTCATCCGTCACACATCTGTCACCCGTTGCAATATTTTAGGATACACAATTGAAAATTTTACAATGAAACCTGATCCAGATAGATTTACCAATTCCAAAAGATTCTAAAAGTCTCCAAAGGGCACTTGGAATGTTTTCACACTATTCGAAATGGGTTAACAATTTTTCAACAAAAATTAGAGGTCTCATAGATTGCAAGAAATTTCCTTTAAATTCTAACTTGGTTCGTGATTTTGAAGACTTAAAAACTGATATAGCTAATTCACTGCTATGGACTATTGATGATAAAGAAATTCTTTTTGTTGAAACAGATGCATCTGACTTTGCTATCGCTGTCACACTGAGTCAAACTGGACGACCAGTTGCTTTTTTTTCACGTACACTTTCAGATTCTGAACGAAGACATTCTGCAATCCAAAAAGAAGCATATGCTTGTGTTGAAGCACTTAAGAAGTGGAGACATTTTTTACTAGGAAGACAATTTAAGTTAATTACCGATCAAAAATCAGTTTCATTTATGTTTAATACAAATCATTCAAGCAAAATTAAAAGTGAAAAAATTCTGAGGTGGCGATTAGAACTTTCGTGTTTTAAAAATGATATAATTTATCGTCCAGGAAATGCAAATGATGCTGCAGATGCTTTATCAAGAATGTGCAATAACCTAAACACCAATAAGTTATTTTAACTGCATTCAGATCTATGTCATCCTGGAGTATCTGGTATGTACCATTTTGTAAGAATTCGTAACCTAACCATATTCATTAGAAGAAATAAAACAAATTATCACTGCATGTCCAATTTGCGCTGAAATCAAACCTAGGTTTTATAAAAAGCAAGAAGATGAACATCTAATTAAGGCAACAACTCCTTTTGAAAGATTAAACATTTAATTTAAAGGACCGATTCCCACTACTTCGAAAAACTCGTATATGTTAACAATTATTGATGAATTTTCCAGATTTCCGTGGGCTTTTCCTTGTTCGAATACATCTAGCCAAAACAGTAATTGAATGTCTAAATAATTTGTTTTGTTTATTTGGAATGCCAGCATACATACACTCTGATCGTGGAACTAGTTTTTCTTCCGAGGAATTTATTACATATTTGCACTCTAAAGGTATATCTTTAAGTAGAACGACACCATATAACCCAGAAGGAAATGGACAAGCAGAAAGGTACAATGGAGTTATATGAAAAGCAGTGAATTTGGCACTGAAAAGTCGAAATTTAGATATCACTAAATGGGAAACTGTCTTACCAGATGCTCTGCACTCAATAAGAAGTCTATTGTGTACTGCAGTTAATTCCACTCCCCATGAACGTATGTTTACTTACCAACGACGATCAGTAAGTGGAACGTCAATACCATTCATTTGTACGAGATCCATAACTATTGTCAAATTTATCCGTATCATAAAGGTTTTAATTAAATTACAACTTTGATGTAGTTTGTTCTTGGAAGAGAGAACAGGATATTCAGGAATTTTCACATTCATACATTTCAATTGAAGAACACTGTTCTATAACTAAGAACACGCTATATCTTAATTTAAGGTACATTCCATAGGAATAAAAATATAAAAAAAATTGTACTCACTTGTAACACCAATTCATTTTGGAATCTTTCTAATGCATCTTTTTCAGCGACATTGAATAATAAATGTCTCTTTTAAATTTCTGTTTATTTCAAACATAAATTAATTCGCAAAATTCGCATAAAGAAAACGACCACTTCTAAATCTGCTTCCATTAGCTGTGACTTTAACCTCACAAAACACAGCATTTGATCGGAGATAATAATCATAGAACTCGAACCTACACACGTAACCTGAGCGGGTGACGTCATACAGAGACCGGAGGAACTACATTAAGTATCTCTTTCGTTATTTGTTTTTTTATCATAAAAATTTTTAAGAGTCTCATTGCTTTGAGCAGCCTGGTTTAATTTAATTTCATTGGCGTCATATGTTTTTTAAGAAAATATTGTGGGAGGTCATATTGTTGTCGTAGGCGTACCGCTATAGGCAACATGTTTCACACAAATACCTTAACAAAATATAATTTTATAGAATTAACAAAATTTAACACCACAATATAAGAAGAACTTCACCTTTTGCAAGCAAATTCAGACTACGCTCTGATACAATACGCTAATGGAAAGAAAAGTACTGTTGCTACTAAACATTTGGCTCCCAGAGGAGATATAAGATTGTTAAATTCTCAAGAAGATGATACTCAAGATTCAGATTTCAAATAAGAACCAAAAAGTAAAGGGAATTAAGAAAACTAGGAATATTGTCAAAGGTTTGAGACAGAAGGAATGTTTTTACTTAAAAGCTGATAAAGGAAACAAGGTTGTTATAATGGACAAACAAGACTATTTCGAAAGAGTGGATCACTTGATCGAGAATGGTCCTTACGCTAAGATTTAAAAAAATCCACTAAATAAAATGATTTCCACGGTGAAGAGCACTCTCAAAAGTTGTAAGAACCTTGTCACCAATTCGTTAAAGTATAAATTAACTGTAAATAACCCTACATTGTCGAAGCTCTATTGCCTTCCTAAGATACATAAACCTGGGAAGGCAATGAGACCTATTGTTTCAGCTATATGTACACCTAGTTATAAGATTTCAAAATGGTTATCGAACGAGTTTGAAAATCTACCCAAAAAATGTAACAGTTTTTTAGTTAAAAATTCATTAGAATTTGTCAAGAAAGTTAAAGATGTTGTCTCTATAAATGTATACTAAATAACAATAGAAATGTATACTACTTTTGGTTATTTTTCATGAACCACCCTTGCTTGGGCTTTGAAGGATTTGCATTTATAATGAATTTACTGTTCTGCCAACTCCAAACAAATGAACTATAACTATATATAACACTATATATAACACTAGTTTAAACAAAAGTTGGATTATACAAAAAATTAAAAGGTTGTATTAAAGTTAAAAGCCTGCATAAATATCTACGCAGTAGCTTGATTTTTTAAAAAGTGTATAATCTGGCAACATTTATCTTTGTAAAGTAGTTCTTGTTAATAGAATACTGAATAGATTTTGTAAAATACCAAGGGATTTTATAGATAAAATTAAAGAAATATTAGTCAGAGGAAAGCATGTTTTACCAAGACGATACTAAAGTTATATTTTAATATTAATATTTTAAAATGTGCAAAAGTAAAAAACTATATATATTTTGTACCCAGATGTATGGCACATTTTTCAAAAATATACTTTACCCTGTATTATTTTATTGGTTGCACAGTCTATATAAATATCAATTTAATGTACATACAAGCCCTTGTAGAAGTCCATCACATTGAGATATTTTGTAATCAAATAAAAAAGGATTTAATGATGTGTGCCCAATAGCTAAAATGATCATTCAATGTGTTGAAACGAGAATAAATTTCATAATTTTCGTTTAGTAATTAGTAGCCAAGACGCACATTCAAATAGCTTATGCCACTCTCACTAGAAGACATATAAGTAAAGCGTATAAAATAGATATGATAGATGGCCAATAACACAATTGACATTTTACTAGTATTGCACATGCACACCTTAATTCACTGTGACTAAATTAACTTTTACAAACTTTTACTTTAACGAATAGAAGTAATATAGATTAAAATAGTAGGGAGGTCCAGGAAATATGAATTTTGAAATATGAAAATATGAATTTTGCTGAATTGAATATTTTCACGACATACACATACATTTGACCTTGAGACCATAAACAGATGAAAATACTTGTTCATATTTTTTATTGAATATTATTTATATCCAATTTGGTATTTTGTTGTGTTTCGTGGGCTCAGGTGAACAATTTTTTTTACGGATTAAAAATATCAATACCAATATAAAAAAATATTTTCTTAATAACAAATAATTAAAAAATACGATATTTATTGTACCTACCAAAAATATTACCTAATTATAGTAAAAACATTACGGTGTCTAAATATATAATATTCCACAAAGACAATATGTTTTAAAATTTTATACAATTTCAATATGTATTTAGTTTTATACAAATGAAAAAAAATATTGTAAAAGTAAATACATACAATCACATTTACTATTATTTTCCAGAAATAACTCAAGAATAATAAGCTCTTTAATCGTCCAAAATCGAGATAAAGTGAAATGGTCAATGAACTTGTTATTTAAGACTTCAATATGTGTTTGTTTAATTGCCTATTATGAAAGCTAGCGTTATCCATAACAATAAAACTTTGAGGAGGAATATTGGGAATTAACTTATTTTTAACCCAGTTTTCAAATAAATGTGCAGTTGTGTCGTCATGGTAGTCAAGAGAAGACTCTTTTATATTTTTTGCACTCAGTGATAAAGCATTTGGAACCCATCCGTCTTTTGATCCCGCATGTATAATTGTTATCCGCTTACCTCTGTTGAATGGTGCTTTTGTGTTACCACTTGAATCGTCCCAACCTTTTGATGGCGTGTCATGGGTATCGTACCACGTTTCGTCCAAGTAAATGATCGACCTTCCTTGACTTCTATACATATCTATTTTCGTAAGATATTCTTATCTCCATTTCCAAAGTCGTTGCTATTCCATCAGCACTTGTTTTTTGTCAATCTTCTTAAATTTGAATCCTAGTTTTTTCACAGTCTTCCACAATGTTGTTCTGCCACACTGTATGCCACTTTCGTCCATTTCTAGTCTCTTCATTAAGGTGTCCAATGTTGATGCATTTTGCTCTTCATACATTTTATAGATTTTTTGTCAAATTAGGTCTTTATCATTTAAATCAAGTTTTTTGGCAGTACCAGAATCGCATCTTTTCTTTCTCTTGACTATCGGTTTTTTAACAATATCGCGTATGGTATACTTTGGTATTTTCGTTTCCAAAGTCGTTGCTATTCCATCAGCACTTGTTTTTTGTCAATCTTCTTAAATTTGAATCCTAGTTTTTTCACAGTCTTCCACAATGTTGTTCTGCCACACTGTATGCCACTTTCGTCCATTTCTAGTCTCTTCATTAAGGTGTCCAATGTTGATGCATTTTGCTCTTCATACATTTTATAGATTTTTTGTCAAATTAGGTCTTTATCATTTAAATCAAGTTTTTTGGCAGTACCAGAATCGCATCTTTTCTTTCTCTTGACTATCGGTTTTTTAACAATATCGCGTATGGTATACTTTGGTATTTTCGTTAACCTGCACGTTTCTTCCAAAGCTGCTTGTATAGAAACATCGTTTCTTAAAGTTGAATATACATTCTTTACAATTTCTTTAGCATCAACAGAAAGATGCTTTCTTTTGCTGCTTGCTATACTACTTGCTTGCTGCTCGTTGTCGCTTGCTTCATCGTCAGATTCACTCCACGTTCGCTAGATTTTGAAAAATACTAAGCCATTTACTGTTCTAAGGGCAAATATATACCCAAACTCCTTTTTAAAACATTCAGTTAGGTATTGGTACAATAAGGTATGTAGTAAGGAAATTAATGTATATTGTAAGGTAGGCAACCATATTTTTCATATTATTTCCTTAAAAATTCAGATTGTAATAAAAGTTACCTAGTACCCAAAATTATGTTTAGAAATACTAACTGTATGGGTTGTGGAATGGTTGCATAAAAACTTGTATGTTTTTTAAATGCTGGTTCTGCAACTCCCACACATGTTTAATTGCATTTTTATCGAAAGACCACCCCAACTATGACCCTTGGGGATGGGTTAATAAAACTAGAAGATAAAACAGATGTGTGTATTTTAAAATAAAAATATTTAATTTAGCATCGCTATCGCTGAAGGTTTCGCGACACTTTTAGCGACGTCTATTTTCTCAACGATAGAGGAAAGGATGAATTAATACGAATTTTACAAAAGTCTGCATACCTTGTAAGTATAATTATATTAAACACTAAATCACACACTTGCGGATTTTATTATGTATATAATACGCGTAACACTGAGGGAAGGAGCATCATATCTTACCCTCTCAAGTCAACTCTATTTCTCTACTATATGTGTAAGACTAAATCGTCTCGAGTTATCTA
Source organism: Ophraella communa (assembly GCA_035357415.1). Classification (NCBI taxonomy): domain Eukaryota; kingdom Metazoa; phylum Arthropoda; class Insecta; order Coleoptera; family Chrysomelidae; genus Ophraella; species Ophraella communa. Next base: position 24,024,438 of record CM068994.1, on the reverse strand, counting down.
GACTGAAACCGAAAGCACCTGTCCTCTACACGTGCTACTTCTGATGTCAGAAGGGTGCACAGGGGCGTGTGTACAAAATCTGGCGTTAGAATTTAAAAAAGCCAATGGCGTCACATGTTGTTAAAATAAATGATTTTAACACTAACTACATACCTATTTGCACATTTGTTCATATTTTTAGACAATTTATATCTATCTATCAATATTTAAATTGCTTCTCAATGTAAAAGTAAAAAGTCCACTCCGGCCCTGCCTGCAGATGGACGGAGTCGGCCGGCCGGTAGGAAGATTTATTGGAGGCAATATAATCGAAGTCCTTAAGGCAGAACGATATAAGTATGAATTTACTTTACTTCTAATTTAGTATCAATCGCTTAATCATTGTTATATTGATTATTATTTTAAAACTTTTTTGGTTGTCATGTATAATCACTTTGATTAAATAAATGTCAGATTCTAAAAAGCTATTTTAATTATAAAAGGTTTTCCCATATAAATTTTTTTTTGTAACTAAATCATAAGCATTATCTGGACGGTATATGTCGTCTTTGGATTCATTTAAAAGGCTGTAACTAGGACATCTCAGAGAAGTGTTAATTCTTTATTTTTTTTTTCTTGTCTACTTTAACAGCTAGGATACATTTTGAACCTGGTGTAATAGCCCAAACAGGTTATATACAATTTATAGTAAGTACCTAGTATGCATGTAAAATTATAGATCAACATAGAAACCATTTTGCTGTTGCCTACTGTTTTAAATTATAAATGTTTATTTTAGTGTTCAATTTAATTTTAAACATTCCCAAATAATATCTGCATTATATTGAATAAAGAAAAAATGAAGGTTTTGTGTTTTTCCTTTTTATGTTTCATTTTCTCATTCATAATATGTTCTGAGTTCACAATAATATGGATAAATATGAAATTCATTCTGACTTGAATATGGAAACTGTTTGTCTGTTCTATTATTTACTGGCAAACTTTTAATGGTGAAAATAATGTGGTATTGCCATGGTTGAATAAAGATAACAGACATATCCAGTATCTGACCCAAATTTGTAACACAATTTTAAATAAAATTATTTATTTTTGAATGTAAATTTTAAAACATATTATTTTCTAAAGAAAAAAGCTATTGTATTTATACATATTCAACAAATAAAACATTGTAGGAACAATAAGGGCAGTATTATCATGCCTATTTAGAAGAACACTTTTTACCATTAGCTTTTAATACATATGTGGTTTTAATTTAAAAATGTACATCCCTTAGAGATTGGGTTTATGTTATATAACAAAGAAAGATATAAGATAATAATTAACTTAAAAGATTAAAAACGTATAAAGAAAAATCAAGTCTCTCAAAACTCACATTTTTACCAATTTGACTAAAATATTACACATCCGTTTTGCTATTTGTATTGTATTATTTTTGTTATTTTGTTTTTCGTCTGATTTATAGCTATATTTTAGCTTTACACCTTATATTTATTGTATATTTTTAATAATAATCCGTACCTCAAGGTACTATCGGCTTCAGAATAGCATATACATTTTCAAACTCAAATCGCTTGCATTGAATTAATTTTAAGGATGGCCTATTTATTGTGTATAACCAATCACGGTTTAAATAATAATAAATTTGAAATCAGTTAAACAGTTGTCCACGCCGACATCTGTAATGTTTGCAGCTTAAAGTATTTTATTGACAAATTGCCTATGTATTATATTTTATTTGTTTTTTATTGCAACCTCTCTACTGATTCCTTTTTTACTTCACTTAGTTTGGAACCCTCGATAATAAATGTTTGTTTGGGATTAAAATCCCTTTTCAAAACATTTTTTTATTTCCTTCTTTTAGGTAGGTTGTTAGAAATAATAAATAACATTCCATAAAATGAAAGATAAAATATAAAAATATTTATTTTTGAATCTCCAACAGTTTCTAATCAATCTTGATGTTACTAATTTTAATTGTTTTTATGTTGAATTTGATATTCCAAAAGAATTTTAGTTAACGTTTTTCTGTTACGTTCGGATCAAAATGACCCTACATTTATTTATTTTATATTTTATTTAGTAAATGAATAGGGTGTAAAAATCAAAATGTAGCAATTTTAAAAATGACTCGTCAACGACAGTGTGAAAATTGTAATAAATATCTAATAAACATAGACATAATAATCAAATATTTAGGTTGGTTTAATTTTTATTTATTGTTCTTGTTTTATTGACAAATATAATTTATTATGCTTAAAAATGTTTTTGGATTCGCTTTAGTTATACAAGAAAGCACACGTAAACGCCTGGGATTCTACCTCTGTGGTGTGAAAATGTGTAGATATTGTTATTTTGTGTGAATTTGTAGATAGACCTATTTATTTGGGCCATGTCCGACCCCTGTAAATAAACTTAATCCCCAAAAACCATTTAATGTAGGCGTTTTAAAAATTGCAACTCCCATGTTGTTGAAGCTGGGCGTTTTTATAACTTCGGTAGGTAAAGGGAATTCACATTTAACATGTCTATGCTATTTTAAAGCCGACTGTACATACAGATGTGCATGCCTTTTCAAGGCAGTTGTTTCAAAGGTTCAAATTGCCATGTTGATCGCTAATATCCGTTAACGGATGAACACTAAAAGAAGAAGAAGAAAGAGGAATAATTTTACCGTGCTGATCGCCAACGTTAAGAGGACTTGATACTACACGCTAAGAAGAAGAAAGTAAGTATTTTTTACAAAATTAATACATTTTTAGTTGATACATTAATTGTATTTTAATCTGTGTATTTAATTGAAAATCTACTTTTTAATTTTGAGAAAAACTAGGAATTGTGAAAGTAATAAACTGATGTAATTATTAAGACATACGTCACTGCTTTTAGATGTGTAGGTCAAGTTTAACGCTTTAGTAATTTAAAAAATGTTCTTTACAAAACAGTAATCTTGCCTTTTTTACTTGCAGTTATTTAGTTTAATTTACAGTAAAGATAAATCTCGATTAACAACGGTAACAACATTTAATATTGATTTGAGTCAAATTCTATATGGTAGCCGCTGACTTCGATCTGAAACCGTTATTAGTATAATGGAGTGTCTACGGTTTTCACCCACTTTTTACCAGTTTGCCAGTTCGTATCAGTTAGCATCGAAGAAATTTGGATGTAAATAACCAGTAGTAGTTATAGTCTTTTTATGTCTTCATGGCTAGGTATTAATAAAGTGTCCTGTGATTTGTTAGACATGAATCTTCGTGGACATGATAACTGGCCGGTATTTTTGTTTGATTTTGTTTGTGTTTTTATTTCAGCTTGGAAAGTGCCAACGGTTGACTGAATTTAGAAAAGGTAATTTATTTTTAATATCCTCAATTCATCAAACTTAAATTTATAATTGGAAAATTTATGCGAAAAATTATAAAAAAATTAAGTGTTTAATATCTACCAAAGAAAATCTTTAAAAATATTTATGTGGTACGTATTTATTTTTTAAAACAAAAATGTTTATGCAGTGGTCCTTCCATTATATTTTTATTAGATGTGTGTAAAAACTTATTATTATTATTATTAAAAACTTATATTTTATGTAATAATAAAATAATTAAAAATCTTTACACAAATTTTCATTTTAAGGTATCCATAAAATTTTATAGCATAACCAAAATTATTATAAAAATCAAGGAAAATTGACATTTTTAAGTGTAACTGTAATTTTATAATGCATCTGACTAACAAGGAATTCCCAAAGTATATATCGTGTTTAATAAGCACTATATGATGTAATCTTGTAATAATGACTGATATAAATCAGGTTTCTATTGGAAATTTTTTCTATATCATGCTGATCTTTACAATAACTTAATATATTTGTGTTTGCCACTATTAAACTGTTTACTTTGATTGAGTCTTCATTTTATACATAGATAAGACGTAATTGTGAAACAAATATATTAAGTTATGGTAAAGATCAGCATGATATAGTTTTTTCCTGGTTTTTCTATATCATTGCACAGTTATACTGATCTTAGAGGGAAATACATCCAGGATAATTCCTTAGGGCTAACATTTAGGTATCAGTATCAGATAAAGTTTGTGAAATTGCAAAGAAAAAATGGTTAGCATTAGAAACCAAATATCTGTACAGTAAACGAAGTATGCTTAAAATAGAGGCATATGGACTTTACAAAAAATTAACACATAAGTTAAGTAATGTAGAATATGAATATTGGTGTGAATTCCAAAGAAAGGTGTTTAGGATTATTCACTCAAAATTTAAGAAGAAAATGTCGATCTTGAGTAAAAAACTAAAGAAATTAAAACCAAAACCTAAAACAATTTCTTTGGAACCTATAAATATTGTTGAAAATATTTCTTCCCAAACTTTTGACAGTAGTGAAACAGAGTTGTTAAACAAGGGTTTGAATTTTGCCGTGCCTTCTCGTGGGGACCTGGGTGAATTGATTGGACATATTGAAAGTTCTGTTCAATATCTCTCTCATGATACCAAGGTTTATGTTCGGGAAGCTTGTAAGAATCAAATATCCAAAAATATTTCAAATAAGAACCAAAAAGTAAAGGGAATTAAGAAAACTAGGAATATTGTCAAAGGTTTGAGACAGAAGGGATGTTTTTACTTAAAAGCTGATAAAGGAAACAAGGTTGTTATAATGGAAAAACAAGACTATTTCGAAAGAGTGGATCACTTGATCGAGAATGGTCCTTACGCTAAGATTTAAAAAAATCCACTAAATAAAATGATTTCCACGGTGAAGAGCACTTTTAAAAGTTGTAAGAACCTTGTCACCGATTCGTTAAAGTATAAATTAACTGTAAATAACCCTACATTGTCGAAGCTCTATTGCCTTCCTAAGATACATAAACCTGGGAAGGCAATGAGACCTATTGTTTCAGCTATATGCACACCTAGTTATAAGATTTCAAAATGGTTATCGAACGAGTTTGAAAATCTACCCAAAAAATGTAATAGTTTTTTAGTTAAAAATTTATTAGAATTTATCAAGAAAGTTAAAGATGTTGTCTCTATAACTCTAATAATATTGAGGACACTTTTATGAAGTTTGAGGCAGATAAGGCAAACCAAATCTATTTATCATTAATTTCTTAAGCTTTCGAAGGTTGCACAATATATTTTTCTGATTTTTCAACTTTGACCTGATAATATCTTTATTTTCTTTTCTGCCAGTCCAATTGGGGCCTTAGGTTCATTTTCAAAACGATTTTGTAATGTGAAGGTTCGTATTATTTATTAATATATGTAACTGGAGCATCGGCTATTTAAATTGGGTAATTTGACGCAAATATAGATATTTGTAAAAGTATGAGTGGCTTAAAAATATTATTGGAGCATGTGATTTCATGTCAGTAACCCATGAAACAATATGTAACTTTGTTGTATCTGTCAATAACCTATGTCATCAATGCTCCTTCTACGGCTCCATCCATTTTTGATGGTTTTTTTCCTTTTGTAAGATGCCTGAGTTTTGAAACACAAACAAAACATCAAAAATCTAATATGGATAGAGTCGTAGATGGAGCATTGTTCCCTATTGCTTTTATATCACCATTAATTAGAAAGTTCTAATACGCATGCCTGTTGTTGGAGTGTGTTATAACCTTCCGATTATACTACGCTAATTTCTATACCCTTTTTTTATTTCATTCAATACCAGTATGTCCAGGCATTAAAGATAAGATTTTTTGTCAGGCGGAAGATGCAAAAACGGCAATATCTTATCTACTTTGTAGAAAATATATATATATTGTTTTCTTATTTTCTTAACTTCAAATTATATTATATTATTATTATATCAAAAATTAAAAGATACAGTTTAATTCTAAAGATCTTAATATCAATAGTTAGATTTTATTAAGGAACAATTGCCGATTTTGCATTATGATGTGTCCACTCGATACAAACTTTGTTTGGAGTTGGCAGCTAAGAAAACTCATTAAATTGTAAAATGTTGTAAACAAGACCCTAATACAATAGCGCACGTACTTATATCGGTATTAAGAAATCTCTTTTAATCATCATATTTTAATCTTCTTAGGTAAGGGATAAGTAGTCATAATAAATATGATATTTAGAATATTTTGTTTTTAGCTTTTAACGAGAATAATTGTGGGTGTTAAGGGATTAAGGTAACCCTATGTGTATAATTGCAAAAACAGGTAAGTTATTAGTCTATAAATTGAGGATTTGTTTATATCCTAATACATAAGAATATAGGTACTCGTTAGTGTTGGTGGTTTATATTGTGATCTACATTTTTATTATTTTACTCCAAGAATATTTTCGGTAGTGAAAATGGCGTCAAGTTCGAGTTTTGTTCCAGTGCGTTTTCTCAAAGTAAAAAAATTATTGTTGTAAATGTTCATGATTCACTAATATATCAAGATGCATCAGCAACTGTTCGTGATGTGGTGACTAGGTGCTCCAATATGGCCGGTGTTAGTGAACGAAGTATCTATCCATTTTTAAGTGAGAGAAAATAGGAAATGTTAGTGAACCAAAAAAACACATAGGATAGAACTCCATTATTGACGATAACTTTAGTAGAGATATCGTTAGAAGACAAGTCCATTTTTTGTACTTAAATAAAGAGATTCCGACTTTGGACAAAGTAATGTTTGTTATAGCAGAAGTAGATACGATTCCCAAATTTGGACAAAATACATTATGGAAACTCCTAAAGAAAATTCGTTATAACTATGAATCGCATAAAAAACGAAAATCTCTGAATGAGACAGAAGAAATTATTTGCTGGAGATCACAATACTTAAGAACTATTCAAAAGTTTCAGAATGAGGGAAAAACCATATTTTATTTAGGTGAAATATGGTTCAATAAAGGACACACTGTTTCTAAATTATGGACGGACACCAATATTTCAAATTCCCGTCAGGCATTTTTGGAGGGATATTCAACAGGATTAAATGCTGCTCGAGGAAAAGGTCACAGACTAATAATCGCACACATTGGCAGTGAACATGGTTCAACCAACCTAACCTAACCTAACCAGGAGAAAATTACCTCTGATGTTTTTGAAGATTATTTTTCCCAGCTATTGGACTTTTTGCCAAGTGCTGCAGTGGTTGTCTTAGATAACGCCAGTTATCATTCAAAACTGGTAGAAAAGTTATCAACGACGTCATGAAAAAAAAAGGAGATATTAAAGAGTGGCTTTAGAGCAAGAATATTTCTTTTGACGACACCATGCTGAAAACGAAATTAATGCAAATTGCAAAGCGTCACAAATCACAATATAAAAGATATGTAATTGACGAAAAAGCGAAGGAAAAAGGAATAACTGTATTACGTTTGCCACCTTATCACTGTCAATTAAACCCTATAGAACTAATATGGGCTTAGGTAAAAGGTGAGGGGGTAAGAAATAATACTTTTTAATTGAATGACTTTGGATAAATTGTTTTGGAAACGTAACAGGGGAAATTGGACCAATGCCATAAACCATGTGAAGAAGGAAGAAGGACGATTTTGGAGTGTTGATATCAATATTTAAGAACTGTTCGAACCCATTGTAATTCCTAACGGACCAGGCAATGAATCTGACTCATCGTCGGATGAATACGACGAAATAGAAGCAATTAAAGAAGTAAGTGCTTTTTGCAATAATTTATATTTAATTCTTACTATTTAATATTTAGCATATTTTTTTAATTTTAATTTGAATTATGCTTTAAAAAAACTTCGGTTCTACGGTCATGGGATCTATTCAGCTACCTGTTGTATAAATATTATCTAGGGTTTTTATTTTGTTTGGGTTAGTTAATCCCTAATTACAGGGTGGATTTTTTGAAAAATAACAACCATGACTGTTTCAATAGAAATGTATACTACTTTTGGTTATTTTTCATGAACCACCCTTGCTTGGGCTTTGAAGGATTTGCATTTATAATGAATTTACTGTTCTGACAACTCTAAACAAATGAACTATAACTATATATAACACTATATATAACAGTAGTTTAAACAAAAGTTGGATTATACAAAAAATTAAAAGGTTGTATTAAAGTTAAAAGCCTGCATAAATATCTACGCAGTAGCTTGATTTTTTAAAAAGTGTATAATCTGGCAACATTTATCTTTGTGAAGTAGTTCTTGTTAATAGAATACTGAATAGATTTTGTAAAATGCCAAGGGATTTTATAGATAAAATTAAAGAAATATTAGTCAGAGGAAAGCATGTTTTACCAAGACGATAATAAAGTTATATTTTAATATTAATATTTTAAAATGTGCAAAAGTAAAAACTATATATATTTTGTACCCAGATGTATGGCACATTTTTCAAAAATATACTTTACCCTGTATTATTTTATTGGTTGCACAGTCTATATAAATATCATTTTAATGTACATACAAGCCCTTGTAGAAGTCCATCACATTGAGATAAAAAGTTAATTTTTAAATAAACAGTAGAATTTTTGTTGTAGAATTTGTATTTTATGCTTGTTCAAATCATATATTTTGTAATCAAATAAAAAAGGATTTAATGATGTGTGCCCAATAGCTAAAATGATACATTCAATGTGTTGAAACGAGAATAAATTTCATAATTTTCGTTTAGTAATTAGTAGCCAAGACGCACATTCAAATAGCTTATGCCACTCTCACTAGAAGAAATATAAGTAAAGCGTATAAAATAGATATGATAGATGGCCAATAACACAATTGACATTTTACTAGTATTGCACATGCACACCTTAATTCACTGTGACTAAATTAACTTTTACAAACTTTTACTTTAACGAATAGAAGTAATAAAGATTAAAATAGTAGGGAGGTCCATGATGCAAATAATAATTTAGTCACGCGCTTTAAAACCTATTACACATTCGGCTGGAGGAGCTTCTTTATATTTTTAAAAATACCAAAAAACTCTTGCATGAACAGTCGATCACGTCAGACATTGGTAGGATCTGATCGTTTTTATACTAGGGGTGGGGATACGTTGAGAATGAGAGAAAAATATTAGTGTATTAAATTTTCTGAAGGAATATTATATAACGATTATATGCTTTTCTAAACATATGTAACTATAAAAATCACCTTTAGCAGGTCCCGGCTAGAGACTTCTCCTTAAGGAGTGATTCGGACTTTTTATTTGTTTACGGAAAATAAAAATAAATATAATCCAAAGGAAACTAAGGTGGGAGGTTAAAAAAAGAGAACGCCTTGTAGAATTAAAAAATAAATATAAATTATTGAATTTATCACTAAGCTAAATGAGCGATTAAACTGAATACGATACACCTTACATCTCTAAAGCTACGCATTTTAAGAACCCGTTAAAAAAACGGGTAAGTTTTTAAAAAGGACCCGCTTTTTAAACGTTTCCGTTTAAAACGGACAGAGTGCAATGTATGGACTGTGATGAATCAGTTTGTCAAACGCATCCCAACTCTAGAAACAATATTGGTTTCGTGTTTTGTGCATCAAAATGGATGTTACTGACTTTTTGTTATTAAATTTAATAATGGAGGAGGATGAAGAAGAGAGGCAGTTTTTGGACCAAAGTTTCTTCATCTTCAAGAGTAAAAACATTGCGCGTGTATACGTTTTCTTTGTTCCATTCCCACTACACATTTTTCTGGGTAACTACAGATCTGGAAATAGATTATTTAAATTGGTTAAAGTAAGATAGTAAAATAAATAGTAAAATTTTAACGTACCTTATTTTCAAAACCACGTGCTACGAAACGGGTTGTCACACTACTCTGGAAAAAATTTTGGTGAGTTTATTTTGGTTTAACCACTCTTGATTTAAGGTTAAACCAAAATAATATAAAATTGAAATTGCTAACCGTATTCTTGATACCACTTAATTGTCTTTTTTTAAAAATCACATTTAAGAATAAACGTAAAAATACTGTTACACTTAAAATAGGTAACAAACTGCAAGTGACGTCATGAATAAGTTAAGTTACAATCGTGAATTAGCTTTTTAAAATACTAAAGTTCTTACATTTTTAATTTATAATTCGTTCAGTTTATAATAAACGAAATCTACTGTTAAGTTACTTGAATATTTACGTTTAACCAACAAAAAAGAAAGATTAATACAAGTTAAAATAGTAATTAATAACCTGAAATACGTTAAAACGGTGTCGGCCACTTTGCGCCCGACCGTTTTGCGCTCCTACCTGAAATCGGCCACTTTGCGCTCTGCTACTTTCATAATCTACTTTATTTTCTTCGATCTGCCCATTTGCAATATAATTTTAAATTCCTCCTACCTACAATAATAGTCCGGTTAAGGGTAAGTTAAAAATATTAGTTTTACAAGAAAACAAGAAAGTACAAAAATTATAAACCATCTTTCCTTCACACTTTCATCCAGACTTAGGACTGGCAAAGTTTATACATAATAATATAAACTTTGGTGTGTTTAAAAGAGTTTTTTTTAATTTTTTTTTATTTGCTTTTTTTTATTTTTTCAAAGTTTTTTTATAAAGTAAAATACAAAAATCAATGTCAATAAAAACTTGTTTGTTTATTCGAGCTTCTGAATATAAGCTAACGTCTTTAAACATGTTCTCAAGTCTCCTGTGTCTTTATATTTCTTTAATGTTTTGGAAATTCTTTCATCTAAAGTAATATAGGTTGTTTTGCGCCGCTTTTCTTCTAAATTTAAAGTAGATCTGTCATAAATGTGATCAGAATATTCTGCTTCTTTAAGTAGGCACTTCACCAGTTGAAATACATAGAAATGTGGTTTTATCAATGTATTTAAACGATGGTTCCAGCCTTCCAAAGCATTGTTACTGCGATGTCTTTGCTCATGGCAATTCCACATTTTCTTGGAAATGTGTGTATTTTCTAACCATTGCTGAACAAAATAATCGTAGAATTGTTCCATTTTCTCAGAAATTGGAATGCATAACCAGCCATCATCAATATCTTCCCCAGGCAGATATGCTAACGCTGCACACATTCTTATATGTAAACGTATTTCTTCGTTATTTTTATGTTCAGCAACTAATCCCATATTTTGAATATTTTTCCATATGCATTGATTAAAATGAAAATTACATCCAGAAATTTGAGCTTCTGGAAAATTGTTTTCTAAAGCACTAATCGTTGCCTGCTCATAATCAAGTTTCACAACAGTTGGTTTCCAATTCGGTAGTTTCTGTTTGATTGATGAAAACAATGTATTGTAAGTCTCTTTGGTTTTGTTAGGAAGTAGTGCATATAACGGTCCTTACCCCTACCTTTATTACGTTCGGGGTTGTTGGTGTAGGCAGTCAGTACTTTGTTACTTGTTAGAAAGTGAAAATGCAAATAGGGTCGATATTATTATTATGTTTTAAAACATAATTTTTTCAAATAAACTTGGAAGTTACGTTCAAACGAAGAGATTATTCTTATTAAGATGGACTTTCAAAAAGTAAGGGTTAGTACAATAAATTTATTATAATTAAATATTTATTGTGTTGAATATAAGCGCGACCTTAACCAAGAAGATTAAATACCTAGTTAGTTAGTAAGATACAATTTTCTTGAACTTGAACTTTTTATGAAATTAATTTACTTAGTAACAGGCCAATTTTGTGAAGACGACTGATTTTCGAGAAAATAAATAAAAAAGGCTGAATGGTTGATTTATTTGAGCTGTCCCACGAAATCTTCGTATATTAAATTCATCTTAATTCCAATTTTAATAAGCAAAAGCTTCCGCTAAAGTCTGAACAGACTACTCTTTGTTTAGAGGATTATTGGAGCTTAAAACTTAAAAAAAAAAAATTAATAAAACTATTTGGCCACATACCATCAAAGGTTAGTACCAAAAGTATGTGATCACACAAAATGTAACCCTTCACTTTATTTTCAGGCCCTTTATTTTCTATTTATTCTCCTTCTTCAAAGTTCTTGTTGTCTTTTAGGCATATCTACTACAAATAGGAATCTAGAACTAATATTGGCTTCACCGTTAACTTGAAGCATCGTCTGGCGCTAAATTGATTGATCCAGGGCCATTTCCATAATAAAGTGCAGATTTCTCATAATATACAACCTTGGATATTGCTGACCCACTATTCAAACCTGACATTGAGGGATTTCGGTCTACCTCCACCTTAACCAGATGGGCTATTAGCTAGGGAATCTGCTTATGTTATTCATTGTGAGCAATCAGTTTAGAGTGGATATACACAAGTAGGATCTTTTTGATTTCCATAACAAATCAAATTGTGACCCACTTAGGGATTCTAAAAACAGAAAACCTCTTAATGTTATGATTTTTTATTATCGTTATCTCTTTAAATAATATACTGTCAATCAATATATTGTAAGTGACCAATAATTAACATTAAAATATAAAACCATTGTACAGCGAATAGTACGTACTACTCGTAAAGAATCCAATTCGATATTTGTTTCTTTTTAAAGAAACTTTAAATTAATATAAATATATTTAATAATCTCAAGCTAGTTATAAATAATATACACTTACCTGTCGCAAAACCCATTTATTTGGATTGAATCTATTATTAATTAAGCAGTTGGTTTGTTACGAATGGTACAACAAATATATTTATTTAGGAAGTACACCCCTAAATTGTAACATGCTTTCTAAATGATTTTTTGTTAAAACTAAAAGAGAAACTTAAAGTAAATATAAGAGAATATTAACCAAATGAATATGGAGGAAATCAGGTAGTAGTCTCTGCCCAAAATGGTAACATGTTGGCGTAAAAATCATAAAAAGAAAGAAAATATCCTTTGTCGACTTATATACTTAAAAAACACGTGCGAGTGAGGGGGGCATAATTTGTTGCATTATTCTTGAATTATTTCTTTATTACTAATAAAAATAATTTGACACTCTTTTTACAAGATTGTAAATTATCAGATATTCACTTTTTAGTAGGTAATTAACTCATTTTACCTTAATCTTAAGCGTTCGTGCGATTTTTTTTATATATCTGATGCACCGATGGCTATTTATATGCGGATCATATATAGTTAAAGGTACTAATCCTGTACAAGGTACCCCCTGTTTGTTAATCTGCCGCGCTTCAGTAAATTCCCAAATCCCCGCTTGAGCTCCCCAACTAACAGTGCTAATTAAAAATGTTGATTCCATACAAATAGTGAATGATGTTATATCCCAATTAATAAGAGACTGTACGCATGTAAGTGAAAGTTATTTCCTCGGTTTTGTTATTTTTTACATATATTTGAATTAAATAATCCACTGCACCATATAATTTGGATAAAATAGTATGTTGAGTAATGGTTTTACTTTTATTGAAAAAACGAGCAGGTACGACCAAAATAGTAGAAATCGTAAATTAAAATAATTTTAAATAGTTATTTCGAAGTTAAAGCTATTATTTTACTTTCATTTTTCTATTCCCTCCATTTTCAAGAAAGTAGGTAATGGCTCATTTTGAATACATTTACAGGTTTCCCATTATATTTTGACCCCACTTACTTTCCTAATTTTGGGAATACAAAAAAAGTTTCAAATAAAAGTTCCCGATAATTTTCCTCCGATTTTTTATTTTTCTCCCCTAGGATATTATGTTTAAATTTTGCTTTCTCTTTTGTATAAAATTTTGTCATCATTATCTTTACTTTGTTGGCATTTCTAGTAAATTTGTTGTTTCCTTTACTTTAATTTTTCCAATTTCTCTGACCACCAGAAGTTTGCTTTGTTTGTTGTTTTTGTGTACTTTCCTAATGTTTCTTGAAAAGGATTACATTGTTCTAGAAGTCCCGGGACGAACTAGTAAAATCACGTTTTTTCGAAAAATTACTTTTTATTTATCAACATAATTACCTTTAAGTGTAATACAATCATTTCAACGCTTTTCTAACTTTTCTATACCATGCTTGTAGAAGGATTTCTCCTTGGCTTTAAAATAAGCTTCAGTCTCAGCTATTATTTTCTCAAGCGAGCCAAATCTTCTTCCCTGGATTATCCTTTTGAGATCAGAAAAGAGCCAGTAGTCGCTGGGGGCCAGATCTGGAGAGTATGGTGGGTGGGAAAGCAAATCGAAGCCCAAATCATTCAATTTGGCCATTGTTTACATTGATTTGTGGCACGGTGCATTGTCTTGATGAAGGGCGATTCTTTTCTTCTTTATATGGGGTCGTTTTTTCACGATTTCGTCCTTCAAACGCACCAATAACTAAATGTAATAGTCGCTATTAATGATTCTTCCATTTTTAAGATAGTCGATAAAAATTATATCGTTCGCGTCCTAAAAAACTAATGCCATGACTTTTTCAGCTGCCTGTTGCGTTTTCGGACGCTTGGGACGAGTCTCACCGGCTGCACGCCACTCAGCTGACTGCCGATTCGACTCTGGAGTGTAATGGTGGATCCGTGTTTCGTCGACGCAAGAAATCCAGTTTATTGCCAGTAAACTGTGCCAAACAGGTCTCTGAATCGTCTATTCGTTGTTGCTTTTGTTCAACTGTGAGTAAGCGCGGCAGTCACTTGGAAAATATCTTTTTAATGCCCAATTTTTCTTGTAAAATCGTAAACGCAGTTCCAGTCAATATGTTCACGATCTCAACAATCTCAGAAACTTTCATTTTGCGGTCATCCAACCTTTTAATTTCAAAACTTGCTTAATATTTCCCGGAGTTACTGCTTCATTTGGCCTCCCCGAGCGTTCTGCATGACTTATATCAGTTCGACCGCTTTTGAAATCAGCATACCACCGACAAATCGTTGTTCTTGATGGAGCAGAGCCTGGATAACACTTTTCAAGCCATTGCTGAGCTTGCACTCTATTTTTTCCTATTAAATAGTAATGTTTTATTAACACACTATTTTCTTTTTTTTTCCATTTTTTGAACAAATGCAAAAGGAGCGTTACTCTCACCACAGTAGCTTTGTTGTTTATGGTTCGATTGACATAAAATTTTGACACATCTCACTTGAATAAGTCCCGGGACACATTGCAGTTTTTATATTGTCTTATATTAGTAGGGTTTATTAGGTAGTGAATTATTGATTTGAGGTTTTTTGTGTTTTGTCTCCAAGTGTACCTGTGTATATCTTTGAGGGGGAAGTATTAAATCAATATTTTTAGTCCTTGTTCACAAATATGAATTGGCGGTCGTCCGTTATCATGTATAGTTTCTTGTTGTTGGACTTTTCGGATTACTTTTACGTTTTGTCACCGATGAATATTATCTCCCTGCTAGTTTCAACATATCTTATAGTTCTAACCAATATTGGTCTTTACAAAGTTTTAAAACCAATTTATATATTTGGAAAATCAACAAAATTAATGACTCAAGATACAATACTACCTTTAATATTGCAATAGATCCTTAAAGTGCGATCCATTATTATTAAAGCACAAGTAATATATTGGTCTCAATTTTCTAATGAGCCAGGTACTGTGTTATTATGACCATTTAAATTTTCCCTCGATCTTTTGCGATTACGCCTTTCTTTGGTTGGTTGGTTGGTTGGTTGGTTGGTTGTACGTTACTGGTATGACATTAAGTAACCATAACAGTTGTTAGTTGATACAGCTTATTGTAGTTATTAATTTTAAATATATAGATAACACTGGTTACTAGCATTATAATGGGGAATGTTTAACACATGAAATAAAACACAACAAAATTACACTATTTATAATTGCTTTCATAGCTACATTCAAATGACAAAACTGTATACAACTCAAATAATTATAATGGTTAAATTAATGTTCTTTGAGAATTTGAAGGTAAAACGGACATAATACCAGACTACTGAATCATCTCAAAAACAAACAATGTATTTATAATATATCAAGATAAAAAGTTCTCTGACTGTAAATATATTCAATTTTAATGATACATTCTGATCTTAGACTAGGAAAGATAGAGGACAGCGCATGTCAATGAAAACCTTATGCGTTTGATTGAAGCCAAGTTTCAAACGTTTGGCATATGCACAGCATAACCCCACATAGCAATGTAACTGGTATATGTCGTGGTGGAGGTAAGTTTGTTTGCACCTGCCGGCCACGAGCGTCGCTACTAGTACTTCCAGATCCGGACGCCATTGCTTTTCTTGAATTGATAGTTATAGGTTATAGGTTATACCATTGTCAGTTTATATCTTGTAAACAGTAGTGAAAGAGTAGTAGTTTGTTTTTTTATAAAAATAGAATCAAGTGTTGTTGATATTAAGTAAGTATACATTGAAAATCGTTATTATAAAAACTCAATAAATATTGATTCAATAATTAACAACTAAGTTACTATTAAATATTTGTAATTTCAGATTGTCATGATGAGTTTAGAAGCCATTAGAAAAAAAAAAAAAGAAATGTAGCGTTCCGGGATGCAGAGACTATACCAGTAGTCAATACCGCTTTCCCAATCCTAAAACCGATGAAATAACAATATTTCTTGAGTGGTTAAAAGTAATAAAGAACAGTAAATTGCTTAGTTTGTCACCAGAAATTGTTCATAAAAATTATAGAGTCTGTGGAAGACACTTTGGAGATAGTGATAAAGTAATACGAAAAAGGGGAATGAAAAGGAACTGCTATTCCAAGTTTATTTTTACCATCAGGTAACATATCCATTTTTTTGTAAGGTAGATGCTTGTTGTACTCTTTCACTTTCAATGGCTTTGTAATAAGTGGCCATTATAGAAATAGTAGACAGGCATTTATCATAATAAAGTAGATTTAAATGTTTTTATTTCTTTATTTTAAAGTTATTTATTTTAAAAACTGTTTATTATTTTTGGGATCTTCAGAAAACATCGGCAATTATGTTGAAACTGAAAATGCAGAAATAATTAATATGGTATCTACTTCTAATAAAAATGAATGTGCAATTGAAGACCATAAAATTCAAAATATAAGTGATAGACCAACCACACCCAGCATTCGAGGAAATGTTTTCATTATTAATAAACGTAAGTTAATAAATTCTTAGAGCTAATAGATATACATTTACAAAATATAGCATAGTTATTAGTAAAACTTTCTTAACTTACATATATTACAATATTTGTAGGTCGACGACATTTTTTAAGATCTGTTGATGTAACCAGGCAAAATGAGTTAACCCCAAAAGCGTAAAAATTATATAAAAAACTGATAGAAAATCACAAAAGGCTATCAAAACAAAACTCTAAGATATTGTCCTTCAAAAAAGACTTTCAATGGCAAAGAAATACGAAAATTCTTCCAATTTTCAAAATCTAATAAATCATGTGAATCCATTGACCTATGTATTTATTATGTCTCAAATCCGTACTCAATTTCAGCATCCAAGAGGACGGCGATATACATTAGAGGAAAAAATGTTAGCTTTAAGTTTGTTCAAAGGCAGTGGAAAGGGCTATAAATTACTTTCCAAAATATTTTCATTGCCCTCCAGGCGCACATTATCAAATTTATTAGGTAAAATTCCTATAAATCCAGGTTTTAACAAAATATTATTTGATAGTTTAAAAAATAATGTGGAGAAAATGAAAAACAAAGATCGACAGTGTATATTAATATTTGACGAAATTTATATAACAACACACCTTAGTTACAACCAAAAAAATGACAAAATCAAAGGTGTAAAAGACTTTGGTACAAATGACAGATTTCCAAGATTAGCTGATTATATAAATGTATTTATGATAAAGGGTATTTATCGTCAGTGGAAACAACCCATATGTTTCACTTTTAGTAGTGGTCCAACCAAAAGTGTAACATTGAAAAATTTGATTAAAACTTTAATACTAAAGTTACAAGATGTGGGCCTTAATGTGGTTGCAACAGTCTGTGACCAAGGAGGTGCAAATATGGCTGCAGTAAATTCATTAATAAAAGATTCCAAAGAAGTATTTTTAAGAAATAATAAGGAGTGGAAGCATTTTGGATTTTTTGTTGGTGATAAAGAAATTATACCAGTAATAGATGTTCCTCATTTATTTAAGGGCATAAGAAATAATCTTTTAAACAAAGATTTGCATTTTGAGATGGCTAATAATGAAAAAGCAGTAGCTCAGTGGGGCCATATAGAGCAATTCTATTATTTGGATGCTAATGAACCTATAAGAATTTGCCCAAAACTAACGGACTCACATATATTAAAAAATAAAATTAATAAAATGAAGGTAAAAAATTGCACGCAGGTTTTCAGTCATCAAGTGGGAAGCTTAATGTTGAAACTTGTTGAATGGAGTAAGTTTTTTTTTTTTAATTATCTGTAAATTGCATTACTAAATAATGAATTTCTTTTCAGAAGCTGACGTTAACTTAGCTACAGGAGCAAAAGAACCTGCCACATTAATTTTATTCCTGGACAAATTATTTCATAGCCTCAATTCCAGCCAAAGTACAGCTCCTGCAAGTAAACCATTGAAGAGGGCTCTCACAAATAAATCCAGTCATGAGGAATTTTGGAAAGAGTCACTCAATTTTTTAAATAAAATGAAGTATTTTTGCAAAAAAAACAAACTTTTGTGTCAGTACCATCTTTAATTAATCTGAAATGGACAATAAAGGCATTTCTGTATCTAAAGCATACTTTATTGAAAGGCAAAAACGATTTTTTATTGTTAAGAGTTTTTCAACAAGATTCGCTGGAAAATTTTTTTGGAATAATAATTGCCAAATGCCAAATGTAACTAATTTTATATCAACATATAAAGCTCTTGTTGTTAATAATTTTTTGTCCACTCACTCACCCGGAGCAAATTGTGAAGAAGATGTGCATGTAGGGGTTTTAGATAATTTCAAAACTTTATTAACGGGGGGGGTTGTAGAAGAATGTACATTGGAAATTGAGAGCCCTCAATTAACTTTACATGCAGACATTTTAAATTATAAACGGTCTCGAGTAGGAAAATGTACGGTCACTTACATTGCAGGATATGTGACCAAAAAAATTCTTAAAAAAGTGTCCTGCACAAATTGTATTTCCAATTTTTTATTCACACACAATTCTTCCGATCTTGATTTTGTGGAAGCTAGGCAATATACAAGTTGTCAATTAACAAAACCTGGCAATTTTGTTACATATTTGGTTTGTCAATCAATCTCAAGACTTTTATATATCATTCCAAGGGTATGTCATTATTCTAATATTTCTGGGATATTAACCATACACTTAATGCACAACCTTAATTTCACACCAATGAACTGTGCTCAACATTCAGACATTGGCTTGAAATTATGTAAATTTATTGTTAGGTTTTGTTTATTTTTTTGGTGCAAAAAAGTTAACCTAATAGCCAGGGGCAAAGATGAAAAATTTAATTTATTTATGAAAAGCCAAAAAAATAATGATGTATCGATAGATCCAATAAAGTTATTGGCACATAATAAGTTTATTGTTAGAAAAAAACGTAACCAAAAAATTAAATAAATATTTCAATCCTGTAAAGTGTTTTTCTCCCTATTTTCCCATTCAATTGGTATATTGAACGAATATGAGTATTTGTGTTTAAAAAGTAATATTCGGAAATTCACTGTATAATACTAATAAAATATTTGATAAAAATTTTTTTCTTCAAGCGTACAATGATAACTACATTCATTACTTTTGGCAATATATGCCTTGACACAACGTATTATTTTACTAGTACGATAAGAGTTCTATTATTTTAATATTACAATAATAAAAGAAATTTACGCTTAAAGAAAAAATAGAAATATACCCAAGGAAGAAGGCTTTATTATTTGCGTTTCACTCAAACTACACAACCTGGCAATTATTGACTTTTAAGCTCAACATAATATTAGCACCTTCTACTCCTAGTAATATATACTATTTTAGCATTGTTTTTAAATTTACCGTTGCACGCCTTTTATTGTTGTGTTAACTTTTTCCGAAATTTTGTTATTCCGAAATCTTCGGAAAACGTAATCCGTATAAAAAAAATAATTTCATTCTATTCAAAATAAAATAAGTATAAAATTTAAACGTCCCGCTCTATATAAAAGTTTCGACCGGCCGGTCACCTGTGGCGCTAGCTGTAATATAATCTCGTATTGATAGCGTTAAGTTGCATTGCTATGTGGGGTTATGCTGTGGGCATATGTTTGGTGGTAAACAAATTTGGAACGTCGAATTGTATTTTTTTAGTTTTTTTTTATTAATTTTCCCCTTTTTTAATTACCTGAATAGACATTTGAAAATGGTTAATTGTGCAGCTTATAAGTGCCACAGTCAGAGTGCTATAAAATAGGAAGGAATTTCATTTCATAGGTAAGAAGTATTTTAAAACTAGTTCCTTGAAATTTATTTCTATTAATATTACAGCTTTCAGGTAATGGATGTTTAACTAAATCACATATGTTATGTATGATAACTTAAATTAATTGGACATACATTTTAAAAATTGTTTTCATTAGGTTTTAAAGATTATTTTTCATTTGTTATTATTTGCTCACAGATGTAATAGTTTTGCAGTGGCGTGGAATAAAAACATATATTTAAAATAAATAAAATGTTAATATTTATTTAAATAAATATGTTTTAAAATGATTGTTCTTTTGTTTGGAGCAGTATAAATTTAAAGGCTTTTTTAAATTAGATTTGTAATACGAAATAATGAAAATGATTATTTAGTAATCGTATAAGAAAAATCGTATGATACGCCTATGTCAATATTGTTCGCCATTAGTTTGGTGGTAAGTGGGTTACATAAGCTGATTCCAGTGCGCAGTCCTCTCTCTTTTCTAGTCTAAGATTCTGATGAAACAAAACTGAGGTAGGTTAGTTAGCCGACACAGTCTGAAGGTCCTGAGGTCCTATACAGGAAGTAACCCAGCTATAGTTAAAGGGGCAGAGAGAAACTACTTCTTTTCTTTTATTTCTTTTTTTTTAATGGTGACAGATTTCTCTCCTCAAGGTTAGAAAATGCTGGACATACATGTAGGCCCTTTTAAACTAATGAAAATTAAATAAGGCACACAGGGCACTCTAGTAAAATATATACATTTTACTTATTATTGGCAACATAATAATTAAAATTAGTCAGAATTTTTAGGGAAAAAATTATAACAGGAAATTTTAGGATTAATTTAACTCAAATAATTCATAATTAATTTTCAAATAAAAAGATACCAATCGGATTTGTTTAATATGCAACCAACCAGTGCCTGAAACTGCAAAACATATAATTTTTTTTGCCCAATATCCAGTAGCCTGCGATATTTGCTTAACCCAGGAGGGCACTCAGCTGTTGACATCCACAAATGCATCAGATTTCGAAAAACTCGCTTCATATACAGAGCCATGAAAATAAGATAAAGGTTACCAAAGGGGTAACCTAGGTGACTATGCAACTAAAATTTCAAAATAAAACAATTATTAATTTATTATATCAGTCCTTATACCAAAATGAGTTATACAGCAGATGAAAAAAAAGATATATTCTCAATTTATGTTAAAAACAACAAACGAGAGGCAAAAGAGAATATAGGCTGATTTATCTGGATCAACAGACTTCTTATTTTTATATAATTATCGTCATAAATAATAAAATGTTTGATCGGAGGAAACACTATTACGGCAAATGATGAAGATGTAAATACTTTGCTTTGCTTTGAAGGTAAAAATTAAATACCTAAATTACATCCATAACATTTTTATTTTAGAAAATTTCAAAACTGGTTTAATCAATACCACTAATGCATTAGAGAAAAACCGTGCGATAATACATAAACTTTTAAAATAGCACAACTATAAGAGAAAGCGTTTACAGATCTGTTAAGAAATGTTTACAAACATGAACAATGATCCTAATTATTTTAAAAACATTTTATGTACAGTTTTCAATTTCAGGCATTAGAAAATGTATGTACAGAACAGAAAAATAATAGAATCAAAATTAAGCAATTGAAGAAAATCAATAAATCTGTGGTGCAGAATATTTCCAAACAAAGTGGTTGGACCAATGTTTAATGATTATAAATTAACTGGAGTACCCTATTTGGACACAATAATTAAAGAAGTGGATGAGATATTAAACCAAATTATACACAAAATCACTCAAATAGTATGATGATATGGCAGCAAGTTAAAGCATCACAGTCGTAGCCGTTAAAGAATATTTAAATAATCAATTTCATGTGTGGATCGGCAATTAGGGTACCGCCAAATAGTCCCGACTTAACACTATGTGATAGATTTTTATGAGGGTTCTACAAGAACAAGAAAGTGTATTTTGATCCAAATAGAAATATTAATATTATCATTGCAAAAGTTTGCACGGAAATAAAAATTGAGATGGTCATATTAATACAATCTGACGCATTAAAAAATTTGAGAAGATATTACTTGTGCATTCACATAGGTACCTCAAAAAAACAAAATGTAACTTCAATGATGTTAATCTAAAGATGATAGACAAAAAATCTGCAATTGAAGTTAAAAAAGTTAAATTTTTTTAAATAAAAGTGGAAGATTAGTTTAAATGTTTGTGGTCCGTACTATTTTCACTATTCACAATTTTTCTCATATTATTACAATGAATATATTTCCATTATTTTTTTAAGGTTTTTCCAAATAAAATTGATTGTGTTAACCTCTACTTTTTGAAAGTTCATCTTACTAAGAACAACAAATAACTGCACAGTTAAACTTCATTTTATACATAGATAAGACATTATTGTAACATAAATATATTAAGTTATTGTAAAGATCAGCATGATATAGTTTTTTCCTGGTTTTTCTATATCATTGCACAGTTATACTGATCTTAAAGGGAAATACATCCAGGATAATCCCTTAGGGCTAATAACATCTAGGCTTTAATATTGTTATGTCTTATTACTTCCTTACTTGGTCTAGCCTTAACTCCTTATCAACATCAAGTACCTAGTTACAAACAAACAACATGTAATTTCAATATGTCAATCTGACGATGCTAGTTATAGCGAAACAGCTGTAATTGAATTTTAAAGCGAATTTTTCGAATAAATAGTGGAAGTTGAGTTTAACTGTGCAGTTATTTATTGTTTTTAGTTTTTCCAAGTACTTTCGTCAGAATATATTATACTTAGTAATGAGGTTAGTGCTTTACATGTGAGCACTAATTTTAATCCCAAAAATACTTAAGGGAATACTACTTTAGCTTCCAAAATCCCTATATTTCCCTACAAAAAAGGTTCTTTCCTTGTGGGTTCTATAATTCAGTATTCAACCTTTTCCTCTTCTCCAATTTATTAGTTTCTTTTTTTAAAGCCAAAATAATGTTATTTTTGAACCTGTTTCCTCGATACACAAAAAATTACTTTGCTTCTAACCATATCGTGCCTTAATTTTTTTATATTCCTTAATTCCACCTACTTTTATTAACTTGTTTTCGCCAATTATTATGACTAATTAATTTAAATATTTTTTTAGTATTTTAAATTTGCTGGGATGTTTTTAAAAGAGTTTTAGTAAGTTAAGTTGTTTATTGTTTATGATATGGAAATTCAATTGTTTAAATTTATGCATGCCTTTTTTTAGTCAATTAATAAATATTTTCAATCTTATTCTTCGTACTAATTTATACTATATTTGATTTAATGTCTATTTAATTATATAAGTTGTCTGCTTCTGATGTATCAACTAATTTAAGTTCTAATTTCACTTTGTTTAACATCGTTTTAATATTTGATTTGGTTTGATTTAGATCTTTACTCTATTTTACAGTAAGCTCTTTAAAGTTTTAAAGTTTGTTTATCATTTTGTTAACTTCCTCATAAAATATGTTCTTGTTAACTTGACTTTACTTGTTATCACTTTTATTACTGTCTCATCTTTTTAATTGTAGTGTATGGTAATTTATACAGCCTAATGATGATACCAAAACTAGTTGCAACGTTTCATAAACCTTTATTAAAGCTGTAGGATCTACTTTGTGTTTTTCTTTGAACCTTTTTTGGATTCTACCCACATTACAGATTTGGAGGATTTAATTTTTGTACTTAAATCAAGGTTAAAAAAAATAAACACCTTTAAAAACATACATATTTTTTTATTGAAGTAAGAAAAACTAAGAAGATATATGTAAAGGTACTTAATATTCTGACAGTCTTGTCATCGTGATACAAAGCTTTTGATCTCTTTTATCACCCCAACCTCCGTTGGGTTTAATTTTACCTCGTCCTTTAACTTTTAATTCACTTGTTATCAGTTTATTAGGATACAAATATTTGCGTGCTAATTTAAGATCTTCTGATATTTTGGATATTAAAGTTGTAGGGTCACATTTTTTTTGCTGACTTTTCTGGTGATGAACACCGCTGAAAGAAAATATTACATTTAATTTTATTTAGTACCAATAATTTTACAATTGTCGAAGTAACATTTTATCATTTAAAAAGGTATAATTTATGATTATATTATATTTGTTGAAGGAAAGTGCCCAATTAAATAATAAATAATTTAGCTTAAATAATATTTATATAACCTATTGTCAAAGGATGTGTTCATCTTAAGCGCTTAATCAGTAGTGTATTGTAAAATCCTTAATAAATGTTATTTAATTCGCCTTTAATACCTTTTATCTAATAATACAAAATACCAGTATATAAGTCAAAATAATAACTGACAATTATTTAACAGTAGCTTATCGCGATTAGGTAAAAATATAAACTAATAAAAAACAAATGGAAATAAACTGACAGACACGTACAATCACGTAGACAATATGCAATTTGATAAGTATAATAAATTAATTTATCAGGTGCATGTACTTAAATAAACTCTTGGAAAGTAGTTTCCAATAATTCTTACCACGATTGATTACGATAGAGCCGTTCAAGTTGTAATTGTTTTATTTTTTCAACTGAATTATTTTTCCAAAAATTGTGGCATACAAATAGATATATTCCTAATGGGGGCTGGACTTTTTTATTAAATAAGTTAAATGTGTTCTAGACGGTCAATCCAATTCAAATAAAAATTGTGGTAGTATAAGTGAATTACTTGGCATTAAAAAAATAGTTGTACACCATAGTTTTGAATATAGAATATATACAGTGATATCAACGAATAAACACACCTTATATCAATAATTTTGAATAGAACTTTTTAATATAGTTTTAAAGACCTTTTCTTATTTTCTGCTAGCTTTAATCCAATGAAATTGTTATCAATTATTTCTTCCTGAAAAGTTCATTTTAGACCCAGCAGAGCTTTGGAAAAAGGAATTTTCTAATAACTCTCATTTCTCATTTTTACGATTCTGACCAGGTCTCCTTGTTTCCTGGAATTGTTCATATATCCAGACTAACTTTGACTCAAACAATTTTAAATCTATAAGAATATCCTCATGTATACCTCAAAGGGCATTGTCCAATGACTTCTCATTGGACAATGCCACGGTCAATTTTATATATTTTTTGCTCATTTCAAGAAGCTCTTTTAGGTGATATATCTTCAAACCTTTTAGCTTGTCTCAGTCCTGGCGTATTCCTCCAGTGAGATCGTAGTCGATCCTCTACCCAGGAACGAAGTTCCTTTTACCTAATTACCTATTATCTCGCTGTGATATGGAACCCACATCAAATGACCTTGTTGTTTCTTGCAAATTTTTTAAGGGATTGTTTACATTCTCAGACTAGCTTTGACTCAAAAGTAAAATAACTCAGGACCTTTAAACCTGTAAGAATATAGTTGTTTGCCCTTTGCCTCATTGGAAAAGCTTTATTTGTTATTTTTTTAATATTGTAGCTTTAAATACCTTAATGATGACTTATAATATAAAATTAAGTACTACACTTTTCAATTTCGATCTTCTGTTTTTTTTATCCACAGGATCACAGGAATGTCTAGCTTCCATAAATTAGATTAACATTTCTTTTTAAGAGGTGACGATAATAATTATTATTATTAAAGAAGATTAAAGAAGCCGAGGTCTAGGACCTATATAGCTCCTATAGAAAAAAAACATATATCGAAACAAATGAAATAACCTTATAGTACATAGATAATACAGTCTGTCATGTTCAGATATAGGGTTGGCATATAATTTTGTATCATCGGCAAAGACGGAAATGTTGCTTTCGACGCTAAGTGGCAGATCTGCTACGTACACTAGAAACAGAACAGGTCCTAAAACCAATCCTTGTGGCACCCCACTAAACACATTAAACATTGAGGAGAAGGAGTCTCCAATACGAACACAAAACTTCCGATTAGTCAAGAAAGCTTCAATCCAATTAAGCAGGTTGCCTCTAACTCCGTTATATTCGAATGCTTTGGAAAAGTCCAAATATATAATGTCCACCGGTTGTTTACTGTCCAAAGCTAGAGACCAATCATTTACGCACGACAACATATTCGTCACCACAGACCTGCCTGGTACAAAACCGTGTTGAGACGCTGGAATTCTATCATGTTCAGTTAGAAAGTTCATTAGGAAATCACAAATTATAGATTCCATAATTTTGACAGCGATAGACCTTAAACTTATAGGCCTGTAGTTTTCGGGATTTAGCTTATCACCCTTCTTAAAAATCGGAGTGACACTTGATGTTTTCCAAATATTTGGGAGGCATTGAGTTTTGGAAGTCCATCTTACTAAGAATAATAAATAATAACATCTAGGCTTTAATATTGTTATGTCTTATTACTTCCATACTTGCCTTAATACTACCTAATCAACATCAGGTACCTAGCTACAAAAAAACAAAATGTAACTTCAATACGTCAATCTGACGATGCTAATTCTAGCGAAACAGCTGTCATTGTGATTTAAAACCTAATTTTTTAATTAAACATGAAAGTTGCGTTAAAACAAAGAGTTTTTTATTATTCTTGATAATTATTATATTATAAGTTGTAATATTTAGATTGCCATCGGTCCACCGGAAACTTTTACTACAGATAACAGTTTGATAAAGTACTTAAAAATCATACATGTAATTGTTTTATATTATTTAAGGTAATTTTTTTAAAAAATAATTAAATAAATATTAACTTAAAAATACATTCCATTACAACCATAACCCAAAAAGGAAAGGAATAAAAAATTTAATTTGTCTAATTCTGTTAGTAGTATGTAAAATTATTATTAGTAAAATATAATTATATTAGAAAATTGGCGTCATATATCAGATATTTATATATTTTTAACATAAAATTAATTTATCAAATTCATTTATTTCATTAAATAATAATGGTTTAATAAAATCTAAGCTTACGTTTAAAGCAATGTTTTATTATTTAAATAAGCGTTCCCTATGTTCTCTATGGAAAAAATAGACGACGAGGATAAAGCTTTGTTTATAAATAATGTGAACAGAACAGCGAACGGTAAATATACATACATATTTGCATGTATTAAACTTTGCTTGGCGATGTCCAAATGTATGTAATAAGATAACCAGGGTCAATTATTGAAGTATTAAAAATATTTGGGTCTGTTATTTTTTTCTATAAATAGTTTAAAATCAATCATTACCATGTACCAGTGTGAAAAACTCTAGTAGCAACCGTGAACATAACATAAAGTTTTTCTTTTAGGCAGTTGTTTGATGTATACTGCAAAGACCAATCCCAATTATAATCATCGTATTTGCAGAACGTATTACTACATTCTAAAATATTCATCCATGTCGATCTGTTAAAAGCGATGCCCATATTATGTTTATTACCCGTCCATGGAGATATTTGAACCTATAAGTAAACTACGATATATTATGTAAATTATTTATTGACATAACAAATAATATACTGGGTTTGATCGAATATATTATACTCACCCTTTCTTTATGAAAGTCCACCAGATTAAAAACACTAAACATAAACTTTGTAACAAAATTAAATAAACAAGATACAATTAATATCAAAAATTAAAAAAAGATATGTACAATAATATAACGAAACGTATCATACATATAACACAGTAAATATTCACGTACCAATGCATTTACTCATCAGTAAATGTATTAATCACTATTTTTTAAATAATAAATATAAGTTTATAGATAAATTACTATAGGCCCATAGTTTCTTATGTCAACAATCCTATTATTAATATTTTTTTAAATTCCCCCTAAAGAATGCATTGAATTATTTTTGAAATTTTTTTAAGGCACAAATATATTATTTAAAACATTCGTGTCTGAAAGAAACTTTCTAGGAGTAATTTAAGCTTGCGTAGCATTTGGTAAAAAATTTCAAACCCTAATTTGAAGAATATTAATTATTAATCCAAACTGACATCTGTCACAAAACTTAATAATTGCTAATTTAAACGTCTGCACCTTAGACAAGGAAAGAGAGAGGACTGCGCATTGGAATCAATTTATGTAACCCATTTACCACCAAACTAATGGCGGACAATATTGACATAGGCGTATCATAATATTTTTCTTATACGATTATTAAATAATCAGTTTCATTATTTCGGATTATAAATCTAATTTAAAAATGTCTTTAAATATGTACTGCTCCAAAAAAACAATCATTTTAAAACATATTTATATAATAAATATTACAATTTTAATCTATTTTATCTATTTTAAATATATGTTTTTGTTCCACGCCACTGCAAAACTATTACATCTATGAGAAAATAACAATTAATTGAAAAATAATCTTTAAAACTGAATGAAAACATTTTTCAAAATGTATGTACTATTAATTTAAGTTATCATACATAACATATGTGATTTAGTTAAATATCTATTACCTGAAAGCTGTAATATTAATAAAAATAAATTTCAAGGAAATAGTTTTAAAATACTTTTTACCTATGAAATGAAATTCCTTGTTGCACTTATAAACTGCACAATTAACCATTTTAAAATGTCTATTCAGGTAATTAAAAAATGTGAAAATTAATAAAAAAACTAAAAAAATACAATTCGACGTTCTAAATTTGTTTACCACCTAACGTTTGAAACTTGGCTTCACTCACACGCATAAGGTTTTCATTGTCATGCGCTGTCCTCTCTCTTTCCTAGTCTAAGGTCTGCACCATAGAGAAATATAACATATTTTTTTATATTTTGCACTTATAAAAATCTTCATTATAAAACGCATTTGCGTATCGTAATGTAACTTTTACGCACGCAAATTTTTGTTTTAAATGGTTGGCGACATGAGTGAAGTATCTAAAGGCAAGACTATTGACAATTACATTTGTGGCTAATAGCAATTTATTAATTTTATATTGTTCTTTAAGAAAGTATTTGTGAATATGAATATAATATTTTACTTATATAATATATTATTATTGTTATATTATTCATTTTAAAATATTTTAAAACATTAACATTTGATAATTTAAATGTCACAACTGTCAAATTTTATAAATTACACAGTGCTGCCGACATACTTTTTAAAATAAAAATTTTCGTAATTACATAAAATAAAAATTTAATTTAAAATTTATAAACAACTTATTTCATATGGTTGTTGTGACACTCGTTCTTTAAAAAACTCATCGCTTCGCGATTCGTTTTTTAAACTTGAACTCGTGTCATAACAGAATTCCATATGAAATGCGTTGTTTAATATACTATTATATTTCTGTGGTCTGTACGGTTTCAGTGTTTTATGTCGTTTTAGCTGTCAAAAAAATTTCCATTTAAATATCATGGCGCCACGAAAACTTTCCGGAAATTTTTTAAATTGTAACGAGTCAAAATTAAGACATTTTATTGGTTAAAAAGTAGAGGTGTAAAATTTTCAATAACATTTGAATTGTGATTATTCTCAATGGTTTAAAGTCAATAAATATATCAATTCTTTAATTGTATTTATGTGCAAAACTTGTTATGTATAAATAAGGTATAACAAATTCTTTTAAAATTTGCAAAAATATACAGGGCGTTATTTAAATAAGCTGAAAATAAAATTTTAGGAGTATTGTCATTTCAAAAATACAAAACAAAGAAATTTGTGATAAATCTTCCATTTAAAAATAACTTTTTTAGTCATTGGCAGCTGTTTTGATTGCTGTCTTTAACTAGAAAAGTTTTTTGAATAAATAGTTTTATTATAAAGTTTTTGGTAGAATGTTCTTAATAAGATGGACTTCCACATACACAGAATCAGTACAATAAATTTAAATATACCAACCCCTTGTAAATGAAAAAGTGTATCTGTGGGAGCTTCCTATTCCAAAGTTTCTTGGTAAAAAACTTCGTGGATCGGAATTTAAGAAATTTGAGATTAGTCAGGCTAGGAAAAACCACTGTGTTTAGCTTAATGCATTATTTGTATTTTCAAGGAAAAAAAGGTGAATATATACTTTGGTCAATTGTAAATAACAATGTCTTATAAAAAGGTTTGACAAATGTATTAACTAGTACCTACAGGTAATTCCAATAACACCAAAAAATCAATCAATAAATATATCAATTCTTTAATTGTATTTATGTGCAAAACTTGTTATGTATAAATAAGGTATAACAAATTCTTTTAAAATTTGCAAAAATATACAGGGCGTTATTTAAATAAGCTGAAAATAAAATTTTAGGAGTATTGTCATTTCAAAAATACAAAACAAAGAAATTTGTGATAAATCTTCCATTTAAAAATAACTTTTTTAGTCATTGGCAGCTGTTTTGATTGCTGTCTTTAACTAGAAAAGTTTTTTGAATAAATAGTTTTATTATAAAGTTTTTGGTAGAATGTTCTTAATAAGATGGACTTCCACATACACAGAATCAGTACAATAAATTTAAATATACCAACCCCTTGTAAATGAAAAAGTGTATCTGTGGGAGCTTCCTATTCCAAAGTTTCTTGGTAAAAAACTTCGTGGATCGGAATTTAAGAAATTTGAGATTAGTCAGGCTAGGAAAAACCACTGTGTTTAGCTTAATGCATTATTTGTATTTTCAAGGAAAAAAAGGTGAATATATACTTTGGTCAATTGTAAATAACAATGTCTTATAAAAAGGTTTGACAAATGTATTAACTAGTACCTACAGGTAATTCCAATAACACCAAAAAATCAAAGAAATTGGCCAGTGTTAATAAAAATAAGGAAGTTGGCAAAATGAGAAATAGTTTAGTTTGAAATACTGCAAGCAAATACAAAAACGTTGGCTATTAGCAGAACAATGTATCTAATTAATAGGAAAATAAAAGGAAAAGGAATATATTGACAATATCTTTTCGAAAATTTTCGAACATTTTCTTACCTTTGCTGAGTTAGTTTGAAAATTGTTTTTTTTTGAGTAGGTGCCCAAAGAGAAAATATTACAGTGTGGACAAGATTCTTTACTGCTAACATTCATTAATTTTAATACGTGAATAACATCTTCAGTAACATAATGATCTTCCTCTAGAAATAGTACCAATCCTTCGTGTCCTTTGGTAGCGTCAAGTTGATTAAAAACTCTGTTGGCTTTCCACCACCAGTGATGTTTAATCTGAGTGAATTTAGCTTCACGATAGTGACCATACATATCCGGATCAAGGGCATTTTTACATTTTTGGATCAACGCCCTAAAGCAAATAAATACAACAGTAAAAAAATATTATATTACATTACTTGGCAAAAAACAATCTTTCACATGAGTGGGAAAAATATATATGTAGCACTTATACCGAGTGCGATAATCCCACAAGCGTAAATAATCACAAGTAATGTATAATATTTTTCCTACGACCACGTATTTTATTAAACAAAGTGTAAATATTATTCGATTATATTAAGTTAACTGAATAATGTTACCTTTTATTTATGGCAGGCTATGTTTGAATATTTTGTATCCATTAAAGTTGTACATATTTATAATTACTATCACAGGGAAATAAACATAATTAATGTTTATTTAAAAGAATTAAAATAATACAACTGGATAACGTATTAATTTAGTTCATAAAAATATCAAATATGTCATTGTTACAAATTGTAAAATACAATAAATATTATAATTAAATTAACGTAAATCAAATCTGCTTTATCTCAATTGATAAAATGTCTGCTTCACTGCAAGGTTATAGGTTCGATTTTAGGAGTATTTTTATTTCCTCTTAGTTTTTTATAAATATAATTTTTAAACCAGTTTTATACGTAAATAATATGAATAAGAGAAATTCATAATAACATCTGCAAATATTACAGGATTCACGGAAAGGACTTTCTTCATGAGTGAGAACAAATTTCCATATGAGAAAAGAGTGCGATGTGTGATCATTTGTGTGGTCGTAGAAAAAGTATATTTAATTATAAAAACAGAAAAACAGAATTTTTATGTAAAAAAGTACCTATCGTGTTAAAAAAGTAATTTTTGAAGATAGCATTATAAAGATATTTAGTTTATAATGGAAGGTTTCTTAAGTGTTGTGGTATTTAGTAGAAATAGTAGAAAGTACATTATACAATACATAAACAGAAAAAGTTCTTAAAGAAACTTTATTTTTTTTTTGGGTTTCTCTATAGGCATACATTTTAATTGATTTTTTCTAAATTAAAATGAAACTTAATAATTTTTCCTAGGACCTCCTATGAAAACGACACAAACTTTTGACCCTTTTGAAAATTAATAATATCATACGCGTTAAGTAATATTAATGAATAAAAACACTATTAGATTTTGTAACTAAATTATTTTTGTTTATTCAGTTTAAACAAGAAATATTATCTTTTGATAAAATAAATGTCAAATTAATACTTATATAAATATAATAGGCATGATGACAGTAAGTAAGAATAACTAAAATATTGATTTGTTATAATTATATAAGATACGGAGATTCTAAAGAATTTACGCATTTTTATAATACATGTGTGATTACATTTATTTTAGTAAAAATATAAGCACTAAGTTTAACAATCCGCCATATTAGCTGAAACACCAATCAGAAGAGCTTGACGTCGTACTTTCGTAAATATTGTTGACATTGACATTGGAACGTAAGCAAATATCTTGTTCGGAGGTTTTATTAATATATTCTTACATTGTGAAACCGCACACCATCGATACACATTAGGATTCATGACTATGATAACTATTATAATCGCACAAAATAAGTAAAAACAAAATAAACTTTTTAACCACCCTCTTTTAACCTGCAAAATATTTGAAGTTTGACTTTTTACCACAGAATGCACACATGACACGGGTCGCAGTGTAGTATAAATGGTATTTACGAATCGATGATGTCATAGATAGACGCCATTACTATTCTAGCGTTTTGGCGTTAAATTTAAAATGCATTTTTAAAAAATAAATTTCTCTTTTAAAAACTCTTTTTTTGCAAAAATAACATTTATTTTAGATAAAGTATAAACGTGAAAACATCGTGGATCCGTTTTTAAAAATCAGTCATCATGCCTATTGTGTGAGTTGCATAATCTATGCAACCAAATATACACTTACCTAGGTACCTGTAAGCAGTGACTATAAAGTCACTACTATAAATGCAATTTGGTTATACTATAGGTATAAAACAAACAAAAAAATGGAAAATTAAAGGTGAAAACTTGAATAATAGAACACTGTGTATATGTTTTGTATTAGCCGAATTTGTTCTGAATTTCTGTATAATATAACTAATAATATTACGAAAATCTGTAGCACCCTGAATTAAATTGTTTGCGCTAGGAATTGTCCATAGGGGTGATTAACACATACGCCAGGAGTTAAACATAAATTAAAAGATTCAAAATAGGTACATTATTAACATATAACGTTTTTGAAGTTCCAGTTAGTTTCACCTAAAAAATTTTAAAACCTTATTTAGCTAATAATGAATTTGAATGTGAATTCATTTTCATTTCATTTTAATTAATTATATTTCCATGCAACACCTAAACTCGTTTAAATCTTAATCTTTAACATGACAATTAAAATAAATTTTATAAAAAAAAGTTAAAACATTTATTACTGTAAGAAATATTGGGGTCGTAGGAAAAATCGTGTACACAACGCGTTGGAAAGTGTATTTCTTGCATTCGATACGTTTCCGCACTCACTACGCGGCTCGTGTTAAACTTTATTAGTGCGTAATATTTCACATTCCACACTCGTTTTGTACTAAATATACCTACTATTTTTGTTTTCCAGTAGGAAGTGTTTTTTAAATAATAAAAGATATAGCATTTTATTATAAAAATTTGTAGCAATATAAGTTTTCATAACTACTTTTTTTGTGCACGCGTGATAAATTGTCATACAAGCACGAAAATATTAATTTCCGGATGTGTAACAAACCTATGCTTTTTATTATACATATCTGAAAACAACGCAAAAAAAGGTAAACATTACATTTAAACAGTTTATTTTCAAAGTATTCATAATACCTCGTAATAGTATCAAACATGAACTCAAGTTACGATATTTATCTTATCGACATTTAAATCTGAAAGTGATATAAAATCTTCCACGTTATGAAGTCGAACCTCAATGCTAATGTTTAGCTGTGAAAAAAAAATACTGATAACACATACTGATCCAAAAACTACTAGGGTACTCAACAAGTAGCCACAATTTTCATGCAAAGCTTCAGATTTATAATATATACTACCAAAGTTTATTTTTATTATTTGGGATCTCTCTGAAAAAAACACAAACGTAGCAGAATAATTCATACAAAGTAAAATAGAAGTACTACAAAAATTATTTAAGACTGTTTTATTGGTGCACTCTTCTAGCGTTTCCCTAATATCTCGACTATTTATAAATAAAATCGTTTCATTTTTTGCAGAGACATTCAAAATAACTCTTCGAACAATCTGTAAGTTTTAGATTTTTATATTAGGTTTCTGTTAAAAAAATTTAAAATTAATTTGTAATTTTGTTAATATTCAAAAATCAAATTTTGGAAATCTACAGATTGTTCTTTATTTTTTCCAATTTTTGTTCTATTTATAATATTTTTCTAAAATAAAAACTTTTGAGTTAAATCATTTAAATTAAAATTTAAATTAAATCCGCCAGGGTTAAACTCTATACTTTGAGTGAAACTTTTATTAATTCAAAACCTTGTACCCAAAGTTTTTTAAAACAAAACAAAAAAACAACTAAACGAATTTTTGCCAAAAATCGAATATATGAAAATGTGATATTAGAAGAGTTTAAAAATCAAAAAACAGAAAAAAGTAGGAGAAAAATTTGATTAAAACAAAAGTCATAAATATATATAAAATGGATAAGTGTTAATTATTATACAAAACAATAATTGTAATAAGTAGATTGGTATAACTCAAGAGACCTGTTTTATCATACACAATAATAGTAAAGGGGTAATCAAAAGATCTAAACATCAAAAGTATTACAAAAGTTTATAAAAAACAAAGAAGTTTAAACGGATCTCGAATATGTTCAATAAACCAATTCAGTTTATTTTTTAAAATAATAAACGCACTGGGTTAAGTTTTTAAAACTGTTTAAAAATAAAGTAATAAACTCATTAGGTAAGAAAGTTTCTCAAATGAAATGGGTACACATAAAATATATGGCACAGCAAAGTTGCATTATGTTTTAAATTTAAATCTTTAAAAAATATTTATTTAGTGGACTTTTTCAGTTCTACTCTAATATCTCCGTTATTTCTAAATAAAATTATTTTATTTTTAGCAGAGGAATTCAAAACTAAACTCCAAACAATCTGTGGGTTTTAAATTTTTATGGCAGATTCTCGTTTACAAAAAAAATAAAAACTAATATTTAATTCTTTCAATTTAAAAATATTAATTTTTTAAAACCTATACATTGTTATTTATTTTTTGTAGTATTATTTTTTTATTACACTTACATTAAGCTACTATATATAACCAAAATGTTTACTCTTTGAGTAACTACTCGTAGAACTTACCTAATATCTGAGTTATTTATAAATAAATTAATTTAACTTGTTCACTAAGGAATTCAATAAAAAATTTCGATAAATATATTGTTTTTAATTTTTATATCAATTATATTTTGGGAAATTAAAAAAAAATTAACAAACAAAATTTCTATCCAATGTCAATTTTTGGAAAACTAGAAATTGTTCCTGATATTTTCTAATTAAATTTTAATTGAATTTTTTTTTCCTAAAATTTTGATATAAGTTTCTAAATATTATTAATTAGAGTTGGTGTACCTAAATCAAATGCCCTCTCCATTATCCCTAGCAAAGACAAAGCTAATAAAAAGAAGAGTGAATTTGCAACCTGTCTCCCGGTTTTGAGTGATGAGAAGTGTTGTTTGTTTATTTCTGTTTTTACATATTTTAGAATTAGTGGTTTTTATCTGTTGTCTTTTTCATAGTACAATTTGTCCCTAATTTTTAAATATAATATATTATGTAAAAATAATATTACTTCTTCTTCTATGAATGTATAAATGGTGTTGAGATAAAAAAACATAGAAAAGTGATTTTATGCTTAAAAACTAAATGACCAGTAATTTTTATTATGTTACGCCTCCTTCTATGGCTTGTCCAGTATAAATATAATTGCACGTCACAGCTGCCAGAACTGAACTATGTTGCCAAGCTTTTTAAATAGTATTAGAATCTAGTAAATATCAAATAAAGTTTTCCTACTATTCTTCTTTTTATTTGATTACACTATTTCGCCATGTATGAACGCGGCAACATGGCGCAATTGTGCCAACATATAAAATATTTTAGTTTGAAAATTATATTTTATTAGTCCAGGAGTTTATTTTATTTAGTTATTATTTGTAATAAATTGCGATCTACAAATTTAAATTTGTTTAAAGAATATATCGTTATACTTATCTATTTTATTTTTTCATCTAAGATGAAACCTAAGAGTCAAACATTTCATGATATAGGTTACGTCGTACTCCCGTTTCTACAGAAACATGTTAAAGTTATTTTTTTGTCGTATTTAAATTGAAGAAAAGTAACATTGTATCAACGCAATAACACACATTTGGGGCCAGTATTCGCACTAAGCGAGTTTTACTTGCAGATATATTTTATGGGATGGATGAGGGACCTCTCAACTTCGCCTGACGGAACAGCGCTAGAACAGTCTAGAACAGCCTTAACCCTTCTCGCGCGTACAAAATACTAACCGAAAAATGAAAACATCTGTGAATTTCTTTAGTTAAGGATAAAATAGCGAAGATTCTAAACTAATAATACAAATTGTACAAAAAATGTTTTTTAATACCAACGATTCCTAAGTATATTAATTATGTTGCTATATTTAGAAAAGTGTTATAAATAATTTATTCTTTTTATGTACACGAAATAAAATTGGATATCGGGGAAAACCTACGTGCCCTGTTCTGAAAATGCTATATTTACGTCTTTGTAAAAGCAGAAGAAAGCAGGTTGTTTTCAGATGAGTATAATAAAATAAAACTTTTTAAAATATTGTAAACATTAAATAAAAATAAATGTAAAGTATCATTTTAAAATATGAATTTCTCCCATTAATCTACTTACTGTTCTTTATTAATATTCCTTGGACAATCGAGGGGATCATTACCGGGAAACTTTTCAGGATTTGTTTGTATAGAATAAGGATAAAATATTTGTAGTACTTTACAAAAATCGATATTCTGTATTAAATCATTAATTTCTTCGTCATAATAGTCATGAGAAAATATTACTAATACTTCAGAAATATTACTTGCTTGAGCTAAACTATCAATAAGATTTCTTAAGTAAGAGATTCTGGTGTGTACTTGTACAACTATAATAATGGAATCTGATCGTAGATTTTCAAAATTATTTCGATTATAAATGATTTGTTTTTGATTATATTCTAATATTTTTTGTTGAATAAATGTTATATTGGTAGTAGAATTAATGTCTGATATCGTCCAATCTATAACGTTCTCGCTAGATACTTTAGATTGTCGAACATATGTGTGTAATAAATTTAATTGAAGGCATAAAAAAAGGAATAACATTAATACCAATCCGCCCCAAATAGATGATATCTTATTTCCAATATGGCCACTGATACCATTTCCCATTACACTGCGAATCTCCCATATCTACAAAATATACAAAAGTTTTAATTAAATGAGTGACTAAATTTATCGCTTATTAAATACAACAATGTCATAAATCAGTGCTGAAATAATATCCATTTAATATGCAAATTACTATAATTCGGTAACCTATTACTTTACAGCACCAATATTGGTAATAATAGTGCTAATTCTGAAGTACTTACCATTTTTTAACAAATACAATAATGATAAACAACGAAAAACAACTTTCATGCAAACTATGACATTGTTGATACATAAGTGGAGTTTGGAAAAATGTCATAATTTAAAAAATTACATTCTTGATAGAAAAAAAACTGTTATTTTGATTGATAAAACAACACAGGTACTACAAGAACATTTGACAATGACACTTTTTATAGATCATAACCATTATTTTTTTGACTAAATGCTAACCACGTCCGAGACCATCGCAAAATCCTATAAACTGTTAAGACAGTGACAGTACCATTTTAATATACTCGAACCATTATAACCTGTGAATTATGTTTTTAGTTACCTATATTGGTATTAACGCTATTAACACCTTGAATTATGGAGGGTTGAGGTAAGGAGCACAAACTTCTATAGGAATAATGTCAAAAAACTATCCAGCGATAAGCGCTGGAGTAGCAAAAGGGTAAATAGACATTGTAATCGCATTTTTAAAAGAACCGGTAATAGATATCAGGCGAAAAAATCGACCACTATCTATCAAATGCAAATGACAAAGAACTGATGAACTAGTCATTTTAATTAAAAATATTTTGAGGATTTTCTAGGCTCTTCCTTGATTGTAAAAATTTCAAACGCTGAGACAAAGATTTCCCAAACCTTTGTGGTTACCGATGAGGCAAATATGCTTGAATTGTTTCGAAAATACCTGTCACTTTGTCCTCCCCATGTCAAAAATAAGCGCCTTTTTTGCACTACAAACAGTTGCACTACTACAATTGGCAAGAATGCCGTGGGAAAAATTCCGATTGTAGTAGATTCGCATTTAAAATTACCTACCTGTTGCTGCATATTATACTGGTCATTGCATTACTGGAAGATGCTGGTGTGGATATAACGACAATAAATCGTCATGCTGGTTGGAAATCAACGACAGTTGCTGAGGGTTATGTCAAGAACTCCATTGAAAATAAGACCAAAATTGCTAATCAGGTTTTAGTAGATACCACTACTAGAGCAGTCACAAAAACTGTAAATGGAAGCGAAACTAATATTCCTTCTAAATATAATTTTGAAAATCGTACAAACATTAATTTAAATGTAAGTTAATAATTTATAGTTATATTTTTATATTTTTTACATGAAAAACGTTCTCCATAATGTAAAATCCTTTGTGAGCATAATAATCCCTTCAGAAAAATGGACTACTTCCTTTTTAATTTTGATATATAGGTACTAATTTCTACTTCTGACTGTAGAAAAAATTATTAACTGTAAGAATAAAAATATCAATCTCTTCAGCATTGCATTTTTATATGTTTCGGAAAATATATAATCAGTGCAATAATTTGTGCAATTATTCACATGTGCAGAATTGTAATTTTTTCATTTTTATTAGTATTATGCAATACAATTATATAAACTTACCTTTAACAAAACATATTGTTGATACTTGCATTAAATTAATTAGGCAATCCAACAACCTGTCAAATAAATTCCAATATGGCGTCCCAGGGCAAATATTGAAAGTAAACAACGTTTATTTGTATATGACCGTGGCTTTGTGTAATAGATAAATTGTTTGATTTTATGGCAAAGGTCTGTTTTCGTGATTATTTGTATTTGATAAAGGATAAAAGTTTAATTTTTATTAACTTTTTGACTTTATTTGTGTGTTTTGTTTAGTAGAAAATGCCTACAAATTGTATTGTGGTTGGTTGTGGAAGCCGTTCAAGATAATTTGTTCAATAATTTTTAAATAAAAGTGAAAAATACAAAATTGTATTAACAAAAAACTTTATTTATAATTATTTAGTCATTGCTTTGGAGCAATTATTGCAATACCAAGGTTCATTCGGAAGAGTGCTAAATTGATACACTCAAAATGAAACCATTTTGTCTTACAATCGTCTTAATAACATTAATAAGTAAAAAAATATTTTGCAAGTTTTTATCATTATCTTTTACTAATATCAGGATGTTCTTGTAATAACTTCTTTAAATAACTGCTCTCCATCTCAAAATAGCCAACAAATGTCACACAAATACTACAAAAATTGTTCTAAACACAGCAAAAACTTTCGATATAATGGTTTTCTACCTGAACCCTGGACGGCCATATTGGATCACGTAGTTTGGATTGCCTAATATTCTATGACGGGTAACCCTGGTAATGATTAGATATACTTTGACGTTAATAAGGAATAGAGACATTCCTGTCATGTTTATGTATTTAATAGTCACTAATAAAGTGTAGAATTGTTTGGTATTTCTTGAACCCAAGAGGATTAAATAGACGTTGTGAGATTAAGAAAAATCTCGAAATGCTAGAAGAAAATATACAAGGACTGGATGCTCTAATAAAGGCTTTGGAAAATTTAAATAAACCAGGACCAAGTATACCAAATTTACATTTTGATGTTTACAATAATTATTAAAAGATCATCTTAGTTCAGTAGCCAACTATCAGAAAAAAAACTAAGCATTTACTGTAATTTTTAATGCTCAGCTTGTCACACTTCAACATTAAATACACATTTACTATCACAATTTTTACGGGGAAATCGTAATGCTGAAGTGATACTTCGAGAAGATAAAATAGATTTCAATAAAACGGTACAAATTGCAAGTTCTATAGAAGCAGCGAAGTTTCAGAGTAATACACTACAGCAAAGTATTGTGCATCAAGTTTCATCAGGCAAAAATTTTAAAAGGGTTAATACAAATGGAAATTCGTTAAATTCAAACAAAAGCGCAATTTACTGTTTTCGCTGCGGCGAACCGAACCACTGTACATCTGAGTGTGCTGCCAAAAATTAAAAATGCGAATGTTGTAAAATACGTGGCCATCTGGAGAAAGCATGCCTTAAAAAGAAAAATAGTTCCGAAAAACGATCTGCTCATACAATAAATGTTAATACAGATTCTGTAGATTCATTATATGACATCAATACTATTGAAATTTGTAAAACTGCTTCAAAAATTTATATAATCTCCATCATATCCTTGGCATCGTCTACACATTGACTACGCTGGTTCATTCTTGGAAAATTATTTTTTGATTGTGGTAGATGCAAGAACAAAATGGCTGGAGGTGGTTATAATGTAGAAGATTATACAATACGTACTCTATGAGATATTTTTGCTAGATTTGGGTTAACTAATACGATCGTAAGCGACAACGGATCTAATTTTACATCACACGAATTTCAATCGTTCTTAAGATCAAACAATATTTATCAAAAACGAACTGCACCAGCACATCCATCGACAAATGGCCAAGCTGTAAATTATGTGCAGACGGTTAAAGATGAATTAAGATCAGCCATGGATGGTAAGGGTGATTCACATCTGAAATTGCAACCACTATTAATGAAGTATAGAAAAGTTGTCAACACTGCGACAGGTAAAAGTCCAGCTGAAATGGTACTTAACTTTAATCTAAAAACTAGAATAGATTTAGTTAAAGTATCTGATTAGCCAAGTAAGAATACCGATGATAATGAAGACAAACCTATTAGAGAATTTCAAGAGGGAGAGAAGGCTCTATCAAAATCACGATTGCAAAGGAATATTTGGAATAGTAAAAAAACAGGATAGGAAATTACACTATATAGTATATGTTGGCGGTACAGATTATAGAAGGCATGTTGATCAAATGAGATCTACAAATGTTGATATCAATCGTTACATTCCAAACCCTCGATACTATATACCAGAGATAACACCAGTTGAAGAGCCGAAAATATCTACTTCAACATCAATTATGGATATACCTGATAATTCTGCATTTGAATCAGACGTTCCGGAAACACCTGGTACGCTAATGGAATCAGCTTGAACCCAAGAGCATTAAATAGATATATAACACATACTTAGGCCCAGTTTCACCAACAGTTTTAATCCCAATTTAGTACTTAAGTGGAGCTTCTAATCGCGATGGTGAAACGTTTAAAAATGTGATTAAATCAACTGATCGCGATTTAAGATAAATCGCCCATTTTGGTGAATTTATCTGGTAAAGTTCGATTGGTTCAGATTTAAATATTTTATTATACATATATACATATTTTTGATACATTATTAATTAAACACAATTTTAAAAAGAGATATTATTTCCATAAATTGGATAATAAAGATTTTGAGACAAGATTTTGACTTAAAATAGTTGAATATATTGAAGACCATAAATATAGAATTTGCAAAGAACAAGTATACCTATTTTGTAGTACTTTTTATTATCATTTTGATTATTATGATTGATGGTTTAGGCATTATCGTTGACTATTAGTTTATTCAATGACTCATATATCTTTTTAGGAATGATTCTGATTCACAAATAAACCAGTTAATATGTACTTTTTCAATGTAAACACAAAATAAAAATATTATTTAGGAATATGATAAAATTTTCAAATTGCAATTATTGACAGAGACTAATGCATTTTCACAGAACAATCGATTTTTTTTGCCAAATTAGGCTGATTTAATCCCTTCTATGGAGTGTGATCAAAAAAACCTCTTACTTTGCCACCCTTATTCGATGCTG
Source organism: Ophraella communa (assembly GCA_035357415.1). Taxonomy (NCBI): domain Eukaryota; kingdom Metazoa; phylum Arthropoda; class Insecta; order Coleoptera; family Chrysomelidae; genus Ophraella; species Ophraella communa. The sequence continues at coordinate 23,981,831 of CM068994.1, read as the reverse complement.
TTAAGCGGACACTTTTCTATCTAAGAGATGGTTTGCTTTACCTCTACTCTGCATAACCATAAATAAAAAATATTTTAATAGTGTTTTTGGTTAGATAAAGCGGATCGAAGACTACAACCCATTTGAATTTGGTAATTTAATTTTATTACCCTAATTCTATTTATTTATTAATTTAGCTTTCTTTTAAGACTCTTCCTTATAGTGTACTTAAGAAAATGTTTGCGCTTAACTCTCACCCTCAACAATGGGTTCCATGACAATCTACAGTCTTCCATTGGTTTAGAAAGATATATACAGTCTGTTCAGTGGATATTTTCCCATGAATGAAACTATATACGAATTACTTTTTATATCTTAGTTTTTAGAAATTAGAATATCATTATAACAATATGAACTAAACGCCCATCAAAAAGCGGACCTTCTAGCCAGGAAAGGTGCTGAAGGAATATTTATAGGTCCGGAGCCATTCCTAGGCATAGCGAATAGCGTAGCCAGAGGAACAATATCGAACTGAGTAGATCGGAGGAGACGTTCTTACTGGTTCGAGCTAGAGGGTTTAAGGCACTCAAAGGCATTTGTAGGAGATCTTTCTAAAAAGAGGTCTCAAGAGCTGCTGAATATGAGCCGACAGGACCTACGAATGATAATAAGACTACTGACTGGACACAGTCGTCTTAATAGGCATATGAAAACAATTGGACTGGTAGAGAGTGCGGACTGCAGATTCTGTCAGGCTGAGGATGAAACGGTGGAGCATATCTTGTGTAAATGCCGAGAGTTTGAGAGAATAAGGATCAATAAATTTGGTCTGCATCAACTCGAGCCCAATAACTTCATGGAAGTGTCGCCAACGACCCTGATGAGCTTCATTAGAGGCATAGGGCTGATATAACGACTATAACCTAGGGGTGAGTCAGAATAGATCTTTTAGGGACTTGAAACGACCACTCACATAGAACCTAACCTAAACTAACCTAACCTAAACGCCCATCGGAATGTTAGTCATTTTCTTACATTGACATTGAATTATATCTGGACCTACGTTTTACTAAATCTTGTGATTTAATTTATGTGCACATGCATCCTGACGCATGGGAAAAGATATGCTGAAAAGACTATATCCCTTATTTTGGCTAGCTTTATCCAGGACACACTGATAAAGATAATTCGTTGAGACGTAATAACTAAGCAGTTACATCAAATAATATAGTCAGAAGGATTTCTTTTCTTCAATTTATTTTTGATATTTTTTTGGTAGGTATACCAAGTGATTAAAATATTAGTTCAACGATTTTCTTGCGTCGGTTTTGTATAAAATAAGCATTTGGTTTGCTATTGCAGCCTAAAGTTTTAATTGAAATTGCGAAAAATATGTATATAAGTGTGTCCATTTAATTTTTATTAGTTCTGAAATAAAGCCTAAAATTCATATCTCATAGGACCCATCGGGGGGATAACCGGAGTGGTTCACTCGTGGTGACCCTGCGGCAAGGCACTCCGAGGATTTTATTAAATGTTTATACCACAGTAAGACGAATACATATTCGAATAACGCCATACAAAAATTAGACCGGATATTTTAAACTGACCAGGGGTAAATCTTCCCTTCCAACTTGCATACTTAACATTGAAGATAATAATTAAATTGAGTGTATCAAACAAAAATAAATGTTTCGGGTTAGTTTGTGACAGTGGTCTGAATCTCCCATAATCTACATTTGCTTAATTAGGAAGTTTGCTATAATATAGATTTCAGCAGCTTTCAGAAATTTTAAGTCTCACTCATAAGAGAATAGGATCAAAATGTTAGGTAGAATATAATTTAATTAAGGTACGGAATTATAAGATGGGAAGGCGTCTGTAGAACCTATCTGAACTAGCTAGAGGCTCTGCAAGGAAGATTTCTGAGATTTATTGTCAATAAGTTCCAGTTTAATTCTGCTGTACCTGCTGCAATGTTAAATAGAGCAATGAATAGTATCATAAACGACACCTACAACATAGGCTGGATAAATAACGAATCACTACAAATAAAAGTGCGGCCGACATGGTAAAAAATGCGATAGAGCAGAAACAAGTAATGAAAAGGGGACTAAAAATAAATAAGAAAAATAAAAATATATGAAAATACAAAGAAAAAATAGTAAAAACAAAAAAAAAACATAAATTAGAAAGAGTAGATAACTTCAAATTTGTAGGAACCAATGTCAATAAAAAAAACTATACATCGAGTTTACTATAAATGCAATACTAATTTATTTTAAAATGCTGGTTTACTGAAGAATAAAAACACATTAAGAATAATACAAATAAAATGAAAGAAACAGGAGAATTATGTTAAAAGAAACACTTAATGGAAACTCGATGTGTACAGACCAAAAGGAAGACCAACGCAACGATTAGATGGAATAACCATCAGAGAGAAATGTGAGAATTATGAAAATAAAAGGATGATACGGAAAAATAAAGGATAGGAAGGAATGGAAAAAGTGGTAGAGAACAAAAAAAGAAAACATATAATACACCGTAGAGAGACCAATGGAAGTTATGTGGAGTGAATCACCACTCAAAAGAGTGAAGTACATATATATTATATTTATTTATTATAAAATACCCTTAGTGGTAATATTTAAATAAAACTTCACCTTCTAACGCCAAAATGGTTAAAAAAGTATGTGTTTAAAAATAAAATTGTTAAAAATTAAAACGTAAACTTGAAATACAAATTGCATGGTAACTATTTACACGAATATAAACAGCGGATTTTTATATAAAAGCAATCACTATTATTAACACATAGCTGAAAATTAGATAACTTTAACTTACCCCCATTATTTGAAAATAGAATTTTGGTGTGCAAACATTTTTATTGGCCAATAAACAGTTAATTTATATAGTAGTAAAAAGTTTAAGTCTTCAATCATACCGATCATTTAATTTATGAAGATTAGATTATGGTTTATCTGATAGATATTAAATTTTATATGTACATTAGGGACACGATTAAATTTGAAATGCAAATAGCAAATACACTTTAATATAAACGTGGTGACCATTTACAATATCAGCATTAAACTGATTTATAATGTTGTGAACAAAACGAACAGATTGCGGTCCCAATATATGACGTATTAAGATCGCAAACTTTAACGTGGTTTTAAAAAAATAAAATATATCTTTTTATGTGTTGTAATTTTATTAAATATACCTAAGTACTAAAATTGATACCTACAAATTTAACCCTCTACTGTTTCGCATCAACCCTCAACTTTACTTAAATAGCAAGTAAAAATCAATTAAAAGGTAATTTATTTATTTGTAGCTTTTTTATTAGTGTAGTAATTTTAAAGATATTTAGATTTAACTAATTTATTTATTAAATACGAAAATTTTTATTTTAAAAAGTATGTCGGCAGCACTGTGTAATTTATAAAATTTGACAGTTGTGACATTTAAATTATCAAATGTTAATGTTTTAAAATATTTTAAAATGAATAATATACCAATAATAATATATTATATAAGTAAAAATATTATATTCATATTCACAGATACTTTCTTAAAGAACAATATAAAATTAATAAATTGCTATTAGCCACAAATGTTATTGTCAATAGTCTTGCCTTTAGATACTTCACTCATGTCGCCAACCATTTAAAACAAAAATTTGCGTGCGTAAAAGTTACATTACGATACGCAAATGCGTTTTATAATGAAGATTTTTATAAGTGCAAAATATAAAAAAATATTTTTTGACAAAAATTATTTATGACAATGTCGAATCAAAAACCATTCCAAACAACAATCAATGTCACCCTAAAACTGACATTTCATTCAATTCCTACAAGGGATAAATTAAAAATAACTATGGGCATTTTCCAATATTCACCGTAAATAAACCTGTCGAATAAACCGGTTTTTTTATGGTCAATGTCAGGTTCTCTATGGTTTCTGTGGAATATTGAAACGCTTTGGTAGATGACCGGTGTTTTGACATTTCAATTTGTTTTTTTTTGTGTTCTGTGTTATGAATTTGTATTCAGATTTGTTTTATCATATCTTTGAAGTAAACGAGACTTGAGTTATCTGATCTCTTTTGAAAATGGAAAACGATAATTGTGCTGCAAATGTCGTACTATTACAAATGCTTTCACGGTTTTCGCTATTGTTTTCAATATAGCCAATTTCTTGATCTGAAAATTTTAAAATGTTAACTGGAATTCTAAGTTTAATGGTTAATCTTTAGATTATTTATCATTATGATTTTATTAGCCAATAAAACAGACCAAAATAAATTGAAATAATATTAAATTTGATTTAGGTACATTTTAGTAATTATTTTACTTACTATTTATATTTTGAAGGACAATATTATTTCCGTTCAACATTACTTTCTCATTCTCATCAAATACCGGTTTCCAAGTTTCCATTTTTTATAGAAATATTTATATTTTAAAAATACGAATCTGACACAAAACCTCGAATTGTATTAAAGGTTAGAAAAAACACCGAAATTCCAACCCAAAAACCTGGTAGTTGCGGTGCTTGACCGGTAGAGTTACCGGTGAATTTAGAAACACTCACAAAGTCAGGAACGGTTAATTTTGGAACGCTTCGGTGTGCAACCGGTTGACACCGTGGCATTCACCGGTGAATACTGGAAAATGCCCTATAACTACTAACTATAATGAAAAAATGTGGTAAAATTGATAATACAACTTAGTTTTCTCACAATTGAGGGTTAGTCAGAAAGTTAGTGAATTTAATCATTGAATTGAATTGAATTAAAACAACAGAAGTAGTTTTATACTATATTAATCTAATAACTGTATTAAATGGTTTGAGTATACAGTAATTATATTCTATCGACTAACATAAAAATGTCTATTCTGGTAACAGTTTGTAAGAGCAGTGAAACAACTTTAATTGTAGATGATGAACAGAAATCAATTTTAACACAAACCAATTTTTACCACAATAATGAAGATAACATATATTTTAAGTCGTATTAATACTTAACCAGTAATATTTTCTATTGAATTATATTTTATAAAGATGTATATAATGAAAAATAGTTTAAAATTGATTTCATCCTTATAATTTAAACTAATTAAGGTAAACTAATAAAGGAAAAGTATTGAGCATAATATCTAGTTCAATAAACATAAAGGAATCATATACCTTATACTGTTTTGATTAAAATTTTATATTATTCTTAGACAACAGTATTTATATTATCATACACCTAATTAATTAATTCATGTATTTGTAAATAAACTTTTATCTAGAAATATTTTTGGTGGTACAATTTACCAATATCATATTTTTTGTATTTAAACAATTTATAAACTCACTGTTACTTTTATGCTTTATTTTTAACAGTTTATAGAAACTGTATAAATATGTACCAATTTTAAGAATTGATAGAAACTATTTAGTTTTAATGTTAATGAATAATTATAATTATACACTGTGTAAAAATTATAAATTCATTATTTCGGTTACTGTACATCTTTATAAAAAATCCCGAAACACGTCAAATTTAAATTATTACTTGACATTCTTTAACGTAAAAATGCAACCCCTACCTTCAACCCCCTTAGAATGACAGGTACAACCCCCAATTTTTTAAATGGGAAGTATAGGCTTGTGATATATCATTTGAAAGGTCTCTTCATTCTCTATTCAAAAATGTTATTGTTTTTAAAAACTCATACATTTGTATAAATAGTCGTAATATAACGTACAATTAAATCAAACTAAATTGACATTGGATAAAACTTTTTTTTGAGATTTAATTTGACAGGTAATAAATAATAATCGTAACACATTTTTAAAAAATAAATTTGTTGTACGCAGGAATCGAACCCACGTTCCTTTGCTTAAAGGCGAACGCTCTAATCTCTGAGCCACTATCTGTTATGTTATTTCATCTACGACATATTAAAAAGCCAGAAGAGGTTTTTGTAGATGTTTATTTTTAAAATTTTTTAAAAGCTTTAAAATTATAAACCAAATTTAGGAATTTATAAAGACTATTTTGTTTGTTATTAGTGGTAAAATATAAATAATAAAAAAAACTCTTATTCGAAAAACTAATTATACAGTTATACTTATAAATAGTCAATCAAACCAAATTGACATTAGATAAACCTATTATTTGACATTTTAGTTGACAGGTAATAACTAAAACAGAAAAAATCGTATTACATTTTTGGAAAATAAATTTGTAGTACGTGTGATTCGAACTCACGTCCCGTCGTTATTACGTATCTTTTGTGTAGCTATGGTCTTAACCAGGCGTAGTTTGTCATACAATCAAGGCAAAACTGATATGGGAGTTAATAAAGATGATTAAAATTGCTATTATTACTTAACAACTCAAGTTCATTAAAGCTACTCAGTTTCGTTTAGAAATAAATCGACACTAGTGGTTTTACAATTAAGAACACCCTTCTCATTCCTCATATTTAAATCCATCATTCCATTTTTTGTTTTAGTTGAAGAATTGGTAAGAAAATGGTCTCCTTTGATTTGGTTGGCACCGGAAGAAAAATATTTTCCGCTAGATATAGAAGATTTTTTAAGATACGTATACGTTTCCGACGAAAATGGTAAACTTATAGTGTCTAATCTAAATGACAAGGTGCCTATGCATATTACGAATGGATTTCATTTAATGACATTTCGTTCTGTTGGTTAGTTAATTCGTATATTTTTTTTATTATCGAGTGTGGAAGTTCTTGCGATATTAAATGATATAGAGTAATCACAAAACAAAAAGCGTCATAATTAAGATGTTGCAAAATTGGTCAAGATTTATTAAGTTTAATATTCAGGCAACTTATAATCTACCAAATATTGAAACGATTCGATTGATATTTCTGATGAGGACATAACTATTTTTAACTGTTGTCCAGTATTTTTTCAAAATTTAGGGATACCATTTTGTTCTCATAATATATTTTTAAATTCTGTTAACACCATAATAACATTAAATAGTTGTTTAAATTTTTTTCCGGTACCAATCGTTTTCTTCATTTAATATTCGAAGTGAACAAATATGTAACAGATATTTTTAATCGGCATTTTTTTTGTATGGCCACAGTGCTTTCTTGCAAAATCATTTTTGCTCTAAAATAACTAAATTTCAAATAAAAAACATTTATATTCTTTAAGAATTGTATGGTTATCATTGACAAATGACGTCATTGAATTCTATGACGTGCAACGCTTTTTGTTTTGCGTTTACCTAAAACTTTATTTTATATTTATATTAATATTTTAGAGTCCTTACTAAACGATTCAACATCATTCCTTTTTGGAAATTCTGATCTAAATAAAGTATCTGTTTATGCAATTGTTAATCATTGTCCATCAACATCTAAAATAAATGAAAATGTAATTCAAGAAAATAATTTATATTTTCATGTCACCTACTGGATATTTTATCCATACAATTTGGGAAAGGATGTTTGTGTACTTGGTAAGTAAATTATCATACTATATTTTTTAAATGCTTGCTCTTTTTTATCAACAACGTACTTGTTGCTTGACTTTTGTGTTTTGAAGTAAACAAAGAATTGTCATAATCTCTTTTTCGCTTTGGTTTAAGCTACCTTAGTCGAGAATGGCATAAGTATCTTTATTTATGTTACCCATTTTTAAAGCTCATTCAAAATGTAAATAAGTAACCGCAAGGTTAATCAGCGTGTTTCAGAGTATTTTTGCCAGCAGCTGGAAGATAGCGCTTCACCAGCTTTAGCTGGGTGCGCTTTGTTAACCTTTAACTACCGCTGAACATAGCCTATGATTATTAATAAAACTGTTTTTGCCTTTGTTGTATTTATTTTGATCCAAATATGTTTTGTCGTAGTACTTTGTATTATTTAAGACCCAAAATAAATAGATGTAAGAATACCTATAGATACAAAATTTTTATGTTTCATTTAATACTTTTATGTTTAAATGAAAAATTTATATTTTTTAGTTATCATACCTGCCCATTGTATCTTTTTTATTTAACTATTCCCAGTAATTATTGTTTACAACCTTATTACCATTACATTTTAGCATACTTGTGACATCACTACATCCGTGTCATGACTGGCTAACAGTTAAGAGACAACCGTACTATAATCCACAGACGATAAATTCTCCACATTTTCTTTAAAAAAGTTTCCCAACATTTTTGGAATAAGTAGCTACATAGCTTTTGAAAAAGTTAAAATATGATCCAGCTATATATCATGTAATATTTAAATATTTTATAATAGTACAACGAGTATCAACAGAAATTGTTTAATATAAACTAAACCAAATAACTTTTATTATATTATATTATTTTATTATGTATTTTCTGTATTTGTAGGAGAATTTTAAGCTAGAAATAATTTTTATTATGTAATGTATCAATATTATATCTTATACATAAATATGTTATTTAAACCTACCAGAAACTTCGAGAAACTAAGTATATAATGTGTAAAAAGGAGACAGCTTTATTTTTACTATATTGTGATCTGGAAAGATCGACAATAGACGAAATGAGTATGTCTAATTATACATAGGAAAGAGAGAGATACACATATTATTCTAGAAATGACTAATTCATAGAACAAAAAAGAAGTTTCTGAAAGGATAAAAAAAACCTATAAAAGGACTTGAGCAGAGGTCATTGGAGGGAGTATATTATTGGAAGTCAGACATAGAAGATCAGTCAGTGTGAACATTCTGAACAAGGTGAACAAACAGTTTTTAAAAGTATAAAAAATTTAAGTGTTAAATAGTGACATTAAAAATACAAGTTAAAGTAATCAAGGAGTAGAACAAAGTGCTAAAAAGTGACATTAAGAACTAATCAAAAGTGCAATTAAAATTAGAGTGTTATTTCTGTATTGAAAAATGTGTTGCCTAACTATCCACTTACCTGTTGAGACCCGTATGCACCAACGATCATTCCAACCAATAGTTGAATAATAATCAACTACTAATTGGGTTGGTGCATATCAATTTTGCAGTTTCTGATGGTTACACCGTGGGTTAAAATAGAACCGACTGTTGGTGCTGACGGACTCTAACCATATAAACATAAAATTTAATATATCTGTGATCTAGCTTGGTGTCTGTAATATGACGGATAGACACATGCGCTGTTGCCACGTCAAAAATGTATTTAATTAATTTTAATTTCAATAAATGCCATTTTCTCATATTTTTCAGTAAACATCACTAAATAGTCGGGTCTTTTAGACAGGTATTGAACATATCAGTAATCTGTTTTATGTAAATTTTTTGCGTCGCATTAAATATTTTTTTTTAATAATTCTCCTACATGTTAAATATATAAAATAGGTTTCTAAGAAATAGAAATGAATTTGGAGTCCAAAACTTGAAGTTAAAAACTAATCCCTGTTCTTTTTTAAATAAAAAACTATTTTTCCGGATTAGCCCAAAATATTTCGATACTATCCATTTAATTTTATTTAATTAACACTAAAGTAAGTAATAGTTTTCGGAAAAATCTTTAATAATAAAGATAAAATGTAAAAATTCGCTATTTTGCACCAATTTTTTTATTTCGCTGCTATTCCACAACCGACGAAAAAAGTCGTTAAAAATAGTGAAATCTTGGCTGGCTTGGCTGGCAACTCCGCTATATTGAGAAATTTATCACAAGTTGACGTCACTACTATACCTTGTTTTTTTGTCAGCGTAACAGACTATACATTTTCTGTATTCTCAGCCCAATTTTATGTATGTCCCGTTAGGGAGACTTTGCATAACACAAAAGTAGATATCATTAGATACACTAACAATTTCCGTAAAGACATTATAAAAAAACCTCCAAATTTGTGCGTTTTCATAAATTAAAAAAAAACTTACCAAAAATAAAAATTGAATTTTAAAAGATTTTGCTTATATGTATTTAATTATATTTCATTGTATAATAATAATAAAATAATTCAAATAAAATTTACTTCTGGAAATTTATGAAATTGCTGTTTTGAATGATTTCGTTGATATTTCACAGTTCGGCAGCATAGAACGCAAATTTTGAGGTGACACTTTCCCTGTTCATTCTGTTCCAAAAGAAAAAAATAACTGATCGAACATGTACAATCATTTTAGTACTGAGATTATGGTACGAATCGTTTGTACTGACATGCTCTTTAGTACCTAAGTGTTGCTATTACATTTTATTTATCGTCTTTCAGTAAAACTTCTTCAACTAATGTAAATGAAACATTGTATAGGACGAATTAGGAGTGTGAATATTTTGAATATTACTTCAATAAAACTACTTAAGGATATTACGTCTTAATTATACAAATATTTTATAATAAATAAGATGTTACTTACATTATGTACTTATTCCAAATAGTTCCAATATAACCAGTAGTTTTTTCTCATATATTTTTTAAATATAAACATCCAATTCAAACTTTAAATGCATATTAGGTAAGAAAATAAACTAAGGTTTAACAATTTATTCCAGCATTAAATTGTTTTAAACATGTTAAACTGTTTTTTTTTTTATTCTAAATATTCATGGTAGATTACAAATGAAATAGTTTAAATAATACCTGTGTGGATTTTTTATAATGTAATTAGTCTACCTACAGTATATAATATATTTATTCGCTTAGTTTTCTTAACTTATGATATAGGTTTAATTTTTTAATATGCTTTTCTTCAGATATTTTATTTCAATTAATGGCGAAAAATAGCAGTTAAAATCATCACATCACTCATAGAATAACAATTATAAGACCAATAAAGGTGGGTATATGACAGTGATAGAAAAAACGGTTTCCAAAGCTTCCCAATAGCATCTTTGGGGTATGGAACTAATTTATGTACTGACATACGCATTAAATAGTACATGAACTAGTTCATGAACCGATTTGTGACCGATCCACAATTGCTTGTTGGAACAAACCTAATATGATACGAGCTGATACATGGTGCTTACGATGTACAGTAAAACATCTTTAGTTAACCTGAGAATTCTTACCATCGAACTTTTCTGTGCTACGAAAAATAAACCAAAACCATACTATGTTACATTATCAATTATAAATATTTTTTCTTCGATTGAAATAAAATGATATTTAACAAATAGTTGTTACTATTTTGGTTTGGTTTTAAAGCATAGATGTTATATTGATTGTACTAACCCTTACTTTTTGGAAGTCTATCTTATTAAGAATAATAAAACGAAGAGTTTTTTATTATTCTTAACTAGATGTTATACATAGATAAGACGTAATTGTGAGGGCTAATAACATCTAGGCTTTAATAATCATAATAATATTGATATGTCATTACTTTCATACTTTTCTAGCCTACTACCTAATCAACATCAGGTACCAAGCTACAAACAAACAAAATGTAACTTCAATATGTCAATCTGATGATGCTAATTCTATAGCGAAACGGCCGTCATTGCATTTCATATTTTGCGAATAAATAGTGAAAGTTTAATTCAACCTTTTAATTGTCAATCGTTCTTAATAATGTTAAGAATCAACTCAACAATAACAGTATAACCTTAGTTCTTTTATGAATAATAAGGTTACCTTTTTTTAGCTGTTTCCACAATTCAAAGATTGTCTTTTATTCCGGATAATGGTTTCAAAACACATTGAGATTTTTTCTTTATTTATATATATTATATCTTTTTTATAAATTTAAAAATTGCAAAATAATGTATATAATATTAAAGTGAAATTTCTATTAAAGGTAGGGTACCCACATTAAGGCTGTTTAATACATGTTTGGGAAAGGTCAAAACAATAGGAAATCATGTAGGAGATTGGGAACATATTAGTCTTTCATTTGTTGGTAAAGCTGTACCAGATAAACTTTACCTTGCGGCACATACAACAGGAGCTTATTATACATATAACGAAAAATATCGGTAAGTTTATAAATATTATATAAATTTAACAGTTATTATTATTTTATTAAAAGTTCTTTTTCACTTAACCCTCCTAATTATCTTCTAATTCGCGATAATAAAATACCAACTGGCACATTCAAACTCGGTCTGACCGTCACAACCCCATATTATAAAGCTCAAAGTTACTTGTTTTTTGGGATTAAGAAAAATTCTCGCTTTTCATCAATGGTGAAGTTAAGCTACTAAATTCCCCTAACTTAATTTAGAATATTGTGATCCGAGTATGTCTCTAGTGGTGTTTCGCTCGTCTCACTATCAGTCTCCTTATCGAAACTGAAGCCTACAAACCACCTCTATCCCTTTGTCACGTTTACTTTTTTCATAAATATGCCAGTAAGTAATAAATCTTTATACTCAAACTGTACCCCCTAATCCTTCTCCCTTACTCTTGTAACATCATCACACATGTCCTAACCTTCCCTTCTTCACCCACAAAAATGTTTTCCTTCATACCTTAGAATAGATTCCTCATGATTGCATTGTGTCGAGATATACACCTCCCTTGAAATGTTTATTTTGCTACGTTTGCCTTTTCGACTATAGATGACATTGGCCCTCGGAGTAAATATTTTGATTTCCCATTTATTTTACATAGTGATTTTTAAATATATCTGTTCTTGTTAAGACAAGAACGTTAAATATAACTATGTAGAAAATATTAAGTTTTTTTGTTAACATTACTGTCCCTTAAATTCCAATAGTTATTTGAATTTTGAATGGTGTAGTTGTTGAATATTGGCAAAATTAAATACAATACTATACATTCTAAATTATATTTATAACTATAAAATTCTTTCATGCTAAACACTGGTAAAAATGTGTATCTATGTTTTTCGTTGTATGAGTCAGGGTTTCTACTGATATCATAAACCTATAAAATATTTTTTATATTTTGCACTTATAAAAATTTTTTTTATAAATTGTATTTGCGTATCGTAATGTAACTTTTACGCACGCAAATTTTGTTTTAAATGGTTGGCGACTTGAGTGAAGCAATTTATTAATTTTATATTGTTCTTTAAAAAAGTATTTGTGAATATGTACCAGTCATTTTAAAATATTTTACCTACGACCACCCCTCTAAACCGTCAATAACATACAATCTCCAATCTATGTAATGTAACTGTTTACGCACGGTAAAATAAACGCACGGCTTCCCTAGCAACCACTTGGCAACAATAGACGTCGCTATTTTATTCAAAATTTCCTATTGACATATTTGAAGGTAAATTTTATACTACATATAAATGGCAGATAACATTTATTAGATATAAGATTGCATTTAATATATATATATTTAGAGTTATTTGAAAATATATATTTGATTCGTTTCCATTAACCCTACTTTCTGTTTGTATAAATGGATTATAATATAAATGTACTTAATTACGTTTCCCAGATAAATTTACGTTATTTTTATGTAATTAAGTTAACATTTATAAAATTATTATTACCGAAATACTTTTTAAAAATACTTACAAAACTGTTTCAACTTGTGGATACAATCGTAACATATAAAAGACACTTTTTACTCGTTTTGTACTATAATTTCACTTCAGTTACTATACGAAACTATTTTAAATATTTAATATTCAGAATGCACTAAATGTTAATATTACGCGAGAAACACTAAATTAATCACTCAAAAATAACGAAAATGAGTTTTACTACAAGGGGTACATTGAAACGAAATATTTATTAGTATATTACGTAACGTGTGTGGTAAAATGCTTTACAGCAATAGTTACGTACTATACTTTACCTACGACCTACTTGTACCTGCATTAATAATTTTTTTGTTAATAATAATTGAACAAGAGCAACAATAGATGTTTTTAATCATTTTATTGTATAATAATTAAATACTTAACATTAGTTATATTGGGTGGAGTTAAATTCATTTCACTATCACTTGACATTTTTTAATAATTGTATAAAACTTCACGCATACAAACAAGTTATAAGAACAATAAAAAATGGGATATTTTTTGATAATCATTTTTTGATAAATAATAACGTGTGCGCATGCGCTCATACGTCAGACGCTCAATGTGTAAAAGATTTTAAATATGTCGGTTCAATGTACTCCTTATTGTAGTAAAACTCATTTTCGTCATTTTTGAGTGAATAATTTAGTGTTACTGTTTCTCGCGTAATATTAAAATTAAGTCTTTTATATGTTACGTTTGTATCCACAAGTTGAAACAGCTTTGTAAGTATTTTTAAAAAGTATCTCGGTAATCATAATTTTATAAATCTTAATATAATTAACTTAATTACATAAAAAAAACGTAAATTAATCTGGGAAATGTAATTAAGTACATTTATATTATGATCCATTTATACAGGCAGAAAGTAGGGTTAATGGAAACGAATCAAATATATATATATTTAAATAACTCTTGTAACAAATTACAATTGATAATTGTTTGATAGATATAATATTATTTTAATTAATGTAATTGTTAAGTTGTTATTTTATTATTTTAAATTTTTATTATTTTTAAAGTTTTGTGGGGCTATAATTTTTGATTATGTATATTTTATTTTTATTTAACCTATAATTATCCCGAAACACCTTAAAACTTCTTTATCTTCGCTTATTCTTTTAACTGTATACAAATTGTAAATTATCAAAGTCATTATATGGGATTTTTTATCTATTATTGTTATTACTTTTAGGTTATTCATATGAATTATTAAACATGAGTAATTCTCTTAACCTCAGTAGTCGGTTCAAATAAAAATCAACGATAAAATTATTCATTTCACTTATTATGTCTAAAAAACAACGTACCCTTTACCTACACTACGTTACGACTCTGGATAAATGCCTATGCGCAGGTATATTTAAAACATGTGACCATTTCGGTTACATTCGCCCTTAGAACAGGCGTTATGGTGTGTGTATCAGTTGTTATAAAAATGCATAGAAAATTTTTGTATTCAAATCAAAGTTGTGTTCGAAAATGTTTAATGGATATTGAAATTCATCATTCACAAAAGTTTATAAGTATTTTGAAAGTGATTATGATTATAATGAGTAATAGTAAACACATACCGTATAAATCACTTATTGGGTGTATCTTCCTTCGTGAGACAGACGACGAGTTGATGTTTGGAAATGGAGTCGTCCCAGGAACAGCTATCTCGTTTTCATCTTATTAAAAATGGAAAACTTTTTAACCACTTCTCCAGATATCCAAATTTATTAATGCAGGTTGGTATAGATAAATTTTATTTTAATTATTTTTAATGATAGATTTTATTAGCATATTCAGTTTCCAGTTGTTCAATATTATAATTCATAGAACTTATACATAAGTTATTTTTCGGCCATTTTTTATTTTACAGGAAGTCAGCCATTAATTAACAATAATTTTCAAAACAATCGAGCGTGGATTGGCTTACAGGTGAAATCAGAATGACCTAATTTTCAATTTTTTTCGGGTTTTTATATGCTCACGGCGGAAGTTGCGAAGATGGCGGATTTTTCGAAAGTCTTTTGTTTATTATAACCTTTTTCCAATGAATTTTTAAAAAATTAAATTTTTAATTTGGGATATTTCCGAATTTCTAATTGTTGTATAATGAAACTATACAACTTATAATATTACAAAAATAAACTCTTCAAATTTTTAAACCCATTTTTCCCTATTAAAATTAATTATTTTCTGGAGCTATATAATGGCGGACATCTTAACAATTTATAATAATAATTTAAACAATTGTGAGCAAATATTTCCTTTTGACATTTAATTTTAACATAGAATGAAAATTTATATA
This sequence comes from Ophraella communa, assembly GCA_035357415.1. Taxonomy (NCBI): domain Eukaryota; kingdom Metazoa; phylum Arthropoda; class Insecta; order Coleoptera; family Chrysomelidae; genus Ophraella; species Ophraella communa. The sequence goes on along the minus strand of CM068994.1, from coordinate 23,966,080 downwards.
TCCAAATGTGGCCAGTAAACTTTTTCTTTTGACAACTATACATATTTTGGTTTATATTTGCGTTTACTGCGTCATAACAACTTTTATGTAAAATTTATTAAAAAATAATATAACAACATTTAAAATTATCGATGAACAACTTAAAATTAAATATCTTATAATAATACATAGTTTTAATAAACAATAACCCTAAATTAAACACTTAATATTAGATTCATGTCTTTGCATTGTAATCATTCTTTCTTTAGTCTATATTTTCAGTTTGTTATCACTGTATAAATATTTACAGTGTCTTTTCACTAGTTTTATCAGTCACAATGTCATTGGTAAACTTTTAATTATTTAGTCTTTGTTTACAAACAATTTTAATCACTTTCTTAACAATGTTACATATGATAAATTTCAATATCTTTTTAAGATTCTCTCAAGTCAATATCCTGCATCAAATCATGGATTATACCAATTTTATACTATCATCCGATTCATTGAAATATGGAATCATCACTTTTATGTTTAAAATGAAGCCAAATATTGGTTTGGTAAGTAATATTATTTATATACTCCTATTAAATTATACATGAATTATTCAACTGCTTTTGAGAAATTAATAGTATTCATAAACAAAAAGCGTGAGTTATAATAACTCTCTAGTGAGTTATTACACCATACTGTCACAGTAACTATATACTGTCACGGAATCAATGGCGGTTCGATCCCCTATGCCTACCAAACCTATTTTTAATTTTGTTCATTGTGTTCATTTTTACATAAATGTCTACTCAGTCTATAGATTTAATTAAATTTTAATTCTATGACTTAATGACAATTTAAGAACCGAATACCAAAGGTGGCTGTAGAATCTACATGATAAAAAGCCGATTCGATGAAACGGAATAGTCCATTATTGTAATTGAGGGGAGTAATGTCAGTTGATATTTTTAAAAAGATATTTTGACGTTTTCAAATCTGTTAAAAACTTTAAAGGTGTTAAGAAATATGAATTCAGAGAGTGAAGATGAATTATTATGTACACCTCCAGAATTGAGACAAGTAGCTAATGCTACAGTATAAAATTTATTATCCGAAAAGTCACAAAACAAAGCGACCAACAAAAATTTTCAAAATTGATGTATCAGTAAGAATGTAAACTCTTTTACAGAAAATGTTCTTTAGGTATATGTTAAAGAACTGAGCAGTAAGTGTAAAGCATCTCTGTGGACTTTCTACTCTATGCTGAGAAGCACACTCAATTTAAATAATGAAATAAGTATAGAAAATTATTGGAAATTACTTGCGTTTCTTAAACGTCAATCAGAGAAGCATGTAGCTAAAAAGGCAAAAACATTTACACCAGAACTTAATAATTTCATGAAAAATATCTGGCGACAAAGGTAGGTACCTATCTAATAGATTTCACAATAATTCTAACGTTTTAATTATCGCCTGCGGCTCGTGCAGCAAACTTCATCTGCGTGAGTTATGACCTACATTACCGCTCGTTAAATAATATACTATTATTTGGTTATAATTCTAATCTATGATAATACTTATTTTGTTTTAATTGCTTATGTTTGTTTATTAAATTTAAATTATACTAATCATAAAATTAATTAAATATGGTTGGAAATTTTCTACTCTAAATAATGGTTTATAATCAATTATACTTATTTGTTTTATTCGTATAACTAATTACTAAAATAATAACATACTATATTATATTTACTTTATTATTATCTTATTGATATTTTAATTGGATTAACTTTACTTTATAGAACTATTAGAATTGGTCTCATGTAGTTACTATTAAATTAATATAATTTAGCATTGTCATATTCTAATGTTTTTATTTTTCTTTTTCTTTTTAGCCTGAACATCATAGGATAATGGACTTAATTATTGAATCGACTCCTGATGTAGTGTTTCTTCATAAAGACTCATCTCTTATCAAGTTAATTTTGTGTTTGTGTCTATCAAGATTTATTAAGTAATTCCAATAAAGAAGTTTTATGGTAAATTCATCATTTAAAAGAAAAACTTCAAACTTATATCCTTTTTTTTATAATTTATCACAATCTTAAATTATATTTTGGTAAGTTATTCTTATTATTATTTTAAAACATTACAATATATATTAAATGCAATCATATAGCTAATAAATGTTATCTGCCATTTATATGTAGTATAAAATTCACCTTCAAATATGTAAATGGGAAATTTTGAATAAAATAGCGACGTCTATTGTTGCTAAGTGGTTGCTAGGGACGACGTGCGTTTATTTTACCGTGCGTAAAGAGATACATTACATAGGTTGTAGATTGTGTGTTATTGACGGTTTAGAGGGGTGGTCGTAGGTAAAATCTTTTACACATTGAGCGTCTGCTCATGCGTCTGACGTCTGACCGCATGCGCACACGTTATTATTTATCAAAAAACGATTATCAAAAAACATCCCATTTTTTATTTTTCTTATAACTTATTTGTATGCGCAAAGTTTTATACAATTATTAAAAAATGTCAAGTGATAGTGAAATGAATTTAACTCCACCCAATATAACTAATGTTAAGTATTTAATTATTATACAATAAAATGATTAAAACATCTATTGTTGCTCTTGTTCAATTATTATTAACAAAAAGATTATTAATGCAGGTACACGTAGGTAGTAGGTATAGTAGGTATAGTACGTAACTATTGCTGTAAAGCATTTTACGCACTCACGGAATTACAACTATTCCATTCGTGCGTAAAATGCTATTCTCCACATACGTTACGTAATATACTATTAAAACATTAACATTTTATAATATAAATGTCAAAACGGTCAAATGTTATAAATTACACATTGCTACCGACATACTTTTCAAAATCAAAATTATTATACGTAAAAATAATAAATTACCTAATGTAAAGAATGATAAAATGGCAAAATATAAAAAATATTATAAACAACTTATTTCATATGGCATAACAGAATTCCATATAAAATGCGTTGTTTAAGATACTATTTCAGTGAATCAGTAATATAATTAAAATAAAACGATTGTCTTTTAAATCCTAATTCATCATATTCGTCCATGGGATTAAATCTATATCTAAAAATTCTCGGTTCGAAACACTCGTACAAATTCCAGAGTTTCCTCATCTGATAATTATTCGAATGACCAATTAGATGCCATTGCTTTCTAATCACGAAAACCTATTTTACAATACACTTTAAAACACACTGTTGTAACGTTGTACATTATAAATAAAATCTCATTATTTCGAGTTTATTGCGCATATTTCCTCCGTAACAGTATGGTAACTGTATAAAAAGACGCCATTAAATTTAAAGCCTCCGTAACAGAGGATTTACCAATAACTGTGGTTGTAACACGCCAATTTTAGCGTAACAGAGAGATATCTGTTAGTCGGTTGATACCATGCTGATATCTATGTTTCTAACACCCGGGCCTTAAAAAGTTTATTTTGTCCCAATTTACGACTCATTGACAACAACTCTTCTCCATCCATTAACTAAACGACATATTCCATGCAAAACCTCCCATATAAAATTGTTGATTAGGCATGACGCCTGTAACTAGTTGAAGTTTTTATGCCATTATAATTTGCTTGGTATAGACTATAGCTATTTTTCTTTGAACTTAGCCACGTAAATTGGGTTAACAATACTATAACGTCACGGTAACCTTTTATGGTGTAACGGTTTGTGAAGATGCCAATTTGTTTTAAGTTTGTTTATGTTAGAGTGTGATGAATCAACTACTAACCAATTTTGAATAAGTGAATTATCTCTTTTTCATCAGTAAACCATACAATCTTTCATTTACATATACTTTGTGTAAATCCACAATATACTCGTGGACACAAACAGACAAAACTAAGAAATAATCATAACCTAACCAAACACCTAATCTCCAATAAGATAGCTACTCCGTCAAACTACCTCAATGAGCTGGTTTGTGTGTTTGGTTAACTGTTACGTCATGGTTCGCAATACACAAGTCGAGGAATATTAACTTATAGTTAACCCGGTTTGCATGGTTAAGTTCAAAGAAAAATGACTTTTATCTGATAAGACTAATTGTTTTTTTTAACTTTTATTATTTCGTTTCATTCTTTAGCATTTTTCAACTGGATGAGGTCAAAAAGAAAGTAGGAATAAGACCAAAATTTTCTGCAATCATACGTACCCAAGGGGAACATCCTATAGTATTTTCTGCTAATGGTTCACATGGTATGTGGGCGACACCAGGAGTTCAAGAATATCTCCAAGTACCAAAGCTAACAGATATTACTGGGTAAATTTCCTCTAAGCATCATTAAGTGTGTTTGGTTAAAGATGAAAACAATTAATTACCCAAAAATGTTTCTATAAAAAAGTTCATAACATATTAACTAGCAATAAATCTTAAAAATGTACATCAGACTAACAGAATTAAACAAAGTACCCAATAACTTTTTTATCAACTTTTACTTATATAATATATTTTTTAAAATAAGAAAATAATACATACAGGCAATAAATTAGATATACGCCTCTTCCCAAATTTTTTAATTTATGGAGGTTTATTTGGTGTTTTATTTTAAAATATTGGAAAACAATTAACATTTGAATAAATTAGACACAGTGCTGCCAACATACTTTTTAAAATCAAAATTTTCGTAATTTACATTCAAATTATAAATTAATTTGAAAATTATAAAATAGCAAAATATAAAAAATATTATAAACAACTTGTGACTGTTGTGACACTCGTCCTTTAAAAAACTCACCGTTTTTTAAAATTAAACTCGTGTTATAACAGAAAGCCATATGAAATACGTTTAATATACTATTTTTAGTTATGGCAAACCATGGAAAACTTGGAATAATATTAGGATTTTTCATCACGGACAGGAGCATTTACCGTACTGGTTAAATTTTAGAGGAAGATGGGGTAATCCCAAAAAAAAGTGCTTACTTTTTAAGAAATTGGGAATTTGTGAATACTCTGATGGTCCGACTGGTATATTAAGCAAAAAACAACAATTTTTCTGTGCTTAAAACGGATAAGTTTTATCATTTTTAACTAATGCAAGTAAAAATAAAAGAAAGCATTTTTTACAGTTGTTTTCTTTACATACCTATATTCTATTCTATTTCTATTCTTCTGGGGTGCGTTTCATGCATGTACTGGAGCTCTAGGCTCATTGTACCCCCCTGAAGTAATCATACCAGGTTCGTTTCCTTCATGTATTCTAGAATGTCCCTGATATTCGCTTTCACAATTTCCTCTGGCTCAGGAAACTGAATGCCAAAGTGTCTCTGTCTAAGCCACTTAAGGCTCGGACAGTGACATATTACGTGAAGAGGAGTTTCGTCTTCCTCACCACATTTTCTGCATAATGGGTCCTCAGCGAGTCCTATTATGTTCATGTGTTTTCGGAGATGGCAGTGTCCTGTAAGCAGTCCCACTGCCTTTCTCAATTGGGTTCTACTTAGGCTGAGTAGTTCTGTAGTTTTCTCCCTGGATGGACCTGTTATGAATAATCTGGATTGCCTGAGTCCAGGCAGTTCCATCCAGAGTTTCTTATGTTGTTCCCTTAGTCGTTCCTCTATTGTTTCCCTTACATGTTGGTATGAGACCCCACATGTGGGAAGAGGTCCGATCAGGGTTCCTTCTGAAGCCTCCCTGGCTAGGAGGTCAGCTTTTTCATTTCCAAGAATCCCTGTGTGTCCTGGTACCCATTCAAGGATAACCTTGTGGCGTTTTGCCAGTTCAGCTACAGTTCCTTGGCAGTGCTTCACTGTTCGTGACGCAGTGTGCACGCTCTCTATTGCTTTGAGAGCTGCTTGGCTATCACTTCTGATCCTGACAGTCCTGTTAGGGACTGTCTCGCTCAGGATGATTTCCGAGCATGTATTGATGGCAACCACTTCAGCTTGCAGGATAGTCTCTACTGAACCCAGGTTGAGACTATACGTCTTCCCTGTATTTTCATTGTAGATTCCAATCCCAGTGCTGGTGCTTGTTTTGGATCCGTCTGTGTACCAAACGGATTCATGTTGTTTCCTAATCTTGGTACGAGCCTCGTCCCTATCCGGAATGTGAACCGTATATGGTTTGGAAAGGTCGTAGCAGATAGGTGTTCTATCTGAGGGCATGCTCAGTTGCATACCTATATGCAACTATATAAATTTATTACTCACCTTGTAAATATTTATAATATTTTTAAAGAATATTGATATGATTTAGTAAACTAGCATATTTCGATACTAAAAATTTGGTTAACTTAATTCTTTAATTTTATACATAACCATATTCTAGCATAGGCCACACACATTACAAATTGTGTAGATACTTACACATTTTGACTGAAGATGTCAGAGTTTGTAGTTATTATAGGCAGAAAATGGCGACTTAAAATTCTTACATAGAGTAAAGTATAATGCTTCAGTACCTGTGCGAGAGATGGCAGGAATTTGCCCAAAATATTTAAATATTTGAAACATAAAGAGTACATTTATTATTCGAATAGCATAAACTACTGGTAGCAAAAAAGTGTCTTAAATATGCTTTTACCCTAAATTAATAAAAATGTTTCTCTTATTTGTTCTATTTTAAAATTGAAATAAGTATACCTATGTATTTTTTATTTTGTAGTAAATTGATCATTCCCTCAGAGTAATAAGTAAACTTCAGGTCATTCCAAATATATTAAGTTTGGTAAACAAATGTTGATTTATTTACTCTAAAAACATTTTTGTGAGTTTCGTAATTTAGCACTGTGTGGTTCGTTACGCAAATTGCACTACAAAATACGTCTTTGTGACACTTGTTTTACAACATTTTAGTTATATTAATATCTTGCACCCTGCCATCAATTATACATTATAAATTGTAGAAAATAATTTAATTAATTTTATAAATTTAAGAATACAAAAATTAAATAATACATCTAATTATTCAATTTAAAGAAAGCTAATAATTTCATATTCCTAAAACAAATAAAACAGTAGCATTGTATAAACAGTCTGTTTATACAATGATAGCAGTTTATAAAGTGTATACGAAGAAGTTGAATTTAAAAGGAAATCTCTTGTTCTTTCTTCTTAGATTTTTATGTTTTTTAAACAAAAAAACTATTTTTCCTGATTAGCCAAAAGCAGCCATTTTAGATGATACTCTCCTTAAAATTATAATATACAAATTTCTATATTACATTTAATAAATTCATTAATTATCAAGAAAGAAAAAAAACTACAACTAACGAAATTAAAATTATTAAAAACATTACATACTATGGCAATATTTCTAATACAATTTTTTAAATAATACTTTCAGCAACCTGTAGGTACATTATTTTTTTTTTAAACACAAAAAATAGCAATGATTTAAAATAATTCAATGTAAAAACAAAATTACTTAATTTTTTTAAATTAAATGTTCAAAATGTGATGCTGTGTATATAGGTCAAACAATGAGAAATTTTTAAGAAATATGCAATGAACACATAAGAGATGAATTGTAACAACTGAAGAAGTGAAACTATACTTAACGCCTATTAGAACACAAATCCACTCACTTAAAGATAAAAAATAAAATTAAGATTTTCTTGAAATTTTCAAGAAATAAAAAGACATTGAACATATCAGCAAATAAAAGTTGTTAATGAGATTAAATCTTGAATGTTCTCCACCTTAAAGGGTCTTAATTAATATTATATATTAATAAGACATACATGTACCACTGTAACGCTTTCGCCTTCTAAGCGTTACTATGGCCACCCTTGAAACAAAATGTTCGTTTAAAATCTCGGGCGCCAGTTGTTTTAACGTGGTATGCTCCACGGCCCCTTGACACTGAGCGTCAAGAGTTCCAGATAGCCTCAGATGGAGGTTACGGCGAATTCTAGGTGTCGTGTTGAACTTAATTTAATTTACTAATTATTCGTGCTGGTCCTCGCTTTATGGAGTTACAGTTAATTATAAAAGAAACGGTTATTCATACTATCTTTTACTACTCTGTGATCGAATTTATTTGTAAAACTAACTAACTAACAAAATTACTGAGAAAAGAAGCAGTCAAAACGGTAAGGTTTCCCAATATGGTACCAATCGGCCGGGTAGACGAACAAGTTGTAACTGAGCCACTGCCAAGTTCGAGATGCCCTTTGGATTGTAATTATAACTGGAAGATTTTAATTTAAAAGCGAGAAAAAAATATTCGGCCTCCAGACGGGCAAAGAACGTTTTAAATCTGCCAGGTAACGAACGAGTTGTAACTGAGCCACTGCCAAGTTCGAGATACCCTTAAGATTTTAATGGTAACCAGAAAACTTCGATTTAATAGCAAAAGTATAGATTCGTTCACTAGACGGGGAAAGAACGTTTTAAATCTGCCAGGTAAACGAACGAGTTGTAACTGTGCCACTGCCAAGTTCGAGATACCCTTTAGATCTTAAATTAAAAGCGGAAACTGTGATTTCGATTTAAAAAAAATATTTTGGTTGATGAAACGGGAAAAAAAACGGTTTAAATCTGCCAGGTAAACGAACGAGTTGTAACTGAGTCACTGCCAAGTTCGAGATACCTTTTAGATTTTAATTGTAACCGGTAAACTTCTTAAAAAGAATTAAAATAATAAAAAATTGTATTTAAAGTGTACCAGAGTTTCGACACACAGAGCGTAATTTTATATAAAACGAATTGAAAAAAAATAATCAAATTCTAAACATAGTTTAGGACCAGCGAAAGACTATTATCCCCTAATTAGCAATGTAATAAAAACAATTTTTTAAATATAACACACTTTATTTACGATTGTTGTAAATTTCAAAAAAAAAATATAACAAAAAAAAAAAGTAAACAACAAAAGAAGTCGGAAAAAAAACGGAGTTAATGTAACCGGTCAGATTTATAATAACAAAATAATTCTCCGCTACGAAGGTACGAAAATTGCAGGTCTTAAAATCAAAAATTATTTACCTTTCAATTACGGTGAGGTTTCTCCAAAATTTTTAGCTTCGGCGGGTCGGTAACGGCACACACTGTATTTCGGTTTTTCAAAAAGAAAACGAGAAGAGTCGGGAAAGAGCAGACTGAACGAGAGCAGACCGAAAAAGATCAGACCGAAAAAGATCCCGGAGAATCAATTCTTTCCTTTTATATCCTCCGTATCGATATTAAAAATTTCTTTTCGTTTAACAAAAACAAATAGGTAGCATAGGCTGTCTTTTGGAATTAATTAAAATTTATATATACCGCATGTCCTAACGGTTTGAAAATTTAAAATATTGTAACCGGATAAATCATAGTGGAATGCAAATTTGCGTACCTCCGGATTAATAATAGAATACAACTCAAAAATAAAAAAAAATCTAGGCGGTAGTAGGAAGAATCGGAAGGTAAGTAACGAGTTATGTAGAACATTTCAGTAAAATAAAACAGCTGCGGAAAAATAAATAAAAATTAACTCAATTCGGTTTCAAAAAAAAATAACTCGTTACACACCCCCTTTTCTTCGGTAAAAAAAATGAACGAACGAAAGTGTAACTTTCGTTCGTTACATTTTTTTTTAAACATCAATGATAGAAAAAAATAAATTTGGATTATGGCTTCTCAGTTCCTGGAACAGCGGCGTCGGGTGGAGCGATCTGGAACGGGAGGTCCTCTTCCTCGCGATGACTGGCGGCGATACGCTCTGAAACAGCGTTCAGCTACCATAGCAGGTCGGGACCTTTCCAGTTTGATGTTGCATCCTTGCCGATGGTGACCCTGGGTTCCACACCGCCAACAGATATCCTCCGTCAGGGTGATAAATCTTCGGGATTCTATCCCACTAAATGGCTTCTTGGTCTCTGGAATTCGGTGATACCACATCTCCGCTGTCCTGATCATCTCCGGGATACTTCCTTCTTCGGTCGTCGGTAGACAGCGGGGGTGGTGAATTACGGTCGGTCATTCTACGGAACAGAGAAACAAAACGAAAAAAAAAAAAATAAAACGGAATCACTCATGGGCGGGTTTCAGGTCTTTCACATGCACTCGGTTACATCGTTTCCCCTTTTTATCTCGTAAGTCATACACAACCGGTGAAATGACACGTATGACTTCGTAAGGTCCGGAATATTTCGGAGCAAGTTTCGCTGCGACATGATCTACGGCAGAGGAGAGCGTATGTTCCTTTTTTAATACCTTATCTCCTATAGTGCATTTCCAGTCTCGGCGGCGCAGATTGTAATTACGACTTTGACTGGTAAATGCTCGGGATAGGTGCAGGCGGACTAGATCGAAGCACTCTTGCAGTTTCTCCACTCGTAGGAGATGTGGAGATGCGGGTCTTCTTCAGTAGGGTCGGCCAATTCAGTTTCTTCTTTCAGGTTGTTTTCAGTGTTATTTTCAGCTCGATTTCGGTAGGAGTTCGGGATCTCAGGATCTCTTCCAAAATTTAGGAAGGCGGGTGTAAATCCAGTCGAGTCGTGTTTTGAGTTGTTCATTGCAAACTTTAAGTCCGGCAACCTCATATCCCAGTCTCGGTGATCCGCTTCGCAATACTGTGCAATCATTGTTTTCAGGGTACGGTTGGCTCGTTCCACTGGATTCGCTTGCGGTGTATACGGCGGCGTAAATCGGTGTCGAATTCCTAATCCACTTAGCATTCCCTTGAAAAGCTTACTGTCATATTGAGTTCCATTGTCGGTTAGTACGGTACGGGGGCACCCAAATGTCGTCAAAACTTCTTCATAAAAGGCGGTAGTTATGCTACTGGCAGTAGCATTTCTCAACGGTTTACACTGCACCCATTTAGTAAATCGGTCCTGAAACATAATGATGTAACAGTTCCCTTTCTTACTCCGGGGTAACGGTCCAATTATATCGGAACTAACGGTTGCATCTTCCCTGGGAGCTTTTGTTGCGACGGCTTGTACTTTTGACATTGCAGACATCTCCTCACGTATTTGGTAGTCCCTAAACATCCTTGGCCAATAGTACAGTCTTGCAATGCGCGCGATGGTTTTAGCAATTCCTAGATGACCAGCAGTCGGAGCATCATGGTTTTCTTGTAGAATTCGGGTTCGGTCGGGCTTTGCTATGCACAGCTTCCAGGGGTCGGACATTTCTGGCTCTCGAAAATCATTTATGTCCCAAAAATGACGGTAAAGACGGTCTTCTCTGAGGCAGTAATCCGGAAACTTCTCTGGGTCCTTCAGAACCTCTTCCTTCTTGTTTCGGTACCATGAACATTCGGCAGTAACATCGGTCAAACAGAGAGCGAACGGTAGCTCTTCCTCGGCGGTGGTTGGTAGTGGATTTCGGGACAAAGCATCGGCTACACGGTTTAGTGCACCTTTACGGTACTGTATCTCAAAATCATACTGTTGCAGAAAAATACTCCACCTAGCTAAACGTCCAGACGGACTAGATATGGAATGCAGCCATTTAAGAGATTGATGATCGGTAATAACCATGAAATGGTAGCCCTCTAAATAAGTACGCATCTTTTCAATACCCCAAACAATGGCAAGGCATTCTTTCTCGGTGACGGAGTAATTTCTTTCAGTGGGACTCAGGGTGCGACTTGCATATGCGACTACGTGTTCTCGGCCATCTATCAGTTGGGTGAGGGCTATTCCCAAACCATGTTCGGAGGCGTCGGTCTGTAAGGCAAACGGCACAGTAAAATCAGGACAACTTAGGACGGGTGCTTCCGATAGAAAAGTTTTTATGTTAGCGAAAGCGGCTTCTTGCTCCTCAGCCCACTTCCATCGCTGAGACTTACGGAGTAACTTTGTCAACGGAGCCACCTTTTGCGAAAATGATGGTACAAATCTTCTATACCAGGATGCAACCCCCAAGAATCTTCGCAACTCTCGGATACTTCTTGGGGCGGGAAATTTAACGATGCTTTCGACTTTTTCTGGATCGGTACGGATTCCATCTCCAGTGATTACATGTCCCAGGTATTTCATGGACGGTAAACAGAAATGACATTTCTCCGGATTGAGTTTCAGCCGTGTTCCTCGCAGTCGGCGGAACACTTCGGACAGATTTTCCAAGTGTTGTTCAAATGTCTCCCCCAGAACTATGATGTCATCGAGATAGGCAAAAGCATATGGATCTAGATCGGGGCCTATTAGTCGATCAACAAGTCTTTGAAAAGTGGCAGGTGCGGAATGTAAACCAAATGGAAGAACCGTGAACTGAAACAATCCACGTCCCGGTGCGGTAAATGCGGTAATCGGTTTGCTTTCAGGTGTTAAGGGCACCTGCCAGTATCCCCTCTTCAAATCTAAACTGGAAATATACTTGGCTTTTCGCAACTTATCCAGTATGGAGTTTATAAACGGAAGAGGGTGGGCATCCTTCATCGTAATCTCATTGACTTTACGGAAGTCAATACAAAAGCGGTTTTTTCCATCCTTTTTCTTTACTATCACTATCGGAGAACTCCACGGGCTTGTAGAGGGTTTCATCACTTCTTCTTTTAACATGGCGTCTATCTTCTTGTTGCAAATCTCTTGCATTTTCGGATTTTGTGGTCGGTACCTCTGTTTGATCGGACGGGGTTGTAGCAGACGGATTTCATGCTCAACCAGGGTGGTTGGACCTTGTATGGATTCAAATTTCGGTAACTCTTGGTTCAGGAAGCTGTTCAGTCGGTCTGTCTGTTCTTTTGTTAGATTTCTTTCTTTAAGTGGAATTATGGTTTCCACGGAAGGTCCTATACAGTTGTAATTCTCGTAATCCCCTAAATCTTCCAGGCTCCTTGTCAACTTCTAACCCCAGATATGATGCAGAGACTTCAGGAACGGACTGCTCTTCGTTAACTCCTAACTCCAGGGAGGACGCAGAGACTTCGGGAACGGACTTTTCTTCATCAAACCCTAACAACTCCAGGGGAGACGCAGGCACAGACAGATTTCCAGAACGGCGGACTTTAGTAATACGGTGGATAGTATCTTCATGACATATTATCGGTACAGCAACATCGACTTCTTTCATAGGTGGGTTCACTGTCTCCAGCATCTCAACAGGACTGGTTACTTGTGAACACCTGACTAGTTCATTACGGATGAATATCTTTCCGGTTCCTAGCTCCAAACGGAAATTATATTTTTGTAGGACGTCATGTCCTAACACAATATCGGTTATTAGTCCAGGAAAATGCTCTAACGAACCCTCCGTAGTGACGCCATTGATTTTCCATTGCAATTTAAACGTATCGGTGATAGAGACTATATTTCCATTAGCTAACCGGGCCTTCGTGGCTTGACGGGTTATAGGTTGCTTTCTTTGAGAAAACGTCTTAGCTACTTGATCACCAATATATGATTTCGCAGCTCCGGTATCTAGCAAAGCTTTGAACTTGTAATTTTCAATTTCGACATCCAGATGCGGTCGGGGGTCGTTCATTTCTTCTGGTGGTTCGGTATGAGAGGCAAAGATGAGCGGAAGCTGTGTCGGCCTCTCCTCAGTACAGCTTCGGATTAGTTTTCCGGCCTCCTGCAGGAACAGTCTCTCGAAAATACTCCTTCTTTTTGGCAACGAGAACAGAATATCTTCGGCGGATTTTGGCAGTTATTCCGGTAGTGTCCAGACTCACCACAACGGAAACAGGTGATTTGACGGGAAGATGTTCCAGACGATCGAGGAATATTATCAGTTGGCGGACGGAGACGAGCATCGTTTGGCGACGGTTGACTGGGTCCGGCGACAGGTTCTCTGGATGGACCAGGAGTCGTGTCTTGGGACGGTCCGTATCTGTGTGTAGTGGCAGGCTGCGGTCGGACTGGTCCACGATTTGGCCCATTGTGGTTGGGCACGTTTTGGAGTTCCTTCCTGAGCAGCTCATATTCCCTCACCACTTGGCAGAACGTAGAGAAATCATCAAAGTCTCCTTTTCTGACTTGTAGCCGGTATTCGGGCAACAGGTTACGATACAGCCAAGCTAATTGTTGTTCGGGTGTGAGTTTTCCATGCCTTCTCATCAGTGTCTGTAGATCGGTTATGTAGGTCGCGGCAGACTCATTCCTACGTTGTAGACGACGGCTTATCTCAGCTTCCAAGTCTTCTTCGTAATTGACGGGATAAAAGAAAATTCGGAAATCGGTTTCAAACTCCTTCCAGGTGGTGTATCTACTTCGGTTATTTCGGTACCATAACGCAGGTTCACCGGACAGTAATTCAGGTAGTACGGGAAGCAAGTTATCTTTCGGGACATTGTTAGCGGTACATATTTCCTCAATTCTTTCTATGAATGCGGCTGGATCCCCTCTGCTCCCAAAGCACACCTTCCAGTCGTGTACGTTCAGTGGAGGGTTGGCCATGACTGTCCGAACGGTTATAGCTCTCTCTTCTCTAATTCGGTAGTAAGCCCCTCGTTTCTCAGTAAATAAACCCAGTTTACCCGCTGGTCTATGCGTTTTTCCCCGGAACTTACGGTCGGTAGCTGGGTCGATACTGGAATATCGGACTCGGATCCTTCGGCTTCTTCTTGCTCGAATAAAGCGGGTAAGTCAAGCGTTTCGGTGTCCTTTTTTGAGCCCTTTCGTCCTAGGCTCGGCAGTCTCTTCTTCTCGGCAGTACGAAACAAAGAGAAACCCAAAATCTTAATACCCGCGAAACGGTCTTTTAAGTACAATATGAGTAAAACTTGTCAACGGAATAACAGTCCCACCTCAACTCAACAAATCAACGAAACGAAAAGAAAGAAAAAAAAATCAGGTCCCTACTCAAATCAATAATTAAAAAAAAAAACGGTTCGATAATCAGAAACGGTCCCTACTCGGGCGCCAAATTTGTAACGCTTTCGCCTTCTAAGCGTTACTATGGCCACCCTTGAAACAAAATGTTCGTTTAAAATCTCGGGCGCCAGTTGTTTTAACGTGGTATGCTCCACGGCCCCTTGACACTGAGCGTCAAGAGTTCCAGATAGCCTCAGATGGAGGTTACGGCGAATTCTAGGTGTCGTGTTGAACTTAATTTAATTTACTAATTATTCGTGCTGGTCCTCGCTTTATGGAGTTACAGTTAATTATAAAAGAAACGGTTATTCATACTATCTTTTACTACTCTGTGATCGAATTTATTTGTAAAACTAACTAACTAACAAAATTACTGAGAAAAGAAGCAGTCAAAACGGTAAGGTTTCCCAATATGGTACCAATCGGCCGGGTAGACGAACAAGTTGTAACTGAGCCACTGCCAAGTTCGAGATGCCCTTTGGATTGTAATTATAACTGGAAGATTTTAATTTAAAAGCGAGAAAAAAAATATTCGGCTGCCAGACGGGCAAAGAACGTTTTAAATCTGCCAGGTAACGAACGAGTTGTAACTGAGCCACTGCCAAGTTCGAGATACCCTTAAGATTTTAATGGTAACCAGAAAACTTCGATTTAATAGCAAAAGTATAGATTCGTTCACTAGACGGGGAAAGAACGTTTTAAATCTGCCAGGTAAACGAACGAGTTGTAACTGTGCCACTGCCAAGTTCGAGATACCCTTTAGATCTTAAATTAAAAGCGGAAACTGTGATTTCGATTTAAAAAAAAATATTTTGGTTGATGAAACGGGAAAAAAAACGGTTTAAATCTGCCAGGTAAACGAACGAGTTGTAACTGAGTCACTGCCAAGTTCGAGATACCTTTTAGATTTTAATTGTAACCGGTAAACTTCTTAAAAAGAATTAAAATAATAAAAAATTGTATTTAAAGTGTACCAGAGTTTCGACACACAGAGCGTAATTTTATATAAAACGAATTGAAAAAAATAATCAAATTCTAAACATAGTTTAGGACCAGCGAAAGACTATTATCCCCTAATTAGCAATGTAATAAAAACAATTTTTTAAATATAACACACTTTATTTACGATTGTTGTAAATTTCAAAAAAAATATAACAAAAAAAAAAAGTAAACAACAAAAGAAGTCGGAAAAAAAAACGGAGTTAATGTAACCGGTCAGATTTATAATAACAAAATAATTCTCCGCTACGAAGGTACGAAAATTGCAGGTCTTAAAATCAAAAATTATTTACCTTTCAATTACGGTGAGGTTTCTCCAAAATTTTTAGCTTCGGCGGGTCGGTAACGGCACACACTGTATTTCGGTTTTTCAAAAAGAAAACGAGAAGAGTCGGGAAAGAGCAGACTGAACGAGAGCAGACCGAAAAAGATCAGACCGAAAAAGATCCCGGAGAATCAATTCTTTCCTTTTATATCCTCCGTATCGATATTAAAAATTTCTTTTCGTTTAACAAAAACAAATAGGTAGCATAGGCTGTCTTTTGGAATTAATTAAAATTTATATATACCGCATGTCCTAACGGTTTGAAAATTTAAAATATTGTAACCGGATAAATCATAGTGGAATGCAAATTTACGTACCTCCGGATTAATAATAGAATACAACTCAAAAATAAAAAAAAATCTAGGCGGTAGTAGGAAGAATCGGAAGGTAAGTAACGAGTTATGTAGAACATTTCAGTAAAATAAAACAGCTGCGGAAAAATAAATAAAAATTAACTCAATTCGGTTTCAAAAAAAAATAACTCGTTACACCACATATACAGTAAGTTATTCTAAAGATAAGCATGATATAATTTTTTTTCGGTTTTTTATATCATCACAAAATTATGCTGATCTTAGAAGAGAAGGTATTCCGGATAATCTCTTTAGAACTAATCATATGTAGGCTTTAAAGTGGTTATATCTTATTACTTTACTACTTTGTCTAGTATCAACATCCAGGTGACTTCATTGACTTAAATGTTTAAGCAGTAGAAAATGTTGCTATAGAGTTAATGTTTCTTGCTTCTAATTGTCATGCATTTACTTATTTTCATTTTGCGATACCTTATTAAATGCGTTTATAATAAACTCATGTTTTATTAATATAGGTACCTTTAGTAGTTTTTTTTAGTCTTGATACTCAGGATTTTCTACGAAGTTCTACTTTCTAAGGTATTATTTTGACAAGTATTTTTATTTTCATAGAAATGATCCAATAAAACTCAAAGTCAAAAACCACAGATTTTATTGAGGTAAAATTTTTATAATAATCGCAACTAGTTTCGGTCTACATCAGACCATCATCAGGCTGTAAAGAACAATACAATGGTAAAACAAGAAGTGCAAAAAACATTTTATAACAGTAATAAAAAAGAAATATTGAACAGGATCAACATTAATACCAAAGATGATAATTGTTAAAATATAAAAGAGAATGTGTCAATGAAACATAGGTTTATGCAATGTTAAATATCAATATTTTAAATTTCTATTTGATTACAATAAGCAAACTCATGTATGTATGTATAATACTTATATTTAAAAAATCTTTTACATTTTAAATAGATAAAATAATGGTAGTGTAAGATTGTTACAATGAGAATATCACTATTTTTAATTTTATTTTGATTATAAGAAGCAAATCTCATGTATGTATATGTACATGTATAATACTATTATATAAAAGTTACATTTTAAATAGAACAAACAATAATAAAGTAAATTTTATAAAATGGATACATGAACAAGTCGATTAATAGAAAATTGACAGACAAATACTTACCAGAGTCACAAGAGAAGATATTGAGGGTTTTTAAATTTGATGTCAAGAGAATTGGAGCTGAATATTTATGTGCTTTTTAAAAAAAAATTTAATTTTAAGATAAAATGTTTTAATTAGAAGTTGGGAATGAAATAGGGGATTTATTTGGGGAGGGGATTCTACTAAATGGAATAGGAAACCAGAAGTAGAGAGGTATTTAATATTACCCTACTTGATGGGATAAAAAACTATAAGTAGGGTGGAGTTAAGGAAACAAAGGGAAGGAAGGATTATGTCCCACTAGAAGGAATAAAAAACCAACAGTAGGACGAAGGATGGGTTGAGGGGTTCCCACTAATTGGAATAAAAAACCAATAGTGGGAAGGGATTTAAGGGTGAAAGTGTAGTATTGGGGAGGGAATAATGAAAGTATAGGGGAATGAGGGAGCTAAAAGAAGCAAAATCCGAGTAGAAGGAAATGTAAATTGAAGTTATTTCATATGATTTCAACATTTATCATACATAGTAAATTTCAGCCACTGACTCTCACCATGATTACCATTTCTGTACAGAATTTTATAAATTTAAATAATAAGAAAACAACATTGAACACACATAAAACATTTTTCATACATATTATTTATTGTATTTTTCAGACATAACATTGTTCAATAGCATTGGTTTGGTTTGATTTGGATTGTATATTGTTCCTTCGATGTTTGTTTGTTTACAACTGCCTACTGTAAACTTTTATTTACCCAGAGTCACAGGACCAAAAAATTTAACCTCACTCGCCTTCTCTCTTCACACCTACATTTCAACCTTTCTCACCCACTTCAATTCTTTTCTTTATGTCCCATGTTATCATCACTTCACAACCACAACAACTTAGTCTACATTCTTCTTTCTTAAAAACGGAAACTTCATTTAATTCCCAAACTGTCACATTTCACTCCAAACCTTCGTACAAGTATCAGTGTTTTTAGTGTTGTGAAATATAAATCCATATTATTTGTCACATTGTTATGGACTTTATTGACAATGTATATCATCTTCAACATAATCATGTCCATTCTGACATGTATTTGTGAATATTTTTCTTCTAATAAGATTTCTCAAAAGAAAACCTTAATACATCCCTATCACGGCTGGACTAATCGTCCCAAACAATTTTATGTTTCTGACATAACTTCAATTTACATTTCCTTCTACTCGGATTTTGCTTCTTTTACACTTTCACCCTTAAATCCCTTCCCACTATTGGTTTTTTATTCCAATTAGTGGGAACCCCTCAACCCATCCTTCGTCCAACTGTTGGTTTTTTATTCCTTCTAGTGGAACATAATCCTTCCTTCCCTTTGTTTCCTTAACTCCACCCTACTTATGGTTTTTTATCCCATCAAGTAGGGTAATATTAAATACCTCTCTACTTCTGGTTTCCTATTCCATTTAGTAGAATCCCCTCCCCAAATAAATCCCCATATTTCATTCCCAACTTTTAATTAAAACATTTTATCTTAAAATTAAAATTTTTTTTAAAAACCACATAAATATTCAGCTCCAATTCTCTTGACATCAAATTAAAAAACCCTCAATATCTTCTCTTGTGACTCTGGTAAGTATTTGTCTGTCAATTTTCTATTAATCGACTTGTTCATGTATCCATTTTATAAAATTTACTTTATCATTGTTTGTTCTATTTAAAATGTAACTTTTATATAATAGTATTATACATGTACATATACATACATGAGATTTGCTTCTTATAATCAAAATAAAATTAAAAATAGTGATATTCTCATTGTAATAATCTTACACTACCATAATTTTATCTATTTAAAATGTAAAAGATTTTTCAAATATTAGTATTATACATGAGTATTAGTATTATACATGAGTTTGCTAATTGTAATCAAATAGAAATTTAAAATATTGATATTTAACATTGCATAAACCTATGTTTCATTGACACATTCTCTTTTATACTTTAACAATTATCATCTTTGGTATTAATGTTGATCCTGTTCAATATTTCTTTTTTATTACTGTTATAAAATGTTTTTTGCACTTCTTGTTTTACCATTGCATTGTTCTTTACAGCCTGATGATGGTCTGATGTAGACCGAAACTAGTTGCGATTATTATAAAAATTTTACTCCAATAAAAGTCTGTGGTTTTTGACTTTGAGTTTTATTGGATCATTTCTATTGGATTTAACCACATTTGAGATGGATGACCTATCTAATTTATTTTTATTTTCATTTCAAAGTCCCAGGTGTTTAACACTACATTAACTCAAATAGTTGTTTAAGGTTAGATACTCGTATGTTGTATAAAATCAATTATAGTAACTAGAAAAAATATAGTAAATGTGCCTAGTTGTTTTGGAAAACAACATTTGCTTCCGACATGTTCTCGTTAATTGCGAATCTGTAGGTAAATATTTCAGTCATAAACAGATTATTTGCATGTTAACGTTTAATGTAAGCAAATATACACGGTAAAAATACAAACAATATGATTTTCTTTAGTCTATGAAATAGAACTAAAGAGGATGTTACCTATCCTTGCATCTCCTCTAGCTGACAGTAAATGTTTCTGTAGTTAATATATTCTCAATGGCTTTGCCATGTCGTATGGAATAGGAAACTTTAAGATATACAATGACATTTGCTAGCCAAACAAACAAACGATTTTACTTTGATGTGCAGTTTCAGGAAAAGAAAATATTTGTATATTTTATTACTGTTTGGATATTGAAAATCAAATGACTTCTTCGCTTTTTTGGATATAAAATAGAAAATATAATTTAATAATTCAATTGGTCAGGTAGAATTTTATTAAACTATTATTAGGCATTATTTATTTTACTTTAAGCATTCGAATATGGTATTCTCAATTTCATCTATATACATGTACTTAAATATTTTTTGGCATGCTGTTCTACTTCATATTTCTTGTTTAAAAGTTTAATTTTGTTTTTCCTTATTATATTTTTACTATCATCTTCTGAATTCTGATCTTATTTTTATATGTTTTAAAATTTCACACCTCTAATAATAAAATGCCTTAATTTTGACTAGATACCATAACAACTAAAAACACGATATTTGAGTGGACATTTTTTGACGACACCCAAAACCACGGAGAACGCTGAAACGTCAACGTACAGACCATAAACAAAAAAATATATTATATTTCTCTATAGTACATACATTTAAACTCTTACAACAAAAAGAAACACGATGAAGGAGTCTGTCATATATTAACTTTAAGGAAAATTTGCGACGGAAGTTGGCCATCTTAAAGCGCCTAGTATGACTCTTTATTTATGTTTACAATATACTGTCAAAGCAATATTTGCATATAAATGTCAAAAATGAGCGCAAAGGCGTATCATTCGGTTCTTATAAATACTAAATTATTTAGAACACTAATTGTATTCACACACTTGATTGGTTAAAATTTATTAAAAATAAAAACCTTAATATAATCATTATTTTTTTTCGTTACGTCAATGGAAACGGAAATTAAAATTGACAATTGGCCGCCATGTGCAAGCTCCTTTCTGGACTCAAGGTCATTTTGTATATACTCCTTCCTATATCTTTTTGTTCTAAGTTTAAACTATACTTCATTCATAGATTAGTAAGAAGTTTATAGATAGCTTTAAGGGTTTTTTAAAAACGTGTATACAGCGCCTCTCGTGACCTGAGTACTAACTATATAATTGTATTTTAATTTTATTAGTTAATTTAAAATATTTATATTAAAATATTTTAAAAATATTCTGATAAATATAAAAAATATATTTTTCAATAAATTTTTAAAGTATTTTAATATTGTTAACAATTTGGTTTTTGTAAATAAAAATAAAATAAGTAGTACCTAATACTTTATTTTTGCAAAATAATTTTGTTACAATTAGGAGTCAAATTTATTTTTCTTGTTTCCCCAATAATTTTTAAAATGGATCTATTGCATTCTGGTTTTCTCGGAGTAGCTTCTGTTCATAATTCATACTTAGAAATTGAGAATAAAATTGTACACTAACCTATAATAGGTAGGTATTTCAACTTCCCTATTTTTTGAAGGGATCGGGTCTGAATAATGCGAATCTAAAAGGTGGATGGAAGTTTTTGCTTTAATTCACAATCAAAATTTTAAAATCATTCCCTTACCTGGAAGTTTTAGAGTAGCACAGCATCTAATTTTAAATCTGTAACTTTTCTATTCTGTAATAAAAAACAGCCTTTTGTAAAGTGGTCAATGCAGATTCTAAATTTAACATTTAAATTCAAATCTGTTATATAATTAATGAATTTTCTGTCGGTTGTGATTTTATTTTCGAATGTGGCGACTTCGGTGACCTGAGTATTAACTACTAAGCGTGGACCTGTCATTTGAGGAGAGTGTCCAGGGCATGACTTCATTTAATAAATAGTACGAGTAATTTCAAAAGTAAGGTTAACACCATTGAATGTTACTAGATTAGTTACTAAGGAGCGAATTCCAAAAAGGTCGTGATTAAAATCTATGATGTATGCCTTAATTGACTTGACGCGGAAACTAGCCAATCATAGGTAACCCTACTGTACCGTTTTAAAAATTATTCTTTAGATGTCGCGTTCAGATGATATGTAAGCAAACAGCTATAACAAATACATTACATATGTCAGTGTCACAACTGTCAATTATTATGCTATCTGACCAGAGTTCTACAGAATTGCCAACTTAAATTCAAATTAATCCTCCTAGTTTTTAAATATACTTTGTCCAGTATAAATCTAGTTGCACATCATCAAATTTAACAAATCGCTCTGTTCGTTTGACTTTCTTCGTTCGTTTGCTACTGTCAATCAGTGTGCTTATTCACTGCAAACTTACTTACGACCTATTAAAAGTCGTAGGTCGCAAGTTATTACAAAAGATAAATAAATGCTTTAAGAAAGGTGTTAGATTCGCGAATTATAAATTCTCACTCCAGCCGTGCCTTTGGACGTACTCAGTACCGCGAATCATTACCTAAGTAATCGCCTTTTGGCTAACCAACCGTTTCCCAGGTAACAACAAAACAATGTAATTTTGATGGTTGAGTTTTTACGTTGTCAAAAAAATATACAGTCCATTTTTTATTAATTTAAGTAGTTTATAATCAATATTGGTATAGTTCTAAGGCTTTTAAATAAAGCTGAGTTGTTATAAACTACCGGAGTTTTACTGAGCTAATTGGAGCTCAACATTTGGTCATCTTCGAGCAGGATTTTACTGGAGAACAAAGAGGATTTTTACACCAGTGATTTGGCACTGTAACGGGATTAGAATTTGCTGTTGCATTAGCAATTTATGCAAGGTATTTTTACAAATGTGAAGCAGATTCATACAAGGTTGATTACTGGACTAGTACATGGTAGATTGCTGATAAGTGGTATATAAAACTGGTAGTAAGCGGACTACTGTTATATGGAAATTTTACATGGTATTATACTAAGAAGGAGTAAAGAAGACTGCTGAAACAAGGTCAGATCTTTCTTTATTATTGTTACACAGCATCAGGGATATTTTGAATACGTTTTGCCAGGAAATTTGACAGACATTTTTGGACTTATATTTAGTGATTTATACTTTGTAAAGGGTGTTGTTAGTTAAGTATTTGCGTGATTTTCAATTTGTTTATAATTTTCTGAGCGTTAAACAAAATGGGAGAGGAGGATAAAACATTGTTAATACAAAAAAGAGGCAGAATTAAATCAAAAATAACTAGGTTGGAGAACTATGTAAATTCAAATGTAAATAACATGTCAATAGATGTAAATGATTTTGTAGTTAGGGAATCGATGCTTGTAAAAACTTATAGTGATTATGAATATGTACAAGAACAACTTGAGGAAATTGATGGTTGCCAAGAGAGTGATAGGGTAGAAGTTGAAGCTCAGTACATTTCACTATATAGTAAAATTAAAACAATAATTTCCAATCGGTCACAAGTTCTGCAAGGTGCGACTGGTGGGGAGTCAAGTGGGTTTGCTAATAATCTACGTACAAATTCTTCTGAAAATTTATTCTCGTCATTACCCCCTACAAAAATTAAACTGCCAAGCATCAATATTCCTATTTTTTCTGGAAAGTATGAAGATTACAGGTCTTTTATTGAATTATTTAATTCTCTTGTTAATTGTGATCAATACCTTAATAAAACACAAAAATTTATTTATCTAAAAACGGTTTTAAGGGATGAACCACTTTTAATGATTAAGGATTTGCAAATTACAGAGTCAAACTATGATGTGGCACTTGATATTTTAAATAAAAGATATGACAATAAATTAATAACAATTAATTGTCATATCAGACTTTTAATGGAAGCACAAGTTTTAAAAGGTGACTCATTAGCTTTGCGGGATTTTATAACAAAAATTAAACAAAACTATAATGCTCTTTCTGCTCTTGGGGTACCTGTAGAGACATGGGACTTAATTTTGGTTTACATATTGGCATCTAAATTAGATTTTAACACACACAAGGCTTACGAACTCGAACGTGATTGCACAAAATTGCCAACTTTTTCGGATTTTTTAACCTTTTTAGATAAGCGGTGTTTAGCTTTAGAATCTTTAACAAAACCAGTGTACAAGCAAAAATTTGTAAAGGCGGGTTGTTATTCAATGACTGAATTAACAAATACGGTAAAGGGTAAATGCATTTGTTGTCATTTGGAGGCACATCCAATGCATAAATGTAACAAATTTCAAAGGTTTGATTTAGCACACAAACGTGAGTTTATTAATAAAAATCGACTTTGTTACAATTGTTTGGGTTTTAGACATACAGCAAATTACTGCAAGTCAGATGGTTGCAGGATTTGTAAGGGAAGACATCATTCTTCATTGCACGAGGAAAAATATGGAAAAGGAAGTGGCAATTTGGTTTCAAATTCAAATATATTTAATGGACAAGAAAGGGACAATGAGCAGAATAGTTCTAAGTTTCAAGAAAATATTGATAGAGCACCTTCTGCGTCTACGTCATTGGTATCTACTTCAGATGAAACAAATTTTTCTCCATGTTTAATTTCCAGGGTCAATAAACAAATCCTTTTGGCCACAGCAATGGTCAATTTAGTTTGCCATGACGGTTCAAGGGTTCAGGCCAGAGCACTTTTGGATTCGGCCTCTATGTGTTCAGTCATTACATCACGCATGGCGGATAAACTACGGTTACCAAAAACTTCGGCTAACATTCATATTTCTGGAATTGGAAAATGTGATGTTCAAGTCACAAGCGTTGTTAATATTGAGGTGGAATCTCAATATAATCCAACAAAAAGAATTTCGGCAGTTTGTGGTATAATGCCAAGGGATATTACTTGTCCATTGCCCCACTCTTACGTTGATAACGGTTCTTTAAATATACCTAAGGGTTTGGATTTGACTGATCCTTCATTTGGTATTCCATCAAAAATAGACTTACTACTAGCAGCGGATATTTATTTCGATGTAATGAGTGGTGGTGTTTTAAGGTTAGGTGATGACTTGCCCATTCTCCAAAATACTTTGTTTGGTTGGGTCATAGGGGGGAGTATTCCCAATGCAAATAATATTTGCTAGAATGTTATGGTTTGTTTATATTCACAAGGTCCGGATTTAAACGCATTGATCCCACAATTTTGGAGGTTAGAGGAGGTCACAAATAAAAGACATATGCGTCCTGAGGACAAGATATGTGAAGATATTTATTCTTCAACTACTAAAAGGTTACAATCTGGTGTTTTTGAGGTTAGGTTACCTATAAAACAGGAATACACTGCTCTTTCTTTAGGCGAGTCTTTTCCTATGGCTACAAAAAGGTTTTTGTCACTTGAGAAAAGGTTTCAAAGTGATCCAAATTTAAAAAGGGAATACGCGGCTTTCATTAAGGAATATTTAGACATGGGTCATGCACTGGACATTACTAATGATGCTAAACTCTTACAGCAACACAGGTACTATTTTCCACATCATTGTGTAGTTCGAGAAGACAAATTGACTACAAAATACAGGGTAGTTTTTGATGGATCAATGAAGACTAGTTCGGGTTTAAGTTTGAATGATATATTATTAACAGGCAGTATAGTTCAATCTGATTTGTTTGACATTATTGCTAGATTTCGAACATTTAAATTTGTTTTAACAAGTGATATTCAAAAAATGTTTAGATGTGTCAAAGTTCATTCAGACGATAGAGTCTTACAAAATATTATTTGGAGAGATGATCCTTCACTTCCAATACGTCATTTAGAATTACAAACAGTCACGTACGGATGTAGCTGTAGTTCTTTTCTAGCAACTCGGACGTTAATGGAATTAGCTAACCAAGGTAAAGGGTCATATCCATTGGCTGCGGAAACGTTATTGGAACAAACGTACGTGGATGATATTTTAGGGGGGGCGAATACATTGGATGCTTTACATAACCTTTAAAATGAATTAAGTGTCCTCTTAGAGTCTGCAGGATTTTTGTTACATAAGTGGAACTCAAATAACATGGTTTTGGTCTCATTTCAAGGGGATAAATCATCCAAGGTTTTAGGTGTTTTATGGGACCCAGTTTTAGATTCATTTCGCGTATCGGTACCAAGTGTGATTGAAAAAGATAGATTTACTAAACGTGAGGTTTTAGGAATTATAGGTCAAATATTCGATCCAATGGGCTTCGTGGGCGTTGTTATAATTTTAGCCAAAATTTTTATGCAAAAATTATGGGCCAAAAATTTCAATGGGACGATATTTTACCTTCTGATTTATTAACTGAGTGGTTGACATTTTATAGGCAATTTCCAAGGTTACAAGAACTAAGCATTAAACGATGGATATTCTCTAGGAACTTTAAATCGGTAGAATTAATAGGGTTTGCAGATGCAAGCATGATAGCTTACGGCGCTTGCTTATACGTTAGAGCTTTGTACGATAATAATTCTGTTTCTTGCCATCTCGTTTACTCAAAATCAAGAGTCGCGCCTCTTAAAACGGTTTCTCTACCGAGGCTAGAACTTTGTGCACTTTTGCTTTTAGCTCGAATGTATGATAAGTTTAAATCATGCATGAAATTTAACTTTAACCAAGCTATTTTATATAGCGACTCGAAAATTGTGCTTTCTTGGATGCAATCATCTCCATCACGATGGACGACATTTGTCGCTAATCGGGTCTCGGAAATTCAGGACTTAACACTGGACGTTGAGCTTAGACATATTTCATCCGATTTAAATCCAGCAGATTACATATCTCGCGGTCTTCAGCCTGAAGCATTGTTAGAATGTAGAGTTTGGTTTAAAGGTCCTGATTTTTTAAGTGAACCCGATTGTTTTTTACATTCAGAACAAATCAATTTGGACGCATCTTCATTGCCTGAACAAAGGCAAGTAGTTCATTTTCAAGCCACAACAATTATTGATTTGGACATTTTTTCAAGGTTTTCTTCTTTTAATAGGATGCAACGATGTATTGCTTATGTGTTAAGGTTTATAGAAAATACTAAGAAGAATAATTTAAAACTTTACGGTCCTCTTTGTGTAGATGAGATATCTAAGGCTCGCATTTGCATTTTTAGAATGGTCCAAGAGAAATATTTCTCGAAAGAAATTATTTGTTTAAAGGAAAACATACCATTACCAAAAAATAGTAAAATTTTGTCTTTGGTTCCTTTTTTAGATTCTAATGGTTTATTACGAGTAGGGGGACGTTTAGAAAATGCGCTTTTGTCTTTTGATGCTAAGCATCCGGTTATTCTTCCGAGCAGTTGCCATGTTACTGACATAATTATTGAAAGTGAACATTTAAGGTTGGGACATGCTGGTCCTCGAGCAGTTCTTAACAGTCTTCGGCAATCTATTTGGCTTATAAAATCTGTACGACGAATAAAGGCGATTTTGCTTAAATGTGTAAGGTGTCACAGATTTAGAGCTATTGGATCAAAACAACTTATGGGAAGTTTGCCTGTTGAAAGAACACAACTGATTCGTGCATTTTTGCACACAGGTCTTGATTTCGGGGGACCAATCATGATTAAAGAGTCGAGGTTACGCAAAGCTCGGGTGTCAAAAGCATACATTGCGCTTTTTGTGTGCATGGCAACAAAGGCCATTCACATTGAGTTGGTAACTAGTTTAAATACAGAGGACTTTCTGCTAGCATTAAAACGATTTGTATCTCGTCGGGGTAATCCTATTTCAATAAGCAGCGATAATGCAACTAATTTTAAAGGTGCGAATAATACTTTGAATGAATTATATAAATTTTTTAAGGGGCATGTTTGTCAAATTCAGGATTTTTTATCTACTAGGGAGATTCAATGGAAATTTATTCCTCCTAATAGTCCGCATTGGGGTGGTCTGTGGGAGGCAGGGATTAAGAGCACTAAATATCATCTGCGAAGGGTAGTTGGTAACGCGGTTCTATCATATGAATGTTTATATACGGTATTAACGCAAATTGAAGCGATACTTAATTCAAGGCCGTTGCAATCAATGTCAGATTCAATTTCTGATCTCACATGTTTAACTCCAGCACATTTTTTAATAGGGCAACCACTAACTTCCTTCCCAGAAAAAGATGTTTCTAATTTGGCGAATAATCGTCTGAGCATTTGGCAACACTGTTCAAAATTGAGACAAGATTTTTGGAAACTCTGGTCTACGGGGTATTTAAATCTACTTCAACATCGTCCAAAATGGAAGGTTTCAGAAACCAATTTAAAGGTTGGTGATATGGTTATTGTGAAGGAGGATAATCTACCTCCTTTGGAGTGGTGTCTTGCAAGAGTATTAGAGGTAATGCCTGGTCGAGATAATAAAGTGCGTGTGGTTAAAATAAAAACAGCTAATGGGATATTTACTAGGCCAGTGACAAAGTTGAGTCCATTGCCTCTGCAGTTACATAGTTCTATTGTTGAGGATGACTCCTCAAAGGGGGGAGAATGTTAGATTCGCGAATTATAAATTCTCACTCCAGCCGTGCCTTTGGACGTACTCAGCACCGCGAATCATTACCTAAGTAATCGCCTTTTGGCTAACCAACCGTTTCCCAGGTAACAACAAAACAATGTAATTTTGATGGTTGAGTTTTTACGTTGTCAAAAAAATATACAGTCCATTTTTTATTAATTTAAGTAGTTTATAATCAATATTGGTATAGTTCTAAGGCTTTTAAATAAAGCTGAGTTGTTATAAACTACCGGAGTTTTACTGAGCTAATTGGAGCTCAACAAAAGGTTTCGTAATTAATTTGTTATCAAATACAACGCGTGGGCTTATAAAATATAAACTTCAAACGAACATAAAAATATTTTATATGTTGGCAAAATTGCGCGCTGTTGCCGCGTTCAAATGTGGTTTATCAGGTGAAATTTTGATATTCGAGCTTGTGTGACAATTGACTTTTTTGGTTTCTGTAATTTAGGAAACATTTTAGGACAAATAAGTACACCATTATATATATTTTCCTTGCTACTAATCCATACGTACATAAATAGTTTAGAATCACTAAAATATAAAAGTCTAATTTAGTGCTGAGGTATTAAACATGTCCTGGGCACTCTCCTCTAATGACAGGTCCACGTTTAGTAGTTAATGCTCATGTCACGGAAGTCGCTACTATCGAAAATAAAATCACAATCAACAATTCTGAATTTAAATGTTGTCAACAATATTGTTTGTCAGTTAGTATTGTATTTTCTCGTTAGTAGATATATTTTCCAGCTAGAATTTTTGTACTTGTGTGATAGATAGTATTGTATTTTCTTAGTAATTATTGTATTTTCTCGTTAATAGTTATATTTTCTCGTTAATATTTATATTTTCCAGTTAGAGTTTTTGCAGTTATTTATTAAAATATGGTTTTTATGTGTTTTGTTACGGGTTGCCTTTATAAAAATAACTATAAAAAGTGCATTTTTTACCAAAGTATCCACAGGTAAGAATTTGTTTTTTAAAGCTTTAGCGTATACCTATGTATTATGTATTAGTATATGATGCATATTATATTATTTTTATGTTACATTATATTTATAGATCTGAAAAAAATGGTGTGATGCTTTAAATAGACCAGATTTGGTTAATGTGACTGGAAAGGACCGTTATAAATATTAGAATCTGCATGGACCACTTTACAAAAGACTGCTTTTTCTCACAGAATAGAAATGTTTCCGTTTTATAATTAGATGCTGTGTCTACTCTAAAATTTCCAGGTAAGAGAATGATTTTAAAATTTTGATTGTGAATTAAAGCAAAAACTTTTTTTAATAACAAGAGCCTACAAATAGGGAAACTGAAATACCTTACTATTATAGGTTAATGTACAATTTTATTCTCAATTTCTAATTATGAGTTTTATATCGACAACTCAGTTTTATAATATTTAATATTTATTTTTCAGAAACCAGCATCTCTCATTGTTCTGATGATCCTCTAACAACAGAAGCTACCACCATGTCACCAGAATGTAATAGATCCATTTTAAAAATAATTGGGGAAACAAGAAAAATAAATTTAACTGCTAATTGTAATAAAATTATTTTGCAAAAATAAAGAATTATTACTTATTTTATTTTTATTTCTATATAAGTCATACCAAATTGTAAACAATTTAAAAATATTTTAAAAAATATATTTATTATATTTTTTAAAATATTTTTAAAATATTTTAATATAAATATTTTAAATTAATCAATAAAATAAAAATACAATTATATAGTTAGTGCTCAGGTCACGAGCGGCGCTGTAAACACCTTTTTAAAAAACCGTTAGAGTCGACTATCTATAAACTTCTTTCTAATCTATGGTATTAACATTAAAATAAAACCCTTCTAGTAACTAAAATCACTTTTGTTTGAGCTATCACACATAACTTTTTTTAATTATCTGTATAACTAACAAAGCATATTTTATTGTAGTCAAATAAAATAAAGAATATTAGAGAAACTTCGTTTGACATTTACTAGATTCTAATACTATTTTAAATGCTTAGCAACATAGTCCCATTCTGACAGCTGTGGCGTACAACCAGATTTATACTGGACAAGGTATAGAGTATAGTAATTAAGCTTTTTGACAGATTGGCCTAATATTTTTTTTCCAATGATGGTGTGAAATTTTCTTAACGAATACCCCGAAAGCTAAAATTATTCCTGGAAATTTTCTTTCAGGCACGAATATTTTAAGAAAATTTTCCCTCGTCGCTTCGCGGATAATTTTCAAAATATTCGTGCCTCAAAAAGATTTCCGGAAAAAGTTTAAGCTTATGTGATTATATAAATGAATATTAATTCAAATCTTGGATTCTTATCATAAAGGTTTAATTTATCATTTAGATGGATCTGGACCTCTAGTCAGAAAATTGCTAAAAAGATTGAAACTATTCCCATACATAGCTAATAGCACCGAATACGGAACTACGAATAGAAATGAAAGCAAATATACTCCCGCCAAAACTTATTAATATTTTTAACAGAACCATAGGATGGCGCTGATCGTTGCGTCTACTCATTTTAATTGTTCTATTTTTCGGAAGAGGTCTCTCTACTAATACTATTAACGACAATACTTTTTAATTTAACAGATCTGTATTAATCTGTATTTGGTGAGAAATAGTTTTAAGAAAATTAAGAAAAGAGACAGTAGTTCTGAGAATCAGGAAAAGAGCAGGAGTTTTGTCTTCAGTTTTTTTAGTTTTGTTGGTGTATATCATCTTTGGTTTTGTGCTTCCAAATAATTATGTCCCTAAAATGGATTCAAACTATCAACCCCCTTATCTAAAAGGAAATGTTGTGTACCTACATGTACAAATCGTGAAGGCAAAATGCATCGTTTTCCAAAAAATGAATCAAGTGTGTTTAGTGAGTGGATTTTAAAGATAAAGCCTTTAAATTATAAAGACTTGTCAGTTGAAGACATTTATAAAAAATATGTATTTTGTGAGGAACATTTTTCTAGTAACTGTAAAGTTTTAGGTACCAAAAGAGGTCTTATAAGAACAGCAGTTCCAACTTTAAATTTACCTGGTAGGTGAATAAATCAAATTGTAATTTATAAAGAAAGAAAACCTGTACTAGCAGATCATGCAAACGTTTTTATGCTGAAAGGACTGTATAAACAGCGGAAGAAACCATTAGCTTTTACATTTAGTGAATGACCTCATAAATCCATGGTATTAAAAAATTTGCTGAAGGTTCTAATCTGCAAATGACAAAGTATAGGTTTGAAGGTAGTATCGACAGTTTGTGACCAAAGTGAAAATAATGTCGGAGCTATTAGACTACTAATGAGTGAAACGAAGGAGGAATACTTAAAAAGAAAAGAAGAGAATAAAAATTTTGGTTTTGTGATCAATGACCAAGAAATTATTCCCATATTTGATGTACCTCATATTTTCAAATATTTGGGAAATAATCTCTTGAAACATGACTTGTATTTTAAGCAAAATAAATAAATAAATGATCATTTATTGATTGTAAACATATATATTTACTTTAGTTTCGTTGAAATGTAGCTGTCTATTTTATCGCAGAGTACTTCTTATTGACAGATAGATGGCACTACATATAAATTTAAGGAATCTGTATTATCGACAATACTTTTTAACACAACCGCTGCTACTCGATGTCGCATACGGATCTATACAGTAACTAGGTTCTTGCCATTCTATTCGTAGTTTCGTATTCGGTGGCTAATAGCGTAGCCAAAGAAACAATATCTAACTGGATATATCTGAAGACACATTTTTACAAACTAGAGGAAAAATGAAAATAATTATGAGTGTATTGCAAAGGCTTTAAATTAAATTTAAAAACACTTACGTAACGAGTTGTTTAAGAAGTCAATTAAGTACGAATGAGAAAATTATAAGCAAGTGACTAAGCCGAAGGACATAATTGTCATTAACCTACGAGTAATATACTATACTGTATCTACGATCTCGGTTAAATATTGAAAATTAAGAATAGTATTAAGATTTTGTTTACTGTTAACAAGTTACAGAAAGCTTAAATTTATACCAAATTTAAGATTTAAAAAAAAAACTATTTTGATTTTTCAAATTATTGATGTAACAGATCTGTTATGTTGCGCGTTTAAGGCCATTTCTGCTTGATCTGTTGATTATAATTAAAAACTTATTTATTAAGTTTAGTTATAAATAAATTATTAAACGACCCTAATTAAAGTAGATTCATTATCACTGTTCGAATAACTCTCATTAGAATACATCTGTATAAATAGTCGTAATATAAAATAAGATTAAAGCAAAACTAAGTTGACATTATATTAAGTAGTTAATTGACATCTAATTTTATGGGTATTGCTATTTACATGGATAACCAGGAGCAATTTGTCATGTAATCAAGGCAATACTGACATGGTAGGAGATAAATGTATTAAATACTCATAATTAAAGTTCAAAACTGTATTTTCTTTATAACTAAGTTCTAGAAGATTATAATAATGATCTGAAGTGCAAATAAAAAAAATTGTTATAATTTCAAAGTACACCAAATAAAATAAATGAACAGTAATCAAATATAATTCAAAAATTGATAAAACTGGTTTATTAGCAAGTTTTTTAACCAGATTCTATGATCTTGGAATACAAGAATACATATAACAAAATGTTATCTTTCTGAATATATTAATAAAAATGATTCCGACTATAACTTTGTTCTAAAAAGTTGGCCAAATATTTGCAATTTCTCAACTCTGCATTCTCCATGTCCAAAACACCAAAGGGATTATGATGACTTTATATGTAAATTTTTAAATTACGAATAAAATCGGTAATACAAAAGATATTAAAACAAAAGCACGCTTCGTCACTATTCAAGAAAAGGAAAGCAACGCATGGCTTAATGCTTTATTTTCTCTTTCCTTGGAAACTCTTCTAGACGATACAACTTTTTGTATTTCCGTTGCCCTTTCTTTAGATTACCCGGGGTGCGAGCAACACATATGCATTTGCGGACAAATAATATTTTAAGCCTTCACGACTTAAGTTGTTCCAAACGTGCTGGTAGGTTTGCTTGGCATTATATGATATTTTACATAGTTTTTTAGCTGTAGCTAACTCTCTAATTATTTAAGAACCTGTTGGAATCTGTGGAAGTGAAGAAAAGCGAGCTGATAAGTGGTTTTATTTTCCATGGAGGAAAGGTAAACAATGGACTAATTTAGTATGATCGTTTCATTAAAATTATAATAGTAAATATTTAAGATAAGATACTTATGCCCGATTTCACCAACTTGATTCTAGGTACCTCCCACCTAACTAATTCCTAAGCTAGGAAATACCTAAATTTGATACTTTACCTAAGACGGATTTCACCAACCTAAGAAATTCTTAGGTTGATTTTTGCTGGTTTTGTATTTGTTTTTAACGTCAGTAATATCGGGTCGTGGTCTGATGATGGTGCATTTATGGTTTTTATGTCACTAGCAATGTCTAAGTTCTTTACAACAGCAATATCCAATGTATTCGGTGTGTCGCCCGAGTATGGATGTGGTATTGTTTAAAGAATAAAATATATTGCATATCAAAGGTAGAATTTTTAAATTTAGGTGATGGCTAGAAGAAATTTTTAGAAAACTAAAATATATTTGTAAATTAAAGGTAATATTTTTAGCTCTCTTTTATATATGTACATATGAAAATTCAAAAGTACCGCCGTTATATTTCTTGACAGTTGAACTTGTCATTAGAAGGCGCAAACCTCCGTTGTTTTCAAATGTTTTTTGCTAATTCTGAAAAAACTAATTTTTATCATGTTGCTTCAGGGCGGCTCGGGGGTGCCCACAGGGGGGTGTTCTATCGCCTAAATATAGAACACAGGTGGTGTGAGGAGGAGCAGATGTCGGTAAACCCCCACAAAACAGTAATTATTCCGTTCACCAAAAGGAGGAAGCTGGATAATCTGCGACAGCCGACTCTTTACGGTGAACTCATTCCTTTTGCGAAGGAGGTAAAATATCTGGGGGTAATCCTAGATAGAAAACTTACCTGGAACTCCCATCTGGAGAGAACAATAAACAAAGCCAGGGTATCCCTCTGGAATCTCAGAAGGGTCTGTGGAAAATCATGGGGTATGAATCCCAAACAGATTTACTGGATTTATCAAACGGTGATAAAACCAATGGTCACGTATGGCTCAGTGGCGTGGGGGTCGAAAGGACTACAACAAGCTGCTGCAGCGAAGTTGTCTGGTCTGCAGAGAACTGCATGCGTGGCCATTACGGGCGCTATGTCCACCACTCCGACGGCGGCAATGGAGAGACTCCTAGGTTTAACTCCACTCCCCATTCTTTTGGAGAAGGAGGCTAGGATGGTCTCTTACAGAGCCAAGTCGATAGGTAACCAGATAACGGGGGAGGCACTTTGGGACCACGCGGGACTAGTGGGGAAGTTAAATTCCCACCAAGTCCTTGGAATGGTATCAGACATGCTTGCCACACGTGTACACGTGGAAAGGGCCTTTAACGTCCTATTCCCAAGTAGGGACGAATGGAAAGGAGGTGCAATCTCCTTCTCTGGGTCCGACTGCGTTGTATACACGGATGGCTCGAAAAATTCACTGGGTGTGGGAGCCGGGGTGTATAGCAGAAATCCGAAAGTTGACATTTCAATAAACCTTGGTAAGTACGCCACTATCTTTCAGGCGGAAACGTTTGCTATAGATTTGTACGCAAGGGAGTTGATTGCCCAACCCCTGGTAAACAAATGCATATACATAATTTCGGACAGCCAGGCAGCGTTAAAAGCACTGAATTCTACCCGGGTTGATTCAAAGCTGGTGTGGAGCTGTATCGAATCCCTTAACAACCTTGGAGCAAATAACAGAGTAACGCTACTCTGGGCTCCAGGGCATGCGGGAGTGGAGGGCAATGAAAGAGCCGACACTCTGGCAAAAAATGGAACGGAGTCCGCGTTTATTGGACCGGAACCATTCCTTGGCATAGCAAAAAGCACTGCCAAGGACATTATCTCCAGCTGGGCAGCGAGGGAAACCCTTCTGCACTGGGAGAATATACCGGGGCTTACCCACTCGAAAGCGTTTATATCTCAACCTTCGAGCAGAAAAACAGCACAGCTCCTGGAATTGAGTAGAAGTAAACTACGCATTCTTACTGGACTGTCGTCTGGACACTGTCGTCTGAGAAACCACCTGAGGAAGCTTAGTCTGAGCAATACGTCGGACTGTCGCTACTGCAGTGTGGCAGACGAATCGGCAGAGCACATTCTTTGCTATTGCCCCGCGTTAGAAATGATCAGGCTCCGCTCGTTTGGCCTCATACGGCTAGAGCCTACCGACTTTAGACAAGTCTCGCCAAAATCGATCTTGGACTTTGTTAAGAAGTGCAGACTGGATGGCGAATTGTGACCCTTAGGGGTGAGCCACAATAGGCCCTAGTTTGGCCGCAGTGGAGGGGTGGGAAACGCCCCGCTCACATTGAACCTAACCTAACCTAACCTATCATGTTGCTTCGAAATTTCGATCGATTTAAACAATTTTAATAATAATATAATGTAGCAATTTTAATAATCCTTTTTTAAAATAATTTTATCCAGTGTACGTTTACATGTAGGAAGAAAATAATAATTTTTGTTTGTTCTTCAATGTTTTTCGATAATTGTATAACTACTCAATTTGCAAGTAAGTCTTAAAATAATTGATGTAATACTTAATTTAACACATTGTTTTTGCATTTTGTAGCCTTGATAAAGATAATAAACATTATCAAAAGCTCGGTAGAGTGAAAAAAGAGTATTCTATTACGAACCCACAAACCTGGCTGTATCCTCAAGTTAAAATTTTCCACTATATATATATATATATATATATATATATATATAATTTAAATAGAAATATTTGCCAACTATTTGTATTATCGGAATGTTTTTGGGGATGTGGCAATAAAACCAAAGTGTACTCTTTTTAGAATTTATATATATATATATATATATATATATATATTAAACCAGATATATTGGGGTGTACAGCAAATAAACTACCTTTACATATATATATATATATATATATATATATATATATATGAAACCAGTAATATTGGGGTATGCAGCAATTAATAAAAGTAAACTCTTTATACTTTTTTCCAAGCTTTCGGAA
Source organism: Ophraella communa (assembly GCA_035357415.1). NCBI lineage: Eukaryota > Metazoa > Arthropoda > Insecta > Coleoptera > Chrysomelidae > Ophraella > Ophraella communa. The sequence continues at coordinate 23,929,400 of CM068994.1, read as the reverse complement.
AATTTATTTCCATTTTCAAGGAATGTATACGAGGTTATAAAATTTGTTCTTTACAATGGTAAATATAAATATAATTAAAACTATTATTTTGAAAAAAAATTTTTTTAGAAAAAGGTGTCAGAATAACATTAGTAAAATTGTTTGTAAAACAATAGCTATTTATTTTTGAAAATGCACCCTTTGGCACCCTTGGAAAAAAGTATAAAGAGTTTACTTTTATTTATTACTGGTTTCATACCTTATTAGTCAGCAAATAAAATTTCGTGTTCTTGGGAATTTATGTCCACAAATTAAATTAAAAACACGTATTTACATTATAATTTATTAACGTTTCGACCTTTCATAATGGTCTTCATCAGAAGTTTAAATGTCTACAATAGAAACCAATTCACAATAAACAAACATTTGTTACAATTTTATAAGACTTACCATATTTATGTTCTAGGATTCCAAGTTTAAACATTTTTGAAACATACATTAATAACACTTATACACATACACATTAAAATAATTAAGAGAATTTATACAGTCTAATAGTACACATTTTTAAAATAACAACTAACTAAAATCTTGATGACTGAATGGTTTATTTTAGTGCCAGTAAAAACTTTTTGATAAAACAAATTATTTGTTTTGATTTTTTTTGTTATTCATTTTATATATGGTGTTTCATTGATCTTTTTTTATCAAGTTGTAATAAATTTTACTTAATTTTTGAGTGTCAGCTTGCGAATTCACAGTTTTTGGGTTTTTTTGAATTTCGAGCATTTCATGTATTTCTCTTTTTTTGTGTGGTTTTCTTTTTTAAGAATTTTTGTATTATCAAAATCAAACGTGTGCCTTTTTTCCATCATATGATTTGTTAAAGCTGTTTTGTTTTTTTTATCATATTTGTGACTTTTTAATCTGTTCTTTAGGAGTTGACTGGTCTGACCTATATACACTTTGTCACAGTCTTGGCAAGGGATTTCATAAATAACATGGCTTTGTTTGTCTTTATTTATTTTTGATTTTAATTTTGAAAAACAGTTATTTAATAAGTTGTGAGCTTTGTGTGCAATTTCAATGTTGTATGGCTTAAAAGTGTTCCTCAAACTTTCAGATATATTAGGGATATAGGGAAGTGATAAGTATTGTTTTCCCTGGTTTTTATTCTGTGTTGGATTTTTATTCATATTATAAAATTTGTGGATTCGTTTTTTAAAAATTTTGTTTACAAGATTTTATGGGTAATTATTCATATATAAAGCGGTTTTTGCTTTTTTTATAGCAACTTCTCTGTATTCTGGGTCTGAAAGTTTGATGGCTCTGTCAGCTAGACCTATTATAACTGTTTTTTTATGTGACATGGGGTGGTTTGAGTCAAATTGGAGGTATCGTGAGGACCAGGTTTCCTTTGTATACCACATTGTTTTTATTTGGTTATTTATGTTGTATAGAGTGAGATCTAGAAAATTTAATTGTTGGTTTTTTTCTGTTTCGGTGGTAAATTGTAATTTTTGGTGGTAACAGTTGAACAAATTTTTAATTTCATCTTGTTTGTCTTTAGGTATTGTTGTTACACAGTCATCAACAAATCTATAAAAGAATGGACTGTTTCTTCTAAATCTTCCATTACTAATTGTGCAATTACACTTGAAATAGAAGCTCCCATTGCACAGCCTTCAATCTGTTTATAGTATTTTTCTTTATAAAGAAAATATGTGGAATTTAAGGTTAGGTCAACAGCTTCAAGGAATTCATTGAGTGGGATATCTGTGTATTTATTTATTTTATTCCATTTTTTTGTTATGATGTTTTTTGCTAGATCTGTCGGTATACTAGTATATAATGACACAACATCTAGTGACACTAAAATGTAGTTTTTAGGTATTTCCACATTTTTTATTTTGCTTTTTAGGTCTTCAGAATCTTTTATGTAATATTCATTTTTGTTTATAATGTTTTGTAAGATGTTTTTTAAATATTTTGATAATTTTTCAAAAGGTGTTTGAATGCATGAAACAATTGGTCTAAGTGGAATACCAGTTTTATGAAGTTTAGGTAACCCGTAAATTCTTGGGGGTATGGCATTATGAATTTTTAATTTCCTCGCAGTATCAGGTGAAATGTAAGTTTTGTTTTCCCACTTTTCTATTAGGTTGTTGTTTTTCTTTTGAAAAATGTTGGTAGGGTCATTTTTTAATTCTTTGTATGTGTTGTTATCAGAAAGCAGGTTGTTCATTTTTTTATCGTATTCTTGTTCTGTCATTATAACTGTTTTGTTAGATTTATCAGGCTTTAGAATTAGTAAATTTTTGTGTTGATTTAAAAAGGCTTTTGTTTTTTTGACTTTTTTTTTAAATATTTTGTCCGCTTTTTTAGTGTTTTTGGTTTGGTTATAGAAGTTGTTCTTATAATTTGTAATTGTATTGCAACATTTTGCTCGAATTTCGTCTTTATTGTTTGTTGTAAGGTTCGAAATTGACACTTCTATGTTAGCGATTATTTCTGGTATAGGTATCTGTTTTGGGTCGTCTAGTGGTACTGAATAATTTGGTCCTAAGCTTATTAATTATTTTAATGTGTATGTGTATAAGTGTTATTAATGTATGTTTCAAAAATGTTTTAAACTTGGAATCCTAGAACATAAATATGGTAAGTCTTATAAAATTGTAACAAATGTTTGTTTATTGTGAATTGGTTTCTATTGTAGACATTTAAACTTCTGATGAAGACCATTATGAAACGTTAATAAATTATAATGTAAATACGTGTTTTTAATTTAATTTGTGGACATAAATTCCCAAGAACACGAAATAAACAATATAAATATTTATATATATATATATGTATATATATAAATATATATATATATATATATATATATATATATATATATATTGAGATAGATATCTAATAATTAATAATTTAATAAATAGAGCTTACCTTATAATTTACAATCGAAGGATATATTAATAAGTTTTATAGAATCAGCATTTACTTTTTCTTTTGTACTTCTACAGTTTCCAAGTTCATAATTTTCACAAGACATACATTTCATATAAACAAAGAATGTAATGGGCATTTTATATTGAATAGAATCCATATTTTGCTATTCCATGACAATTAAATATTTCCAATCCATAATAAGTACATTTTCACATAACAATTCATCTTTGTCCTAGTTCTCTTTTAAAATTCTAAGTTTAATCTGAAACAACAAAAAGAAAATAAAAAAATCAAAAAGTATTAATGGTTTTCACATGTTTAAGAAATCAACATGTAATTTTAGTTAGTAAAGTATTTAAATTAATATTATAAAAAGGAAGTACTTACAAAATCATAAAAAGACAAATTGTGGTCTTCGATATTGTACAAACAAGTATAACAATAGATCATGAGTACCTAAAAAAGACACAAGAACAATTAAAAACATGTAGCAGGTGTGGTGAAACATAGTAAACTAGTTCTCATATCAATAGTGTTGGACATGGTCACATAAGTTTTTTTTTTTATAGAACACTTTAATAATAGTGCATAGTAAAATAACTATTGAAAAACTTAGTGTACAAACACTAACAAAGACATTTTATGTAACAAAATGTATGTAGGATAGTTAAGTAAATGTTTATATAAATTTTAAAATGTTAACCTTTATTAACACAGAGACTTTTATCTTATATAATATGTAAGAGATACAAATAACAAAATCTTTTAAAAGTTTAAATTTGAGTTGTTAGGGTTTAAAAATAGTAATTTTTAGTTAAATTAGGATTAGTTTAAAGGTTTATAGTAATTTTAAATATAAATGATAGTTTTAATCCAAAGTTTGAAAGTCTTAAAAAAATGACAGCTTGAGAAACTTGTCTCTTTCAAATCCAAAATTTCATAGCAAAAAGTCCATTAAAAATTATATTAAGAGAATTATATTAAATATAAAAATGAGAGTTCACTGTAAGTTATAAAGGATATTATTAGATTTTTAATTTAATTACCTTGATTTTCCAGAATGTTGCAAAATTTTGTATGTTAAAACATTTGAAATCCGTTTTTTAATGTCATTTTTCTGGAAGCCTATAAAAAGGCCAGAAATTTGATGATTCTCTCTCTTTTGATTTTGATGGTAGAGCAATCAACATCGTTTCGCTCTTTTGATTTTGGTAGTAGAGCAATCAACATCGATTCACTCTCTTATGGTAACAGAGCAGTTAACATCGTATGTATTAATTGAGTACTAACTAGAAGAAAATTTTTTGCATTAATTAAAAGCTGTTTATGTTAAATTTATACATGTAACATTAAAAATACATGCAGTAAAGTAATCAACTATTATTAAATTACTTACCAAAGTAATAAATTGTACAAAACATATCAAGATTCCAATAGAATTTATGAGATTAAATTCAAGCATCATTGATACATCCAAGTGTGGTAGACATATTGGCATTTTTGTACGCTGTTCCCGTTCCGATAGTAAACGAAGTAGAAGCCGATCTCAGTGTTTGTTACGTTGCGCATGACCAGGACAATATTCAAAAGACTTTGTGATACAAGGTACGTCCGATAGTTAAGGTTTTATATTTGTGTTTTTATTTTGTTGTATCTGTAAATTGATTTATTTTTGTATATCATCTTCATTCTTTTCATACCAGGTTATTCATCCATTTAAGTGTAATAAGCATATGAAAACCAATTGATAGTGTTTGTTTTAATTTATTTGTATAATTTATTTTAGATACATTTGAAATTAAATTCATTGTATTACAATAATTAAATAATAATTTAATTTGAATCCTACCCTGATAAGAGTCAAAATTCTAAATTTCAATTTGATAAAAAGTAGATTGAACTAGTTTAAAATTTTAAAGGCGCTCAACCATAGAACTACAGAAGAAAAAGTAAACTCAATATAAAATTAAATAGTATTTAATCATTAAAATCAATTAAAACATCATCAAATTAATAGAACTAACTCGGGATATTGATAAATTAACTACAAACAATCATATAATAATAATCATTAAATTTAAATCATAATAAATTGTGGGATAATAACAAAAATAAACCATAACAATCAAACATAAAAAATTAAATCATTGTATATATATATATATATATTGTAATAAATTACAATTATAATAGTATGTATAGATTGCATAAATATTGTTATTATTGATGTAATTATTAATTTTGTTGTTTTATAATTTGAAATTTTTATTTTTAAAGTTTTGTGGGGCTATTCTTTATATTTAAATTTGTTTCAATTTTAATTTAATCCTTTTTTAATCTAAAACACCTTAAAATTTCTTTATTTTATTGATCCTTCTGTTTGAAAAAAATAATTATGTTATCAAATTTAAAATATGTAATTTTGTTTATCATTTATTATTAAATTTTATATATCAAAATCAATTATTTAGCATTATAGACTCATAAACTCAGTAGTCAGTTCAAATGTAAGATTTAACAATATTTTATTTGTTGACTTTGTTTTCCCTAGAAGAATAATATACCCTTGATCTCTTTAATGATACGGCTATGGCAGATTTTGTGCGCATCAACCCCGCACATAGAAACACGTGATCCTTAACGGTTATTTCTGGGGTAAAGAAGCGTGTGTTTATTAGTTGTTAAAAAGTTTCTTAATAATATGATGTTCTCTAATCAAGATTATAAAAAATTATTCAACGATACTGAAATATATTACTCACAATGTTTTTAGAAGTCATGAAAGTGATATAAGTGAATAAAGTTAAAAACATACCCTAAATCACTTGTTCCTGACGGTGAAGGATGGAAATTTTTCTTGTGGCGGCTTTCCAGACTTAGCTTCTTACCAGTGAATAATTTACACCACGTGCAAATGCCTCCTTGTACGGATACCAAATAGGATTACAACCACTGGATGTTATTTTTCCTTCGTTTCTTCCAGATATTTTATTATTATTGCAGGTTAGTCAAAACAAATTTAATTTTTCTTCTTAGGATTTAATATTTATTATTTGGTACACAATTTATAACCATTTACAATTTTTCCAATAGATTTGTTTGAAAATACATTATATGATTTATCATATTACTTTTCAGCCATCTTTTATTTTTAATAGTCATCGGCCATTGTTTTTATGGTAATTTTTAAAATATACTGACGTGGAGTGACCTTTTGATCAAATTAGAATGCTCCCGAATTTTCTTCTCCAAGGGCTTATATACCCTCGGTCAAATTTTCATGATGGCTGCCTTTTCGAGCGTGTTTTGTTTTTATATAACCTCTCTTACATCAAAATTTTGAAAAATTGACTTTTTAAGTATACATTTTCTGACCTTAAAATTATTACAAATTAAATCTGTACTATTTATTTCATTATAAATTAACATTTTTAGAATTTTAAAATCAATCTTTCTTTATTAAAACAGCTGGCTTTTTGGAGTAAACAATGTCAGCCATTTTGACAATTATTAATATCAAATTTAACAATTGTGAGCTAATATCTCTTTTTAGCCAATATTTTTAACAAAAAATGAAATTTTACATATTAAAATATGATCAGATAACTTTTATTTTCAATGAAACCGCTTATATTAGCTTTTATTTGCTTTTAAAATTTTACTATGTCATAGTGATTTATATACAAAATTTATCAAATAAACGAATTAATAACATTCAAAAACATCAAAAAATAACTTAAAATTAATTACTTTACAAAAACATACAATTACAACAAATAGAAACATCAATTAAACATCTAATACTAAGTTTATGTCCTTCTCATACAAGCACCTTTTTAAAGTTTATAGTCAACGTTTTTAATCACCACATCACTATTTATAGTGTTTTTTTATTGAATTTATCATTCATAAAGTCTTTGATCAAGCTTGATTAAATAGTCTTAGCTTGTAAACACAAACATCACTTTCTCACAGCTTTATTCTATCATGTAATATATTTCAATATCTCTCTTTTTAGGTTCTGTCTTAAATATTGTATTTCTATCAAATCTGAGATGTTCAGGACATAGGGACTACTAGACTTGTACTGATATCCGATACATCATACTACAAGACTCATCATTTGATACTTAAATGAATTTGAAAATGTTGTTTGGGGTAAGTAAAATTTGTTTATCAAATTGTAATCATTGTCTCTGATTCATTTAATTTGCTCAAATATTTAAATTAGTTTGTTGAGATTTAAATTTTTGTATCTTATTTTACTGACTGTATACATTTAAATATTCTCTACTTCATATAATAATTTTAAATAACCTATACCTTACTTATTCTCATTTTATAGCTACTTATAAAAAAATATTATTAAAATCATTATTATTATTAACCTTAATTATTACTTATTTAGCTTTTGATCTAACTAACTTAATATAACAAATATGGTTGGTTTCTTACTAATATTGTATTCCTATGATTTATTATTAACATATTCTAATACTTTTTTTTTTTTTTATTTTTAGTTTAAACAAATTAGTGTTTTGGATTTTGATTCTTGAATCGACTACTGGTGTTAGCATTCATTCATTATAAACTTATTTTATCAAGATGGTTTTTGTGTTCTTGTGTGTATTACGGTTTATTGAATTGGCTCTAATAAAGAAATTTTTTGGTGCATTAATCATTTAATGAAAAGATTTGTAAATAACATCCATGTTTAATGGTTTACTTCAATTCAAGTTATTTATTTGGTAAGTTATATTTACTATTAATTTTTTAAAACATTACAAATTTCCCCCAATTTAATTTTAACAAATTGTTACTCGGTAATAATTTTTAAAATTTAATTCCATTATATTTGATCCAAATCTAATAAGCTTAAAATTCCACTTTGTTATCTTTCAATTCTAACATATACCTTAATTGTACCTTACAAATAATCTTCATTAACATCTAACATAAATTCTAATTCATTTGGTTGTATATAACCACTAACTATTCATTGATAATTCATACTTTATTCCTAATTTTAAAATACGATATAATATTTACTTATTCTAGTATCTACGTCTTAAACTATCTTATATTCTAAACTTAGCTAGATTTTTAAAATGTTGGTCTATTGATGGTATGCATATAAGTTTTTAACGTTTACCTTTCCCCTGCTATAAATTGTTATGTGGATTTCTTAAAATATAACTGTTTTCATAAGCTTTTTCGATTATAAATGGTCCTATAAACGGTAATTTTAATTTTGCACACTCATTATTTCTTTTGTTGGCTACCTGTAGTGACCTTTCAATTATTCAATCCCCTTCTTCGAATACCGTTGGTTTCTTTAAATTTTATAGTTTCTTTTAAATATCATTCTGCATTTCTTTTTAACTTAATATGAAATTTTTATAATTAAATTACTATTTTACTCTAATTTTGTATAACTACTAGTGAATTGATATATGATTTTTTTCTTCTTCAAATTATTCCTTCAATCTATAATATTTCTGATTCTCTCTTCACTCTTTTCTTTTAACTTTAATGGTACAGGATATATTTTCACCTTATAAACTCCTCAACATCTCTCTCTTCCATATTATATTCATGTTCGGTAGCTTCTTTTGGCTCCTTAAACATCAAACTTCTATACCTCATCAACAAATCTCCTACAATATTGTAATATATTCCATCACAATCAAATCATCATTTTCAAATACATCTTCTTCTTTCTTCTATCTACTTCATAATCATAACTTTCTTCTTTATACTTCATACTCATAACTTTCTTCTTTATCATCTTCATAATCATTTCTAATATAATTAATATTCTTCTTATTATCTTCTACTTCTTCTATCATATCCATTGACATCCATATACCATTTAGTTATACCTTCTTCTCTTCTTTATAATTAATTATAGTTTCTAATTGTTCCTATTTATCGTTTAATATTACCATATCACTATCCAAATTAAACACAGCTAGTAGTTTACAATTTATTATGATTTCAATATAAATTTATTTTAATATCATATTTATTTATTTATTTCACATAACTTTTGTTTTTAATACCAGTTACTATTATATTTGGAATTTTATTTCATTATTCTTTAATATTATTTAGTTTTGAAATTGATTTTGAATCTATTAATGATATTTTGTTTCTTATATTAGTTAAAATTTGTAACGGTTTATCATAATTTTAATCTTGAATATGCAATAACTCATTAGAATGTATTTGATTTAAGTTTCATTTCAATTAGTATAATTAATATAACAGTTTATCATAATTTTTACCCTTGAATATTCAATGACCCATTATAATATAATTGATCTAAGTTTCATATAAGTTAATATAATTGATTGGGGTGGTATTTTAAATTTAATATAATACACAACATTTTAAAATTCAAACAATAAAAACTTACTTACTACCTACAAATATAATTAGTAATATTATTTACACCTTGCTACTATTACCTTACCCCTGCTCAATAAAATATTCATTTTCTTTTTCAGCTTCTTCCAATTTCTTTCTACAAGTCTCTTCCTGTTTTTAGTTGCTTTCATTATCATTTGTAACTTTTTATCATAGGTTTGTTCTTTAAATCTTCTAACATTGGTGTTCATATTCATTACTTCATCTTTTATTTCTGTGTCCATAAGTCTATTTTCAATCAATTTTTCAAGTAAATTTTTAATCTTCTTGTTTTCTTCTACATCTGTGACCATACTTAAATCAATCTTATTCTTATTTTCATTTATGTCACATTTGATATAAGTTTGCATTAATTTATTAATTTTAATCTTCTCAATTTCAACATCTTTATCTTTGTTTCTGTCAGTTTCTTCTAAAATTTTATTGTTTACTTCTGTATATTCCTCTTTTTCAAATACTTTTTCTTTTTCATTAAACTTCTCCATATTTTCCTTTTGGCTTACTATTTGTATCTTTAAATTCTCTCTTTCTTTACCAATATTTTCTATAATCTCTTCTTTTAAATCTTCTCCATTGCTCCTATATAAATTACAATCCATCTTATCCACCTCTTCCTCATTTTCATCATATTTCTTCTCAAACATCTTTTTCATTTCTTCTTTAATTTCTTGTTTTGTATCTTTAATCTCTTCTTGTAATTTCTTATTTTGTTCCCCATTTCTTCCTTTGATTCATCAAACTTCTTATTAAATGTATCGTTTAAATCTTCTTTATCTTCTTTAAATTCCTTCTTCAATTCTTCTTTAGTTTCTTCTAATTCTTTATCCATTTTTCCTATATTTTCTTCATTTTCATCACATTTCTTCTCAAACATCTTATTCATTTCTCTTCTATTTTTATCAAATATGTTAATCATATCTTTATGATGTTTGTCCATGTCTTTCCTTAAATCTTCATTAAATCTATCTAATTTCTTCTCCATCTCTCTCAACAATCTCCAGATTTCATTATTTTCATCCTCCGTCCAATGCATTTTAAATAGTTTTATTAAATTTTATCAAATATTGTATATAAAATTTTATTCTAAATAGTTTTAATAGTCAATTAATTACTTTAACCAGTCAATTTTTTATTATAGCCAAATAATTTATTATAACCAACAGTTTTTTTAGAATAGCCCCACGTTTTTTATTAAAGCCCCACGTTTTTTATTAAAGCCCCACGTTGGGCGCCATTTTTGTAATAAATTACAATTATAATGTATGTACAGATTGCATAAATATTGTTATTATTGATGTAATTATTAATTTGTTGTTTTATAATTTGAAATTTTTATTTTTAAAGTTTTGTGGGGCTATTCTTTATATTTAAATTTGTTTCAATTTTAATTTAATCCTTTTTTAATCTAAAACACCTTAAAATTTCTTTATTTTATTGATCCTTCTGTTTGAAAAAATAATTATGTTATCAAATTTAAAATATGTAATTTTGTTTATCATTTATTATTAAATTTTATATATCAAAATCAATTATTTAGCATTATAGACTCATAAACTCAGTAGTCAGTTCAAATGTAAGATTTAACAATATTTTATTTGTTGACTTTGTTTTCCCTAGAAGAATAATATACCCTTGATCTCTTTAATGATACGGCTATGGCAGATTTTGTGCGCATCAACCCCGCACATAGAAACACGTGATCCTTAACGGTTATTTCTGGGGTAAAGAAGCGTGTGTTTATTAGTTGTTAAAAAGTTTCTTAATAATATGATGTTCTCTAATCAAGATTATAAAAAATTATTCAACGATACTGAAATATATTACTCACAATGTTTTTAGAAGTCATGAAAGTGATATAAGTGAATAAAGTTAAAAACATACCCTAAATCACTTGTTCCTGACGGTGAAGGATGGAAATTTTTTCTTGTGGCGGCTTTCCAGACTTAGCTTCTTACCAGTGAATAATTTACACCACGTGCAAATGCCTCCTTGTACGGATACCAAATAGGATTACAACCACTGGATGTTATTTTTCCTTCGTTTCTTCCAGATATTTTATTATTATTGCAGGTTAGTCAAAACAAATTTAATTTTTCTTCTTAGGATTTAATATTTATTATTTGGTACACAATTTATAACCATTTACAATTTTTCCAATAGATTTGTTTGAAAATACATTATATGATTTATCATATTACTTTTCAGCCATCTTTTATTTTTAATAGTCATCGGCCATTGTTTTTATGGTAATTTTTAAAATATACTGACGTGGAGTGACCTTTTGATCAAATTAGAATGCTCCCGAATTTTCTTCTCCAAGGGCTTATATACCCTCGGTCAAATTTTCATGATGGCTGCCTTTTCGAGCGTGTTTTGTTTTTATATAACCTCTCTTACATCAAAATTTTGAAAAATTGACTTTTTAAGTATACATTTTCTGACCTTAAAATTATTACAAATTAAATCTGTACTATTTATTTCATTATAAATTAACATTTTTAGAATTTTAAAATCAATCTTTCTTTATTAAAACAGCTGGCTTTTTGGAGTAAACAATGTCAGCCATTTTGACAATTATTAATATCAAATTTAACAATTGTGAGCTAATATCTCTTTTTAGCCAATATTTTTAACAAAAATGAAATTTTACATATTAAAATATGATCAGATAACTTTTATTTTCAATGAAACCGCTTATATTAGCTTTTATTTGCTTTTAAAATTTTACTATGTCATAGTGATTTATATACAAAATTTATCAAATAAACGAATTAATAACATTCAAAAACATCAAAAAATAACTTAAAATTAATTACTTTACAAAAACATACAATTACAACAAATAGAAACATCAATTAAACATCTAATACTAAGTTTATGTCCTTCTCATACAAGCACCTTTTTAAAGTTTATAGTCAACGTTTTTAATCACCACATCACTATTTATAGTGTTTTTATTGAATTTATCATTCATAAAGTCTTTGATCAAGCTTGATTAAATAGTCTTAGCTTGTAAACACAAACATCACTTTCTCACAGCTTTATTCTATCATGTAATATATTTCAATATCTCTCTTTTAGGTTCTGTCTTAAATATTGTATTTCTATCAAATCTGAGATGTTCAGGACATAGGGACTACTAGACTTGTACTGATATCCGATACATCATACTACAAGACTCATCATTTGATACTTAAATGAATTTGAAAATGTTGTTTGGGGTAAGTAAAATTTGTTTATCAAATTGTAATCATTGTCTCTGATTCATTTAATTTGCTCAAATATTTAAATTAGTTTGTTGAGATTTAAATTTTTGTATCTTATTTTACTGACTGTATACATTTAAATATTCTCTACTTCATATAATAATTTTAAATAACCTATACCTTACTTATTCTCATTTTATAGCTACTTATAAAAAATATTATTAAAATCATTATTATTATTAACATTAATTATTACTTATTTAGCTTTTGATCTAACTAACTTAATATAACTAATATGGTTGGTTTCTTACTAATATTGTATTCCTATGATTTATTATTAACATATTCTAATACTTTTTTTTTTTTTTTTATTTTTAGTTTAAACAAATTAGTGTTTTGGATTTTGATTCTTGAATCGACTACTGGTGTTAGCATTCATTCATTATAAACTTATTTTATCAAGATGGTTTTTGTGTTCTTGTGTGTATTACGGTTTACTGGATTGGCTCTAATAAAGAAATTTTTTGGTGTATTAATCATTTAATGAAAAGATTTGTAAATAACATCCATGTTTAATGGTTTACTTCAATTCAAGTTATTTATTTGGTAAGTTATATTTACTATTAATTTTTTAAAACATTACAATATATATATTTATTGTAATGTTTTAAAATAGTCAAAAATATAACTTACCCAGTATATAACTTAAAATTGAAATAAGTCATTAAAGATGGATATAATTTTCAAATCTTTCCTTTAAATGATGAATACACCATAAAATTTTTTTATTAGAGCTATTTAATAAGTCTTAATTCATACAAGAACACAAAAACTATCCTGATAAAATGAGTTCATAAGAATAAGTACTAAAATCAGTAGTCGATCCAAGAGTCAAGTCCAAGATCCTATGTTGTTTAAGCTAAAAATAAGAAGTAAATGAGTATTAGAATATGTTAATAATGAATTATAGGAATCTAATATTAGTAAGAAACCAACTATATTAGTTATATTAAGTTAGTTAGATCAAAATGTAAATAAGTTATAATCAAAATTAACAATAATAATAAGTTTTATAATGTTTTTTTTATAGGTAGTTATAAAATAAGAATAAGTAGGTGTAGATTATTTCAAATTATTATTTAAGGTAGAAAATATCCAACTGTATTCAGTTAATAATATAAGTAGAAAAATTTAAACTCAACAAACTAATATTAGCTATTAGAATAAAATAAATAATATCATAGACTATGAATATAACTTAATAAATAAATTTGACTTACCCAAACAATATTTACAAATTCATTTAAGCATTAAAGTGATGAGTCCTGTATTATAATGTATCGGATGATAGTACAAGCCTAGTACTTCCTATATTCTGGTACATCCCATATTTTGATATAATGTAATGTTTGAGAGAGAATCTGAAAATAAAGATATTGAAATTTATCACATGTAAGAATAAAACTGTAAGAAAGTGATGTGTTTGTTTACAAGCCAAGACCGTATCATTAAAGCTTTATTAAGGACATTATGATTGATAAATCAAGTGAAAAAAACACTGTAAATAGTGAAGTGGTGATCGAGAATTATGTTTAACGAATTCGAAGATGCTTTTTTAAAAATTTTATTTAATTACTACTTTACAAAATGTTTTACTTTTCACAATACTATTAAATATTTTAAATATCAAACTAAAGATGAATGATGATTGATTGAATGAATTATAATTAATAATCTATAATAATAATCTAATAATAATTTACAACGCAAAATCTGATTATATATAATATTCCTAATCTTTTTTACTATTTTAAAACTAATAAAAACAATGAAAAAACAATGAGAAATCTTGTAAACAAAATCATTAAGTTTAAACTAAAAAAGGTTTTTTAAATTCAACAAAACAAACAAAAACGTTATTGCGTTTTAACTTAATATTTCTTGTTCTTCTAAGACTGTAACTCCTCCCTCCTTAGAAAGAAGCGAATTCTTGAGCTTCTCCAATCTTCTTATCTTCTTAAACTATCCATCTTCCTTTTTCCATGTTACTTTCTTTTAAAGTTCTTAATTTTTCACTTACAAAAGTTCATAAATTTACTAAAATTAAATGTTCAAACTGAATTGTCTTTACTTAGAAAATGTCTTTAACACTATTGAAAATGTTTTGATATTTATTAAAAATTACATAGTCCGTCATATCTTCTGTGAGTAAAGGAAGGGTTAAATCATTGGATTGGATTAAAGGAATAAAGGATTGATACATTTTTTTTAATATTGGCACTTTAAAATAAAATATTATTTCATAATAAATTCTTTTCCTAACTTAAATTTTATTTTAGAATGATAATTCAAAATTACATTTCTAATTGCTTCCTACAAATAAATTAAAAATAAAATTTATGCAAAGTATTTATTTTTATAAAATATAGTAACTTAAATTTTCTTCAAGATAACATAAACTGTTTAATATAATAATTGTTTATAAATTTAAAAATATAAATATGTTTGAAATTAATTAAATATATTTATTCATATAAAGATTGAGCTTTCAAATTTATTATAATGTAATTGAATTTATTTAATTAAATAATTTATTCTATGTTTGATTCGTTAGATTCCGAATCAACCAAACAAGTATCTGTCATTAGAGGTATTATTTTAGTTTCATTCAAATGCGTGATGTATTTATTTTTAGTTTGAGGATTTTCGATTTCAATTTTACCGTTTTCTAATATTTTCGTTAAAATATATGGACCATCAAATTTATTCTTTTGTTTTCCTTTTCTATTTTCTAATTTTCTATATACTGTTGAACCAATTGGAGGGTTTCTATTTATTCTACTCTGATTAATTTTATCAATTACTTTTTGTTTTTTTTTAATGATTTTTCTTTAACTGCTGAATACAATGCTTGGGTATTTTCTTTATGAGAATTAACAAATTGTGTGTAAGCCGCTGATGGCAATATTGACAAGGGATCTTTACTAACAGTATGTCCTGACATTAACTCAAAAGGGGTAAATCCGGTTGTCGAATGAATTGTACTGTTATAAGCAATAATTGCATATGGCATTAAAGAATTTATATCACTATTATTATCTTTTTCTTTTAAAATTCTAATATGTTCCGTAATTGTTGAATGAAATCTTTCTACAGGGGAATTTGACTCATGATGATACGGTGTGGTAAAATGTATTTTAATATTATGAGCTTTTAATAATTCTTTTAATATATCATTTTTAAACTCTCCGCCGTTATCTGCTACTATTTGTCCTGGTATACCGAAATATGTAAAAAATTGTACCAATTGTTGGCAAGCTCACACAGCAGTGCCAAAATAAGGTAATGCTTGACCGTACTTTGAAAATTTATCTAATATAGTTAAAAATTTATGATTTCCATTTTTATAAGTGTCAATATGTATTATTTCAAACGGTTTAGAGGGTGTATTAGTTAAAATTAATGGTTCAGCAATTGGTTTTCTATTGTATTTAGTTTTTTGACAAATTTCACAATCATTAATATATTTAGTTGCATCTTTTTTCATTGATTTCCAATAATAATTATTTTTTAAAAATTGAATAGTTTCATTAATTCCTTTATAATTTGTTTTACCTTCATGTTTATATTTTATTAATTCAATTTTTTCATCTGGCATAACATTATTAATTAACTTAGTACATTCTATTAATTTAAATTTAGTAAAATATTTTTTCCATACTTCTTGAAATGTATTTCTTAATTCGGGGGATAAAATATAAATATATAATGTATTTTTACAAGCATTTTCTTTTAAAAATTTAATTATCATTTTCGGTTCGTCTGGTAAAAGTAACTCTAATAATTTTATTTCCATCAAAGGTTTCTAAATTTCTTTTAAAATATGGGGAATACGGAGATTTCTTTACTATAATTTGATAAGGTTTGTTATTTATAATTTCATCTAAAATATTAAAACATTGATCTGGTGATGACTCGTTACTATGTGCTGTTTCAGTATCAGAATTTTCTAAAGGTATATCATTTATTTGAATATTTTCATTATTATTATTATTTAATTCATCAAACTCTCTTAAAAATTCATTTATGTCAAAATCAATATCACCTACATTATTAATTCTCGATGCCGTCTCAAACGTATTTAATTCAATTCTACTTAATGTTGCAGATCCACTATTATTTTTTTCAGGTTTATAAATACTTGAGTACTCACATTCTTCTAATTTACAATTATTATCAATGGGCTTATTTTTAATAATATTGCATTTTATATTATTATTTAACATTTCTTCATCATCTTGGATTTCATTTTGTTTTTCTTTGGAATTGACTTGATGAGTGAATAATTCTTCATGTTTGAAATTTGGGGGAGAATAATGTTGATTTTTGAAATAATTATTGGAACTACAATTATTGTTATTACTGTTAGTTCTACGAGAATTACTGGAAGATGTCATGGACGTATCCATGGGTTCTGGTCTTTGAATATTACTTGGACGAAATGATTGAAATTGGGGTCTGAAATTATTATTTCTCGGATTGAAATTTGTTCTGGAGTTCTGATTAAAATTAAAATTAAAATTAGATCTGAAATTAGGATTGTTCGATTGCGGATTAAAGAAGGGTCGGGAATTGAAATTCGGTATATTATTAAAATTATTTGTATGTCTATTATAATATTGTTGTCGATTATTTGAATTATTTAAATTATTATTATAATTAGAAAATCTTTGCATCTGTTCATTTCTATTATAATTATTATAATTACTGTTATTGTCATGATAATTAATAGTTCTATTAGAATTATTACTTCTATGATAATTATTATTTTTATTAAAATTATTTCTATTAAAATTATTATTATTATGATTGCGAGAATTATTTATATTATTATTGTTTGAATTATTTTGATGTGTAAAATAATTATTGGGTTGACGATTACTATTGGACCTTCGGGAGTTATTAGAAGAAATGTCCATTGGTTCTGGACTTGGAATATTATCTGAACGATATGATTGGAATTGGGCATTTGGGAAATTAGGTCTGAAATTTTGCCTGAAATTAGGATTATTAGACTGAGTTTTAAAAGATGATGGGGAATTAAAATTTAAAAAATTAGTGGGACTTGGATTAAAATTTGATTGATCGTTACTGGTATAACTACTATAATTGTTATTATTTCCATTAAAATTATTATTTCTATTATCATTATTTCTATTAAAATTGTTATTTCTATTATAATATTTATTATTGTTAAAATTATTTCTATTGAAATTGTTATTATAATTATTATTATTATTTCTATTAAAATTATTATTGTTTCTATTTAAACTATTATTTTGATTTCGAGAATTATTTCTGTTATTGTTATTATTTAAATTATTTCTAATATTACTATTATTATTATTGTTTGAATTATTTTTAAAATATAAAAAGTTTTCTTCCTCTTTAACAAAAGCCATTGCCTGTTCTATTGAATCAGGATTTTTAAGTCTTACAACTAACTGCATATGATAGTTCAATCCATTTATGAATGTTTTCAGACACAAATCATCGTATTGTTGTATTTTTAATAGTTTTAATTCTCTACTATCATTACTTAAATTAATTTTTGAAAATAACAGACTACGTGAATCTTGAATTCTTAATCCAAAATCTAGTGGACTTTCATTACGATTCGGTTTTAATGAAATTATGTCTTGTACTAAACAATCTATGGATCTTTGATCAGAAAATGTTACTACTAATAATGAATCTTTAACTTTTAACCAGGTATCTAATTCTGTGCGAGAAGCAATCAAATCTGCAGCCCTATCAGTTAATTTACTTAATATTGTATCAAATAAACATATATTTATTGGTGCATTAACATTTTTTCTATCTTTATGGTTATTTAAAAAATTTTCACAACATCTAATAAATCTATTAATTTGTTTGGGGTTACCATCAAATGGAGGAATATTATCTGCTTGGTATCTTATTAATTGATAATTTGGTTGAGCCATTTCGTTATTTATATCTAAATTACTAATTTGTTCAATCAAATTATTAACAATTTCTGTCATTAAATAAAATGTATCAAGGTAAAATATAAGGTAAAAATATATGGATGGTATAATAGGATGTACTCACATAAACTTAATCTTCTTCGGAACTTCTTCGAATTCTCGTTGCCAATAAGAGCGGACAAGGTTGATCCTCTCTCTAGCGGGGTAATTTCTACTTCTTTCTTCTTTCTTCTTACTTCTTTCTTCTTACTTCTTTCTTCTTCTTTCTTCTTACTTCTTACTTCTTACTTCTTACTTCTTACTTCTTACTTCTTACTTCTTACTTCTTACTTCTTACTTCTTACTTCTTTCTTCTTTATTCATATAATTTATTATTATTCTTGCTAATAAGAGTGGACAAGGCAGATCCCTCTCTAGCTATTAATACTTTATTTAAAAATTTTTTAATCTTTTTATTTTAATAACATTTATTTCTTCTTCCAACGTAGGTCCTCCAACAAACCATTAAAATGGACGTAAACGATATTTTGTTCGTCTACTTTGGAAAATAATTTTAATTTCTTCTTTTATTCAAATATATCTTCTTTACCATCCTACTAATCTTCTTTTCAACATCCTACTGATCTTCTTTTAACATCCTACTGACTGCGCCAATTATGTTTAACGAATTCGAAGAGGCTTTTTTAAAAATTTTATTTAATTACTACTTTACAAAATGTTTTACTTTTCACAATACTATTAAATATTTTAAATATCAAACTAAAGATGAATGATGATTGCTTGAATGAATTATAATTAATAATCTATAATAATAATCTAATAATAATTTTACAACGCAAAATCTGATTATATATAATATTCCTAATCTTTTTTACTATTTTAAAACTAATAAAAACAATGAAAAAACAATGAGAAATCTTGTAAACAAAATCATTAAGTTTAAACTAAAAAAGGTTTTTTAAATTCAACAAAACAAACAAAAACGTTATTGCGTTTTAACTTAATATTTCTTGTTCTTCTAAGACTGTAACTCGAGGACTGTTAATAATAAACTTAAAAGATGTGATTGCAGTGAAAAGACACAGACTTAATATTAAATGATTAATTGATGTTATTATTTGTTATAATTGTTTGTTGTTGTAAGGTAATTAATTTTAAATTGTTCGTTGATGATTTTAGGTATTATTAATTCGTTTATTTGATAAATTTTGTAGTTGAATTGTTATGACGCAGTAGATTTATAATGTAAATATTAACTAAAATAAGAACTGTCATAAGAAGAAAAAGTTTTCTGATTATATTTGAACATGTAAATTTTCAATTTTTGTTAAAAATAATGGCCAAAAAGAAATATTTGCTCATAATTGTTTAAATTGTTATTTATAATTGTCAAAATGTCCGCCATTGTATTGTTCCAGAAAGTCTTCAATTTTAATAGGAAAATTTAGTTTAAAAATTTGAAAAGTTTATTTTTATGATGAAATAAATTATGTAGATTTCATTAATAACAACTGTAAGGTCGGAAAATGCCAAATTAAAAATTTAATTTTTTAAAATTTTTTAAAAAGAGGTTAGGAAAAAACAAAATAGAATCGAAAACGCAGCCATATTGGACTTCCGGAGCTAACATATAAAAGCTCGAGGAAAATGAGAAAATTGGTCACTCTAAATTTATCAAAAGGCCAATTTTTAAATTATTATATCCATAATGGCCGACTTCCTTTAAAAAATAAAGATAGTGGCACAATAATTTTTTAAACTGTATTATTAACTTGTTAAAACAAAACCGATTGGAAATTATAACTGGAAATTATATATTTGCTAATAAAATACCTATCCATAAGAAGGAAAATAAATTTGTTTTTGTAATAACCTGTGATATAGAACATTGGACGTCTGGAGAAGCAATTAAATTTTTTCTAACAATTTTAAATATGGTGAGAACGAGATAGCTGTTCCTGGGAGTACTCGAAATCCAAGCATCCGCTCATTGCTGGTCCTACGTGTTTAAAAATATTCCGAATGAGAAGCCGGATACACAATCAACAAGTGAATTAGGGTATGTTTTTTGATATCACTTATTACATTCACTTTCCTAATACATATAAAGTTTGTAAATGATAGATTTCAATATCTTTAAACCACTATTTTGATACAATTTTGTTTTAAAATAAATAAACTGCTTAAACACCTTGTTACCAATAAAGCACGCTATCTCCTACCTCTCAGTT
Organism: Ophraella communa; assembly: GCA_035357415.1. NCBI lineage: Eukaryota > Metazoa > Arthropoda > Insecta > Coleoptera > Chrysomelidae > Ophraella > Ophraella communa. Next base: position 23,908,595 of record CM068994.1, on the reverse strand, counting down.
TGCTCTTTGAATATAACTGTAAAATATCACGTGTTCTTTTAAGCGTGGGCATATGCGCACGAAAATACCATAGTCGCATCATTCAGTAGGTATAGGGTATATTAAATTTTTTTTAAGGTAAAAGAAAAAAGTAAAATAAATAATTATATCGTTGGATTTTATTGTTTTTTGGAACTGACTACTGTGATTGAAAGTCTCTAATGCTCAGTAATTAGTTTAGATACACCAAATTTAAAAATAAATAATAGATAAAATTACATATTTTAAGTTTGATAATATAATTTTTTTTACAAACAGTAAAGGATCAACAAAATAAAGAAACTTTGAGGTGTTTTAAATTAAATAAAGATTAAATAAAAATTGAAACAAAAATAAACATAAAATATAGCCCCACAAAACTTTAAAAATAAAAATTTAAAATTAAAAAAACCACAATTTGATAACTATATCAATTATAAATTATATCTTAACAATTATTATCATTTTAAAATTGTAATTTATTACAGTATATATATAAATATATATATATATATATATATATATTTATCTACTACCCAATCCTTCAATTTTCTTTTTTGGCACTTCATTTCTACTGACACAATATTCCTTCTTTCCACTTCACTATTGTTCACGTTTTGCTGAAATGAACGTGAACTACTTGATAACCCAGCAATCGAATAAATGATTCCTAGATACATACAAGAATATCAGCTGTTCTAATGTAAAGCTTGAGATTTTTATAGTCATGAGTTTCATATTTTAATTTTTGACTATACCCTTTTTTTCATTAAAATGTTTTCTGTTTAAATTTTGAATACTATATTAGGTCTCCATGGATTCAAGTACATCTTTTCTCTACGAATATTAAATAATAAGCCCATCCTTTTATATATTAAATTAAATAATAGCATAAATTTTTCCCCTTGGTTTATTTCTACCAAAGAAATCAGTCTAAATTAGCCAATTACATTCCTTGATTTTAAAGAATTTAAGGTAACTTGGAAAAATTGCAGTGTTTTGAGAATGAAAACCCGAACGTATCTTAGCAACCTCCTAATAATTTATAACGTCAAATACTCCAATTATTTAATGCTGTTATCTCCAACGCTTGCAAAATTAAAATTAATTTTTTGCCTACCTTACCGAAAAACCAATCAAATCAACATCAAAAATAGGGCGGAAAGTAGGGATTTGACATCTTTAAATTAGAAATTCCTCAGAGGTTTTCTTAAACCAAATTATAAAAATTATAAAGTAAAAAAATCTAAAGTACTGTCACAAGAAGAGTCCATTCGATTTTAAAAGAAAGCATTCAATTTTAAATACCTATTGTTGAAGGTGAGTAAATACATAATAGTATAAAATCTACAATACGAGCATTTTTTCCTAAAACGCTTACAGGCGCAGTTGTATAGGTGCTTGCCTTTCACGCAAAAAGCTGTTGTTCAATTCTCAACAACAATTTTTTTTTTAATTTTTATTTCATACGTCATAAAGATAGGCGAAAAACAGTAGCCACTGGCTGCTTATGTCCACTTTCCGCTCTTGTGATACAATATATTTTACTTATTTCATACTAAGCAGGTACATATGTTGTATTTATTACTCTTTATAATAGTTAATGTTTAAATATTTAATTGTAAAGTTTAATATTTTAAGTTATAATAAAAGATTTTCATTAATAACTATGATTTAATTATATAATTTCTTGCAGTAGATAAGTACCTGCACCCGTAATAAAAGTAACCACTTTTGTAGAATGATAAATATTCACTTAGATAATTTCTAATTCATCCATACTACGCTTATTGAATAATGTACTAGGTATATTCTTATTTTTAATCTGTTTTTTTACACTACTTTATTATATGTATTTAATAATATCCAAATATATTTTTGTAATTTTTTCTAATTACTTATTGTAATTTATTTATTTTCAAATTGTTTATTTAGCTTTCTTCATAATCTTTCGAATTGCATGCCCTACAATCTATATAATCAAACAAATTATCTTTAGGTAAAATTTTTTTTTTATAAAATTAAACTAAATTTTTAAAGATCCTATCTCCGTAAATTCCTTCCTAATGAGGTAACTAATATAATCCTTAAACTACTATTTTTATTACGCTTTAACTTCTCTGTACCCATTAAATTAGTAGAAAACTTTTTATATAATAAAGTTAAATAAAAAAAACTACATAAAAATAAAAGTTAACTAAGTCATTATAATAATTATAGCTTTTTCTATTAATTGCACTATGACTCATTTGCCTTATTATACATATTGGATATTTATTTCTGGAAGTTGTAATTTATATCGTTTACATATATTTCTTAATTAAGATAAAATGAATAAATCATTCCATCTCTATATACAACGTATTATAGTCAGCTAGATTAAGAAGCAACTGCAGTCTACGACTTCACTTTCAATACTTTTAAGGTAGAAAAATTTCAACATTGGAATGCAGATTATCTATCTAGATGTGTCTCAGAGCCTGAATATAATGCGGAAGAAGTAAACGTTGATGGAGCGTTTTCTCTAAACCAAATAAATAATGTTCTTTCAGTTAAAAGAGGAAAAATAAAAAAAACAAAAGATTTAGAATGTAGACAGCTCTATAATAGCATGAGGCACATACTGATTTTGTTAAAATGAAATACATTGCTAGGGGTTAGTTTGATGTTGTGGAATCGATAGGGAATCCTGCAGAAGCTATTATTTCGTTCCAAATAATCCAAGAATTGTTCCTATACACCACTGAGAATATCAAAAGGAAGCTTGGTTTGGTTCACATCTTGATTATGCTGGTTCGTTTTTTGGTCATAATTTCTTAATTGTTATAGAGGCATATACTAAATGGTTCGCAGCTAGTTCTAAACAGGATACCAAGAGTAACGCTACAGACATCCTCATAGATATATTTGTACAATTTAGATTACCAGTCTGTACCGTTTCTGATAATGCACAGCAGTTAACATATTAAAAAATGGGACAATTTTTTTACTCCAACGGTATAATTTTAAATACAACAGTTTCTTACCATCCAGCATCTAATGGACAAGCTTGAAGATATTTGGACAATTAATAAAATTAAATAAGAGTCCAATAAATATAATATCAACAGAAGTTGTTTTATACTGTTAAAATATAACAACTGTTATTATATATTTTTAGTATACTGTCACTATATTGTGTCGGTTGACATTCTTGCAACAGTTTGTAAAAACAGTGAAATAATTTTAATTGTAGACGATGAACAGAAATCAATAATAGAAAAGCAATTCTTACTATAATAAAAAGATAAAGTATACTTTAAGTGATATTGATATGTAACTAGTAATATTCTTTATTTAACTTTGTTTAAAATGATTTATACAATAAAAAATAGTTTAAAATTGATTTTATCATTTAATTTTAATAAATATTAACTGATCAACGAAAATTATTCAAATTATATCTAGTTCAATAAAGATATAGTACCCATATACCTTATACTGTTTGGATTAAAATTGAAAAATTATTCTTAGACATACGCCTAATAAAATAGACTTGATTTTTATATTTGTAAGTAAAATTTAACCTAGAAATGAGTCTTTATCATGCAATTTCACCAACATTATATATTGTTTGTATGTAAACAATTTATAAACTTACTAAAATGTTCAGGAAATTAAATATATAATATGATAAAAGGAGACAGACATATTTGTATTAAACTTGTTTTAGAAACTTACAAGAATTAGACAATGTTAGTATGTCTGGTTATATGTAGATAAGACAGACGTGGAAATAATGTTATAGAAAATTGTTGGGTTTCCAGATCATCCAAGACATTTTTGGAAACTTAGAAGGTACATAAAAATCTTTTGTTAGAGGTTGTGGAGATCAGTCAATCGAGGTGAGTCAAACATGGTCAGTTAGTCAATCATAAGCAGTCAGTAATAGTTCATCAATAAGTTGGGATCAAGGAATAAGTGAATGAGTTCAAATCATCAATCAGTAATAAAAAACATTCTTCAAAAATAATTACTTGTGAATTAAATAATTAATAATAAGACTATAAGTAATAAAAGTGCATAATTAAGGACATTTTCGGATTGTATATAAAATATTAAGTGTTCTAGCTTACCATCAAAAATTAAATTAAACAATAACATCCATCAATCACTGAAATAAATCCTTAAATCGGTTGGAAAAAACAATTTTATCACCTTTTAATAACAAACATTTATTAGAAACTCGTCAAAAGTCAGGATATAATCTACACCAAATTAATAGATCAATCACATTGCGGCCCGGTACAAGTTAATAAGATAATTTTCGTAAAATTTTTATAAGTTGCTTTCTGTTCCATAAAAGGCATTTTCTTATTTTTCTTATTATTTTCTAATTACTTTTACTTAGTCATTTATTATAGCAGATAAACGAATTACTGTTTTAAATTGTTCTTTTATTATAATACATTTGTAGTTATAATAGGGCAGTTGACAGTTTTTGGAAATCTTGTTTATAATTTGCCTTATAATCTAATTGCAACCATATTAGTCCCAAAAAGGCAGGAAGCCAATTTGCAGCAATACTAGCTCCCAAAAAAAGATCCCGGCTAAGAGACTCTCCCAAGGAGTGGTTCGACTCCAAGTTAATGCTCACTATAGAAAGGATTGGTGGTATATAAGGGTTAAGGGCGCCACTATCTTTTAAGCGTTACGAATAAACAACAGAAAATACACAAAAACTAAGGTGAAAAAGATAGAAACACCTTATAATTAAGCTGAACTTGATGGCAAGAAAATAAACTACATTTAATATCAACCGAACACGCTGCACCCTTAAGACTTATAGTCCATGGGTATATAAATCAAACTTTGAATAAAGAATATTGGTTTATTGATAATAAATTGTAAATTGCCACAGGAATTATAAGTGGAAGTGTGTAAACGGATTTGACTTATCTTTAGTGTTTGTGTGATCCGGTGGGCTCGGTTAATCCATCGTGGTTGTAGTTGAAGTATTGGTCGTTGGGGGTTGGTTCTTCATCAAAGGGACTGCTAACGTGGGCTATATTTCTTCAGAAGAAGGACTGCAACTATTGGCTAGATTTCTCCATAGAAAGGACTGCAACTATTGGCTAGATTTCTCCATAGAAAAGACTGCAACTATTGGCTAGATTTCTCCATAGAAAGGACTGCAACTATTAGCTATATTTCATGCTGGAGGTAACGTAGCGGTAATGGTAACCTAGCGGTAACCTAGCGGTAACCTAGCGGTAACCTAGCGGTAACCTAGCGGCTGTATCCTCTGTGATACAGCCAGATAAATGTATTTTCTGAATCTCGTGAACGACTGGTCTCTAGTAGTGGTTTGATCGAAAAGAGAACGAAGCGTGGCGTTTTGCTAATTTATAAGGGTGCTGACAGGGCCTTCCGGTTACGTTCGTTCGTTTGCAAGGGTTTTGTACGTTCTGTTGTGGGGGGTAAGTTTGACAGTGGGACGGTTGTGTCTAATAATACATTGGGTCGGAATTGATTTTAGAGTTCGGGGGGACGGTGACTTAAGGAAAGGTAGCATGGCGATAGACATGTTACACCCCCTCTCCTCCGGGAAAAAATAATTCGAAGAATTATTTTTTTTTAATAGAGATTAGGGTTGAGGGTTAACAAACGAAGACGATAGAAGAGGCGATAAAGGAAGAGGCGATAAACGAAGTGACGACAAAAAGTAAAAATAAAGGAAGCGACGACAAAAGATAGTCATTGTGAATCTATGTATTTAGGGTAACGATAAGGTAAAACGGTTTGTCATCTTGTGACTGTTGTGCTTGTAAGTCATCGTAAAATACATAAAAGGATTTCGACAAGATGCTGGAACCATAAATGCTCAGAAGCGAGTGGTTCCAGGCAATTCGAAATGGGCAAAGCGCACACTGAGAACGAAAGACAAAAGGCAACATACAAAATTTCTCAGCGCAAGCAAACGACAAAAAGGTAGTGTTTCGCAGCAACACCGGAATCGTAAATGCGCAAAGCGAAGTAATTCTGGAGAGTGCGAAACGAAATGTCCCTGAGGAGAGACATCATTTGAAACAGGATAAATACTGCCAGCCTAAAATTTACACAGAATGGGCCCAATTGTGACTGAGTAAAAAAAAATACAGATTCGTCATAATGACGTCACCACGGGTGAGTTACTATTTTACCGGCCAACAATTGTTCGGCAGAGCGACAGCACTAACAATGTTCCACACGGAGCATACGACAACAATTAAAATAGCATACAAGTCACAATGCGGCAACGCAAAAGGTAAACTAAAATGTTGAATCTGGAACCGTTGGCGAAACTGATACCGAAAACCGTTTACACTACCACTACACCAACACACACTTTTATATGTCTTACGCGCATTTCGATAACCAAGTCATCTTCTTCAGAGACCGAAGGTAAACTAAAGCTATGTCTACAAACTAACCTTATATATATATAACATTTTTAGCGCCAAATGTTTTCGCGGTAAATCTTTTGACGGCAAAGCCAATTTTTAGCGCGAAAACATTTTTACAATAAGTTTTCTTATAATAAACTATAAAGTGGACTATCTGGGATAGGTCCTTTGTCCTTATTTAATCTATTTTTACACTTAATGATTTCTATACTTTCAAATGCATCCAACAATCTATTGTTCGATTTATTTTTTAACAATTTTAAACTATCTACATTTACAGAATGGTTTTTGGTAAAAGCATGTTCGGCAATACTAGATTTTTCTATGCGTCCATATTTTAGATGAGCTAAATGTTCTTTAAATCTAGTTTTAACCGTTAAGATTCAAAAAAATCCACTAAATAAAATGATTTCCATGGTGAAGAACACTCTCAAAAGTTGTAAGAACCTTGTCACCGATTCGTTAAAGTATAAATTAACTGTAATTAACCCTATATTGTCAAAGCTCTATTGCCTTCCTAAGATACATAAACCTGGGAAGGCAATGAGACCTATTGTTTCAGCTATATGTACACCTAGTTATAAGATTTCAAAATGGTTATCGAACGAGTTTGAAAATCTACCCAAAAAATGTAACAGTTTTTCAGTTAAAAATTCATTAGAATTTATCAAGAAAGTTAAAGATGTTGTTCTAGAAGATGGGGAAATTTTAATCTCGTTCGATGTTAGTTCTTTATTTCCTAGCGTACCGATTCCACAAACTTTACAGTATCTAGAAGAACTACTCATCTTGAATGATCTGGGTGTTGAAGTTAGAACTGAATATCTACGATTAGCTAAACTATGCATGGAGCAAAATTACTTTCAATACAACAATCAGGTTTATCAACAATATGAAGGAACAGCAATGGGTAATTGTTTATCACCATTTATAGCCAACCTTTTTATGAGCAATTTTGAAACACAGATCAGTCAAGAGTTCGAGTATTTCCCAAGGATATGGTATAGATATGTGGACGACATTTTCGCAGTTTTCAATACGAAGAAATCATCAGTAGAAGATTTCATTTCAAAATTAAATTCAAAATTCACAAGCATAAAATTCACGTTTGAACTAGAAAATAATGAACAGATACCATTTTTGGACACATTAGTAATAAGAAATAATAACAAGTTAGAATTTGATATTTTTAGGAAAGACACCGCTACGTATAGATATATTCCGGTAGATTCTTTTCACTGTAGTCAACACAAAATGGCAAGTTTTCATTTTTTGGTTCATCGATTAATTCATTTTTCTTTAAACAAAACAAGATATAACAGAGAAAAGAATTTAATTGAGGATATAGCTGTACTTAATGGATATGATAAAAAACTAATTCATAAGCTAATCAATCGCCATAGTTTTAAGAAATCTCTTTGTGAAACCACCTTTTTCCAGCGAGAACACAACGATATGAAATTCATTTCATTACCATTTATGCCTCAGTATACCAAAGGATTGAATACAATTTTCGGCACGGTGGGATTAGGTTTAGTTCATAAAACTAGTAGCACCCTGAGACAATTGTTAGGAAATCCGAAGGATAAGAGAGAAGATCTGGAAAAAAGCGGTATATATGAAATAAGTTGTAATGATTGTGATAAAAAGTATGTTGGGCAAACAAAAAGATCGGTTAAAACTAGATTTAAAGAACATTTAGCTCATCTAAAATATGGACGCATAAAAAAATCTAGTATTGCCGAACATGCTTTTACCAAAAACCATTCTGTAAATGTAGATAGTTTAAAATTGTTAAAAAATGTATCGAACAATAGATTGTTGGATGCATTTGAAAGTATAGAAATCATTAAGTGTAAAAATAGATTAAATAAGGACAAAGGACCTATCCCAGATAGTCCACTTTATAGTTTATTATAAGAAAACTTATTGTAAAAATGTTTTCGCGCTAAAAATTGGCTTTGCCGCCAAAAGATTTACCGCGACAACATTTGGCGCTAAAAATGTTATATATATATAAGGTTAGTTTGTAGACATAGTTTTAGTTTACCTTCGGTCTCTGAAGAAGATAACTTGGTTATCGAAACGCGCGTAAGACATATAAAAGTGTGTGTTGGTGTAGTGGTAGTGTAAACGGTTTTCGGCAAAAGGTAAAGTCAGGTAAAAACAATACATAGATAGGCTTAAATTTGCCACGGTAAAAGATAACAGTTAAAAAAATAGATAGGTTTTCAAATAATTGGGCAGATAAGAAAAAACTGCCGATTAAGGATTTATCGTCACTGAGGGCAAGGGAAAGGTAGGAAACGAACACTGTTATAGCAATGAACGGGAAAAAAAATGAACTGACATATACAGCTGAAATCATCAACTGAAAACATGAACTAAAACAATGACTAAAAAAATTTAAAAACAAAAGGTAAGGCTCTGATACAACAAGGAGTGCCCGATGCCTTGAGGTTGAAATTGAACGCTAACGACATGATATCTTTAGCCACCCTCTTGCCATTCATCCATCGGCACGTATCTCACCAATATTGGATTGGGTGGGAAATTAAAAAAGAGGAAAGAAGAAGCTCGAAAATCAGAACTCGACGCTAAAAAAATGTTTTAGTTGAGTCTGAACACGGTAGTGGCCCAGCGGCAAAAAGAGGTAGTTGCTCTGTTGCAAAAAAGGAAAAGGTGAACACGGTACTTGCTCAGTGGCAAAAAGTGATCACAGCAGTTGCCCAGTGACAAAAAAGAGAGCAAAGTAGTTGCTCAGTAGCAAAAAAAGAAAAAAGTTAGCACGGTACTTGCTCAGTGGCAAAAAGTGATCACGGTAGCGGTCTAGTGGCACTAAGGGAATACAAGAGATGAGGAAAGAAGAGAGGAAGGAAAAAAAACGGTTTAGGGGTTAGAAAGGGAAGACAAAAGAACACTATAGTGACTCAGCAGTAAATTTTCTCGAACCTACTATGTTTGTAAACCGAGCGCATCACGCCACCCAACAAAGGCCAACCCGGTTCAATTGGGGCCTAACGTCTTACGACACGTCAATCGATGACTCTACGTTGGTTACACAAATAAAAAAGTAACTCGTTCTTTGTTTGAGGGACGGTTAGAAGACTCGGGATATCATAAACAAAAATATATAAAACAAAAAGGGGGACCAAAAATTTTAATGACGTAAAACCAGTTTAAGTATAGTGACTCTTTCACGGTGGCTATCCGGGGTTTTTATGTTTAAGCAGAATGACTAAAATGCGGGGTAAGAAAAAGATCCGTTTTGTCCGGAGGACGGTGTAGCTTGGTCTACTTCCTTTTCTACGCGGAGGGTAATCATTGGTGAACCAAGTTGAGTATGGGTAAATAAAATAACAGTAAAGTGAGTGGAAGAAGGAAGAGAACTAAAATTGAAATGGTAATAAACCGAAAAGACTAAAATAATAATAGACTAAACTAAGTTGTCTTTGTATTGTCTTGTATCTGGTCTAACTGGGGACGAGAAGTTCCTATTAGTGTTTTCCCTAGCAAGAATACCTGTTACAACTCTACGCTTTTCTTTGACAGTGTCCGGAACAGAAAAATTTCTTATTTTGATTTCATAAAGCTCAAAGGTTTTTAAATAATTAGCCTGCATTTTGAACATAATACACAAATTCAAAAGTACTCAATACTCAAACGACAAAGACAAAAGGTAAGTATCTGAATACAATAACAACATCAACAACAATCGATAGTAACAAAAGCAGGCAAGTATCCAAACTCCAAATGAACTCTAAAATCTAATAATAGAAACCTAAAATCCAAAATAATGGTTCCAACTAAGCATAGAGATAACTAACAGATAGCTAAATCTTAAATGGACCTAAAAGTCAACGAGCACGTACTCAAAACAAAATAAACAGCATAGGAATCAAAAATCCATAGAAGTTTAATACTCAAATAAACATAAAAGTCAAATATCAAAAGTCCAAAACCAAGACAACACAGGTATCGAGCAATAAAAGTGTATGTGTAATACTGTGTTAGCATATATAACTCAAAAATAAAATAGCAAATACTCACTACATATACAATCTATAGTAAAACAGAAACAATGGGCGCCAATTTGCAACCATATTAGTCCCAAAAAGGCAGGAAGCCAATTTGCAGCACTACTAGCTCCCAAAAAAAGATCCCGGCTAAGAGACTCTCCCAAGGAGTGGTTCGACTCCAAGTTAATGCTCACTATAGAAAGGATTGGTGGTATATAAGGGTTAAGGGCGCCACTATCTTTTAAGCGTTACGAATAAACAACAGAAAATACACAAAAACTAAGGTGAAAAAGATAGAAACACCTTATAATTAAGCTGAACTTGATGGCAAGAAAATAAACTACATTTAATATCAACCGAACACGCTGCACCCTTAAGACTTATAGTCCATGGGTATATAAATCAAACTTTGAATAAAGAATATTGGTTTATTGATAATAAATTGTAAATTGCCACAGGAATTATAAGTGGAAGTGTGTAAACGGATTTGACTTATCTTTAGTGTTTGTGTGATCCGGTGGGCTCGGTTAATCCATCGTGGTTGTAGTTGAAGTATTGGTCGTTGGGGGTTGGTTCTTCATCAAAGGGACTGCTAACGTGGGCTAGATTTCTCCATAGAAAAGACTGCAACTATTGGCTAGATTTCTCCATAGAAAGGACTGCAACTATTAGCTTTATTTCATGCTGGAGGTAACGTAGCGGTAATGGTAACCTAGCGGTAACCTAGCGGTAACCTAGCGGTAACCTAGCGGCTGTATCCTCTGTAATACAGCCAGATAAATGTATTTTCTGAATCTCGTAAACGACTGGTCTCTAGTGGTGGTTTGATCGAAAAGAGAACGAAGCGTGGCGTTTTGCTAATTTATAAGGGTGCTGACAGGGCCTTCCGGTTACGTTCGTTCGTTTGCAAAGGTTTTGTACGTTCTGTTGTGGGGGGTAAGTTTGACAGTGGTACGGCTGTGTCTAATAATACATTGGGTCGGAATTTATTTTAGAGTTCGGGGGGACGGTGACTTAAGGAAAGGTAGCATGGCGATAGACATGTTACACCCCCTCTCCTCCGGGAAAAAATAATTCGAAGAATTATTTTTTTTGAGTAGAGATTAGGGTTGAGGGTTAACAAAGGAAGACGATAGAAGAGGCGTTAAAGGAAGAGGCGATAAACGAAGTGACGACAAAAAGTAAAAATAAAGGTAGCATGGCGATAGACATGTTACATAATTTATTCGAAATATGAATATCTCACTGAAAAACTATCTTTATAATAAAACATAATACTTTAAGGTTGTGAGGTTAGGACGCCTTAATGTAGTTTCAAAGTTTGTTTTGTTTCGCATACAATGACGTCTTGCGCTCTGATAGGTGTACAATGTCAAGTGACTAATAGAAGTAATATATATTTTCGGAACTAATTCGATCGATGATGATGATGAAGTTAATGAAACTATCAAAAAATGATCAAAATCAAAATATTTCTTTAAAATATGTTCATATTTTGAAACAAAATTTTCAATCGATGATGGATGAACTTTGAGATCTGAACGTGAAATTAGCAAGACTACTCATGTAACACTGCTAACACCAAATACCATCACTGGTTTGAGTCCAGGGCAATTAATGTTTAAAAGAACATTGAAAACATTTGCTAACGTAGTTCCTTTATGGAAAAAGAGAATACCTACTTTATTAAGACCTTGCCAAAAAATTCAAAGTTGGTGAGAAGTGTTATGTATATTTTACCATAGATTAATGATACGATTAACAGATACGAATATCGGAGAACAACCTTTAACTTATAATAGTAAATTGAGGGAAATATTATGTAAGTTTCACAACCCTATCAAAATATTTAGAAGCAGCCTGAAAGAAGTTAATGGATATATAAATGGGTATGTCCACCCATATCCCTTGCTCTTTACTGTTCTCTGTTAAGCTTTCGTACCTGTATAAATCTGATTTGTGATTTTATTCTGTATTTAACATGTGTCATGTTTTGATAGTCAGTTACGTGAAATAAAACTTCAATTATGTTAGCTGTTATTTTTTAACTGTGGTTTTTTATTATATAAAGAAAAGAAAATGTATTCGATTTTAGCTCGAGGAGACATAAAACCGAGAGCTTAATTCTATTAATTTTATCTTTACAATTGTTGGTGTAAATCTGGCATAAAAAAACAAATACTCGTCTGTGGTCAAAGCAGTGAAAGTGTCTAAATCGGTTAATTTTTAGTTAAAAGTTTATTAATAATAGTTTTAATTAGGGGTTCTAATAAAGAAAATAGTTGGCATGTTAACCAATGAACTAAAATATCCATACAAACTTTCAGGTGACCTATGGTTATCTGCAGTAGCTCCTGTCTGTACTACTACGTCGTTTATGCCATCAAATAAAAATGATACAGCATCTGGACCATATATTTTACAGCGATTCAATGTAGCTATTTTTTCATGATAATATTTGGAAAAGCGGACTCCAATTTTTCTTTTCACATTTTAGTTCAATGCAAATTACTCAATTAAAAAGCTTTTTAATCACTTAAAACCTTCTTAACCTGAGAGCGAGGGTTATAAACTTCAATTACATATACTGATTAATGTAACAACCGCCATTAAATTTACAAATTATTATTTTGATTGACATGGACTGGCTTAAGTATAAAATTCAACTGTCCTCCCCATTAGATGTCGGAATCTATTATTTTTTTAAATTTGATATTATTGACAGGAAATTCTGATTTTTATTTGTTTTTCGATCAAAATTATCAAATTTTTGAATAAATTGTTTTAATTATCCAGACGTATCTAAATAAATTTTATACAAGCAATAAAATTTTATACATTTACAATAATAATTTATTTAATTTTTCTAATTAAAACTCTTTTATTGCCATTGAAATTCATAATTAAAGTTGCACTCTTAATGAGCGTCTGACCATTACTTTCATGATACTAATTATAAGAATTTTAAGCAAATGGCCGAAGGTTAAAATAACTTGTGTATAAAAACTTTATTTCCCTTTCAGAACAATATCAGGACGCAATTTCTAATACATTTTCTAATATAGTTTTTCTAAGCACTTAAAATTATTATTGTCAGCCATATTTTTAATCTTAATATTGGATTTTTGATGAAATAAAAGGCATTCTTGTTAAATTAATATCTTAAAACTAATATACAAACAAAAAAAAATCATTTACAAAAATTAAATATATCTATCAATAACCTACACATCCCCTAGTGTTTTTGCACAATCACATATAAAGTCCTTTATGATCCTATAAACATTGTCTTTTTATTTGCTTCATTAATTTATTTATAATCTACTAACAAAGTTTATATTTTTTAGGTACTTTTCAGTCATACTTGTGGTGTAAAGAAAATATTGAACTTCATCCAAATATATTATATCTTATTGTTTTACTTCAACATTGGAATCAAATTAATGAAGCGAGTGTAGCCTATTGTGTTTGTGAATAAAAGAAGCAATAAGGTCAATATAATAGAAAATTTTTATTTCCTTTTTTTTTAATTATATGATCCAGTTAAATTTAATGTGAGTTTATTATATTTGTCATATTAATATCAATATATATTTATATACCCTAGTATAAAGAATTTAATAAAAGTTGTATGTTTTTTATGTAACTTTATTATTATGAGGAGCACTCAGTATTCTGTGTGCAGCAAAACTATCGATAGTAACTGCTCGTTAAGGTCATAAAGTTGATGTGCAGCCGAGAAACAAAATTCGCTATGCAGTTACTAGTCATTACAACAAGATCGTACTTAATATATTTTTTTAAGTAATCATTATTCATCCTAAAATTGTTTAGTATATTGCATCCAGTGTATCTTTTCCCACGAATTTCTTTTTGTATTGTACCACATTCTTAATTAAAGAAATTAAAACTCAGAGATGGTATCGTTTTTCCTTGGACAACAGAATACATTACAAAAGGCAGCTAATAAGGAATAAGTATAATTAATACACCTATATTAAACGAAATTTAACTATGGAACACGAAGAAAATATAATTATTTCTGTTTTGTCATTTGGTGTTAGTTCCAAGAATATTGTGTTTATAACAACTAATTTTTCATAAAGTATTTGCTTGCATTAAACTTAAAAACTGTATTTATCTATTAACAAAGTTTTTGAAAACGTATTTAAAGTGCCGTCTGCGGTCTAGTGCCCATGAACTACATAATTGTATTTTAATGTTATTATACTCTGTTTCAAAAATGTGTAAAGTAATAAAGTAATAAAAGCTATAAAAATTGGTTGAATTTGGGTGTTGCCATGGACTTAGGTAAATCTTATAAACTTAATGATTAAATCAAATTAAAAATTATGAATGTAGGTAATAATAAAATGCCATTTTTGGAAAGCAATTTGATCTGCCACTTCTTAAAGAAGTATTAATGTTGTCATTCATGCCATTATAATTATTCTTCCCTAAGAAAAGGGATTTAAACTAAATAGACAAATCGTACAATGCCTAATAAATAGAAATAATTTTATGAGAAACCCCATAAATATAGAAAAAGTAATATTGCACAAAAATTATAAAATAACGACCTCTACTGCAATGAAAAGCATAAATAGTGTATAAAATTCTCCACTATCTGCTAGAGAAAAAATTATAATTTTAAATACCTATGATATAAAACATGAGCGATGTTCCAGACTGTACATGGACAGGCCACAATTTTTTAAATTATTACGGAAAGAAAAATAATAAGCAAAGTAAATCCCTCCAAGAGAAGTTCGAAAAAACCGACAAAAGTCTTTGATGAAGAGACCAAATGTGGCATTTAAAAATACTTTGAAAAAATATTAATAAAGCCAGGCCGACATTTCTTTGATATCCATGTTTATCGAAAATTTTAAAAAATATGGATTTTGTCCGGAAAAACCGCAATAGAAATGCACTGCTACTGGAAAATGATTAAACTGTTTGCTGAAGACTAAAATATTTGAAAGCAGTCCCATAGAGAATAAAAGAGAATTTTTATCTTGATGAGATGTTGATAACGAAGGTTATATAGTACAAGAAAGGTGGCAAGATAAAAATATATGTATATATACTATACTATACTATACTATACTATACTATACTATACTATACTATACTATACTATACTATACTATACTATACTATACTATACTATACTATACTATACTATACTATACTATACTATACTATACTATACTATACTATACTATACTATACTATACTATACTATACTATACTATACTATACTATACTATACTATACTATACTATACTATATGTATAGTACTCGCTAAGCTTTCATAAAAGACCTATCATGAGTTACCTTCTGGAAAAGGAAAGAAACTTATAATTGCTCACATTGGATGTAAATAAGTATTTTGAAAAAAGGCTTTTTTAAACTTTGAGTCGTGCCAGAGAAAAGATTATCATAATAATATGAATTCGGATGTCTTTGAAGACTATTTCAGTAGTTTGTTACAATTTCTGCCATCTGATGCTGTTGTAGTTATAGATAATAACAATGGGCAAAATCAAAAAATTGAAAATAACGGTTTTTAAACAAAATTTTGGATAAATAACTTTAAGTTAGATGTTTTTTACTCTTTCCTTATACAACTAGCTAAATATTAAAACTATAAATTTAAATATAATTTTTTTAATTACACTAAATCACATTTAAAACATAACAATTTAAATGGTTTTAAAAAATTGCTTGATTAAGCATAACATTTGATGTATTTTGTATCTAATTGACATGTAACTTTTTTAAGTCCTTAGCCACTTTATTCAGAGTTTCGCTTTGAGAGTCAAATTTAATTTTGTTGTTTCCCCAATAATTTTTGTTGTCAAATTTTAAAGATCCATTCACCATGGACTTTGTAAATTTAAAATTATTAATAGTATGTTACTCAAAGAGTATATTGTTTAATGAATATTATGTTTTGAAAGATTATTTATTGATTAATTTATTTATTTGTTTGATTGATTAATTTTTGATATTATTTAAATGTTCTAAAGTAGCAAGTGCAAGGGGTGTTATGTTCTGCAGGCTTCTAATTGGATAATTAGGTAGGTATATGAATAAAAAGTTGATTAATTATAATTACAAATTTATTATAAAATAGTTAAGTTAAAACAGTGATATATTGAATGTCTAATAATGATAATAATTAGGAGAAAAATAAGGAAAAAGGAAATGCCTTTTATTTACTAGAAAAGAACTTACTTGACGTTGATATTGTGCTAAATTACTTATTGTTATTTATGCAATGGTGAATAATAATTATATATAATAAATTATATAACTTAACTAACTACTACAAAAATTCAACATGTTTATAATGTTATCTGACCTTAATATGTAGAGTCCTGCTGTCTGATTGGTGAAAAAAACCGTAGTCGCTCTATGAAAAAACGGAAACCAACGAATGTATATGTAGAATCTCCGACTTTGACGAAATATTGTGATTGTTAGACATTTGGTTTCTTGTGCTCATTCTTTTTTTGTTCCTCCAAATTGACTCCAAATTGAGTCCAGTGTTTGTTGAATTATAGTTCTTTTAATGTTATTATAAATAGTAAAAACTTAATTACTTTCTTTTTTATACACTGAGAATGATTTTAATGACACTTTTGATTACTTTAGTAATAAATTTAAACTTATGTTATTTATGTCACTATTTAGAACTTTTTGATCACTTTAGTAATACTTTTTTTAGTTATCTTCTTAATTTCATTATTTAACACTTTATTTTTACTATTTTTAAAACTGTTCGTTCACTTTGTTCAAACTGACTGTTCACTCTAACTGATCTTCTATGGCTGACTTCCAATAATATACTTCCCTTAACGACCTCTGCTCAAGTCCTCTTATAGGTTTCAAACCTCCCAGAATCTTCGTGAATTTTTTATAAATTAACTATTTTCTAAGAACACTATATGCATCTCTCTCTTTCCTATATATACTTCGTCTACTGTCGATCTTTCTAAGGCACGATATAGTAGAAATATATCTGTCTTTATTTTACACATTATATAATTAATTTCTCGAAATTTTTGGTAGATTTAAATAACATGTTTATGTACAAAATATAATATTGATACATTACATAATACAAATTATTTCTAAGTTAAAATTTTCTTACAAATACGCAAAATATATAATAAAAGTTATTTGATTAAGGTAATATTAAACAACTTCTGTTGATATTATGCTCATTATACTATTATCAGATATTTAAATGTTACAATGCTATTATTCACGAAGATAAAGTAAATCATCTAAGTGAATAATAGCCATTATTTGCAAGTAGAATAATATACGTTGTCTACGAAGTTTAAATAAAATTTACTAGTAATTATGAAAAATTTGCATGATAGCACATTAGCATAATATTTTACACACCAATACACTGTAAAACACACAGATGTGGAATTCGATTTTTTACAATATTTTACAATGATTTTATGTAGGTTTGT
The DNA here is from genome assembly GCA_035357415.1 of Ophraella communa. Classification (NCBI taxonomy): domain Eukaryota; kingdom Metazoa; phylum Arthropoda; class Insecta; order Coleoptera; family Chrysomelidae; genus Ophraella; species Ophraella communa. The sequence goes on along the minus strand of CM068994.1, from coordinate 23,890,637 downwards.
AATTTTGAAGTGCTCAATAATAAGTAGGTTGTACCTACGTATGTTCGTTAGTTTAGATTTTACTTTAATACATTTAAATTTAAGAATTAATATTCTTAAATTTGTTGTTTAATTATTCCACGTTTAATTTAAAAAAAAAGCCTTAAAATCACAATTACAGCTGTTTCGCTACATCGAGCACCGTCAAATTGACTTATTTAAGTTACATTTTGTTTTTTTAAGGTAACTACCAGATGCGGATCAAGTAGTGTTAAGACTAGACCAAGTATGGAAGTAAAAGGACATAATAATATTAAAGCCTAGATATTATTATCCCCAAGGGATTTTCCTGGATGTATTTTCCTCAGTATAACTGACTAAATGATAAAGAAAAACCGAAAAAAACTATGCCATGCTGATCTTTACAGTAGTTATCTTAATATTGTGTTACATTTACGTTTTAACTATGTATAAAATGAAGACTCAATCAAAGTAAACTATTTAATAGTGGAAAAATTCCAAAATTTATTTGTTAATTAACAACTTTAAATTATTAATCTGCTAGATGTCTTTTTATTTTAAGTTCTTTAAGGAAATCTAAATTTTGTGTTTTATCAATAAAGTGTAGTATTTGGATGTCATTGGTGTGCATGAGTGAGGTTGGATATTCAAGTAGCTGTTTTTACATAATTTGACTTAAATGGTTGTTTTAATCTATATGCTATTAAGTGTTCTTACTAATTCTAATTTTACTACAAAATTTCATTATGTTTGACCTATATATTTTATAGAATTACATTTAGGATAATTAATTTCCTATATACCATTTTTTTTTAATTTGGGTAATTTTGATTTTACATTTAATAATTTTGTACCAACATTATTTTGTGTTTTAAATAATATTCATGCTGATGTTGAAGAGGATATTATTTTTGAAATTTTTTAAGAGATATTTCTACAATATGTAATAATTTTATAATTTATAATTTCTTTAGCAGTATTAGGCAATAATAGTTGTAGTTACATTTTTTGTTTTTTCTTATTAATTGATTAATTTATCAAATGGACAGCCATTAGATGTAGTTATTTGTTTTATGATATCAATTTTTTTATCAAAATAAGTTTTGTCCATAAATGCTCTATATATCATAGAATTATATGCTGCTTATTTATGTGTTATAGGATTATTTTAATTATATGGTATGTTTGTGTTGGTTTTCTGTATATTGAATAATTTAGTGAATTATTAAATTTTTCAATTCTTAAATATAAAAAATGAATTGAATTATTTTTTCCAACTTCTAAAGTAAAATAAATTTTAGGTTGCAAGGCATTATATAATATAATTAATAAAAATATCTAACTGTTCGTTTTCTTAAGGCTAATAACATGTAGCCTTTAATATTGTTATGCCTTACTACTTCCATACTTGGTCTCGTCTTAACACTACTTAATCAGCATCAGTTAGTTACGTTAAAAAAACAAATTGTAACTTAAATATGTCAATCTGACTATGCTTGTTATAGCGAAATAGCTGTAATTGTAATTTAAAAGCTAACTTTTTAATTAAACGTGGAAGTTGAGTTCAAACGAATAGTTGTTTATTATTCTTAGTAAGAGTAAGGGATAGAACAATAAATTTTATTTAAACCAATATAACTTATTATAATTGTATATTTAAAAGAAAAAATATATACTTCCTGGAAAAAATATTCTGTTCTATATTTGTTTGATATTTATGATAACAAATAATGTTTTATATCGATCCGTTTGACAGTTATAGCCAGACTCAAAAATAATACGTCAAGTTAAAGGTTAGAAAATTTAACTTTAAAAATTAATACTTACATCAAGGTATTCAACACTAAGTGAACAGTTAGTCGTTACAACAACTCTTTTTGAGAAAATCTATAAACTCAAGGCACCAAAATATAATGAAAAATTAAACAATATGAATATATTTTTGTAAACACCAAAACGCTGTCAGGTTGACAACTAAGCAGGTTCAATGATGACAATTTATTACAGACTGTTATATTACTGTCTTTGTCTGATGTATTATTAAATGTTGGACATGCGGCATAATTTCAACATTTTATATTCTGTGAGTAGAAATGAGACAAAATTTAAAAATAGTTCATGAATATTATCATACATGTGCAAAGATACAACGAACAGACTATAATTTTTTATTCATATGCTGCATTATTGTTTTGATTTTCTCGGAAAATTAGTCTTGTCGAATGTCATTTGAGAGCAACTTTTCACTAGCAAAATATTATTCTGGTTTTCGGCCATGTTCATACATGGCAACAAACTTTCTTACCAGTCGAAAATTTTCTCGGCCAAATTTTCTTTAGTTTAGTCAATATTACGAAATCTCTCATGTCTATAGGTAACCAATCAATAGCTGCTAAGCTATTCAGGTTAGATACTTTTTCTTCATTTATTTTTAATACAATATAATAATTCTATGAATAAATATTTTAACTTTCGTTTTTAATAGTTTATCTGACGCCATTAAAGAATTAATCATGGTGGAACTGGACATTATCCACTATTGACTAGCTGGGAGTATTTTTTTTATTTACCAACCTAATTGTAACAGAGTTGGTGTATTTTTGCATACGACAAATTAATTCTTTACAAAGGATATTTAATATTTTTCAGGCACAATAACCCTAATTTATTGCATTAGAATGTTTTTTGTAAAATATTTTTAACATTTTTTACTTTGGCAAATAAATCACATTCGCAAGCATTGTCATTTAAATAACATGGTTTTGTATATATTACCCTCAATATATTCAAACTGCCATTTAGCACATACACCCCAAACATTAACGCAACTAGCGTGCACTCTGAACGTACAATGCTCTCTCTGTATAAAAATAAGTATTTTGATACACTTGCATGCATCGCATTACAAACTGTGCTCACATTCAACGAAGCTATAGTTTACATCAAATTTCTATACACGGAACGCTGACGGTAGTTCCAGTGTAATGGAATTAAATGCTTTTGCCAACATTTGCATACATACCACTTTTTGATGACACTATAACATCGAATTGTCCGTAGATTTAGCGTAATATTAACTATTAGTATACTTGCAATCATTTTATACGATGTGCATTTAAGTTGATTTAAGTTTACGTGTATTAACGATATTTTTAAAATTTATAATTGGAGTATTTTATTATTTTTATTTCTATAATTTATTTGTAATTTTTTATTCATACCCAACTAGTTTTAAATGTTAGCTACATTATAAAAGTTACCTTATATTTATATTTTTTGCTAAAATTATTTTGTGCTCTTTATAAATAACATAATAGTCTGGTCGAGAAGTCATTTAAATCGGATTTGGGTTACACCTATCCGAAAAATCTGATTTTGGTGTTAATCGATTCGAAATGACAAATATAAAAATGTTCCTGAATATCAAAATCCATTTTAAAAAATTTCCTATTGTTATTAACAATTTAAGATTTAAAAAAAGGGGGTTTACATTTTTGCTAATAGGTAACTCATAAACTTTAATAGTTAGAACAAAAAACTGAACGGATTCGATTCGAAATGACAAATATAAAAATGTTCCTGAATATCAAAATCCGTTTTAAAAAATTTCCTATTGTTATTAACAATTTAAGATATAATAAAAGGGGGTTTACATTTTTGCTAATTACTCATAAACTTTAATAGCTAGAACAAAAAACTGAACGGATTCGAATCGAAATGACAAATATATTATCCATCTCTCAAAAGTAACTTGGTAGTTGAAGAAAGGAAAAAAGCAATGTCAATTGTCACCAATCAATTTATTTGTGACATTGACATTGGTTTTTTCCTTTCTTCAAATATAAAAATGTTCCTGAATATCAAAATCCGGTATAAAAATTTCCTATTGTTATTAACAATTTAAGATTTAAAAAAAACATAAACTATAATAGCTAGAATAAAAAACTGAACGGATTCTTAGAGGGCAGGAAATTTCCAACAATAAAGTCTCAACTCCCCGAATTGTAGCACAATTATTTATAGGTCTAAATTAATGTTGAAAATGGTATAAAACACGGGCGGCACGTCACCGTCGCAACTACCAAATGACATAGTTTTTTTTTTCAATAAATAAATATTAATAAAAAAGAATTTAAAAAATTCTAGCACTAACAGAACATATCAGAGAAAAAATTTCTGCAGTCAAAAAATTTTTTTCGTTATTTTTCACATTTCTATCCATTTGTTAATTAAAAACTTACATCTTCATTGTAACTAACTTTAAATCGTTATTGTGAGTAAAATAAAAACAAGAAATTTTTTAACCCTTGGAATCCTTAATCATAAAGTTACTGAACAAAATTTCATAATAAAATTTTTAAATTTTTAAAAATTGAAATTGTTATTAACAAGCAATGTAAAAAAATGCGATTTTAGATGTGAAAAATTTAATTTTTTTTTAAATTGTTTACAGTCGTTTTTAGTACCCTATAAACAATATAAATCTAATTTTTTTAAAAGTTTGTGACCAATTGTTTAAAAAAATTTTATAAACAAATGGCTTATTTAACAATTTTTAACAAATTTATTATTGACATTCTATTGTTTATTAAAAACCATTAGTCAAAAAAAATTTTTCTTCAAAAAATTTTCTAATTGTTAACTAACGTTTTTGTTTATTAACAATTGTTAAAATTTAATATTAAGAATTTAAAAAAATCTTAAAATCATAATTTTCTCTTCTCTGCAAGATGGTATTTTTTCAGTTAATTATTTAATTGTTTATTAATTAAATAATTTGTTATAAACAATTGCATCAACAATTAATATTTTTTTATAACACCTCACAACATACTGAAGTATACGTATAGTATAGTATACGTTTAATTTAAAAAAAAAATTTCCACCTTTTTTTTTAAATTTTTTAATAAAATTTTAATAAAAAAATATTAATAATTGTTGATGCAATTGTTTATAACCAATTGTTTAATTAATAAACATTTAAATAATTAACAAATTGGAAAAAAAATACCATTTTGTAGAGAAGAGAAAATTATGATATTTAGGATTTTTTTCATTTCTTAGTATTAAATTAAAAGAATTGTTAATAAACAAAAACATTAATTAACAATTAAAAAATTTTTTCTTTTCAAATCATGGTTTTTAATAAACAATAGAATGGCAAAAAATTTTTTTTAGAAATTATTAAATAAGCCATTTGTTTATAAAAATTTGTTAAACAATTGGTCACAAACATTTAAAAAAATGGGATTTATATTGTTTATAGCGTATTTAAAACGACTGTAAACAATTTTAAAAAAAAATTTAATTTTTTAACATCTAAAATCGCATTTGTTTACTTTGCTTGTTAATAACAATTTCAATTTTTAAAAATTTTATTACGAAACTTTGTTCAGTAGCTTTATGATAAAGGATTCCAATTATTTAGAATCCGTTCAGTTTTTTTTTCTAGCTATTATAGTTTATGAGTTATTAGCAAAAATGTAAACCCCCTTTTTTTTAAATCTTAAATTGTTAATAACAATAGGAAATTTTTTATAACGGATTTTGATATTTAGAAACATTTTTATATTTATCATTTCGAATCAATTGACACCAAAATCAGATTTTTCGGATCGGACCCCAACCCAAATCCGATTTAAATGACTTCTCGACCAGACTATAAGGATTAACTGGAAATTGGTATATTGCTTGTCATTCAAATCTCAAACAACTTGTATCTATTTAAACAGTAACAGTATATCCAATTTGCGCAACAAAGTGCCCAAGCCAGTGCCACAAAGTAGCACTTTATAACACATAAATTGATGAATTTTAGGTACCTCGCAATTCTTTAGTCTTGCATGTATGTATGTATATGTATGTATGTATGTATGTATGTATGTATAAGTTAGGGGTGATAATTACACTGCGACCTATAGGATCTATTGTGTCCCCCTTACTTGCCATGTTCTGATATTTTCTCAGACTTATAGCAGCTCTTCGAGTCCTATTTTCCTGAGGAAGTTTAGGACATCGTCGGGCTTCAAGTCAGGTAGATCCCCTTCCTCTATTCCATGTGCTCCTAGGTATCTAGCCCTAGAATTTTGCAAGGCAGGGCATTCTGCGAGTATGTGTATTGAGGTTTTATCCTCTTCCTCACAGAATCTGCACTTTGCTTCATCTGCTAACCCCAGTTTCTTCACGTGGCTTCTTAACCGGCAATGCCCGGTTAATATTCCCGTTAAAATCCGGAGCCTTTTTTTACTGAGGTTGAGGCAGCTAAGAGATCTCTTCTGGTCATAGTTACCCAGTAGTATCTTAGATTGCCTCAGTCCTTCCAGCTTATTCAAGTACTTGGATTTTTCTTTCTCCATTTCTTCCCTTAGTTTTCCTTAGATTACTCTACTGCTGATCCCACAAGATGGTTCTGGTCCCAAATGTGGGGTTTCAGCTCCTTTTTTTGCCAGCTTATCTGCTGTTTCGTTCCCCTCTATTCCTATGGGTCCCGGGACCCATAGGAGGGTGACAGTGTTCTTCTGGCCCAGTTCATTTAGTTTGCCTAGGCATTCCCAAACCATCTTCAAACTGATTATATTTGAACTCAGTGCTTTGATGGCTGCTTGACTATCCGACATGATCACAATCTCTTGTCTGCGGTAGTTTCTTCCAATATTGAATTCCACACATCTTTCGATGGCGCGGACTTCTGCTTGAAAGATGCTCGGGTATGTGCCCAAGCTTTCTGGGTATTTGGCTCTCGGTCCAGAAACTCCTATCCCAGTTCCCTCGTCCAGCTTGTAACCGTCCGTATACCACTTTATGGTATTCTGATTTAAATTCTGTATGGTGTCTTCGTCCCATTCAGATTTATTACTCAACCTTGTGATGAATTTTCTCACAAAGTTGAATTTCTTTGGCATATCATCTTGGGGCATTTCCCAAGTTTGATCAAAATGAAGTGATCGGGTTTTTTCCCTGATAATTCCTTCCTTGATCATTCTATATATCGTTTTCTTCCTTACACTTTCTAACAGAATGTGCAGTGGGGTTAAGTTTAAAAACACCTCCATTGCAGCAGTGGGGCAAGTTCCCATTGCTCCAGTGATACATGAACAGGCTAGTCTCTGAATCTTCGAGAGATTTTTCCTCGTCGTACTCAGATTAGCCCTTGCTCCCCAAGCCACTGCCCCATATGTGATTATTGGTCTCACTATTGCTGTGTACATCCATTGCAGAATACGTGAGTTGCATCCTTAGTTCTTTCCTGCAATGTTCCTGCACACCATAAGGGGCCTTGGTTGCTTTGTGTATTACTTCGTTTTCGTGTTTATCCAGAGTAACCTACTATCTAGGATTAGCCCTAGATATTTGACCTCTGTTTTCCACTCGACGATGTTCTCCCCTATTCTTATGATTTTTAGATTAGGTTTCTTTTTCCTTGTAAAGGCTACTAGTGTGGTTTTGGTGGGGTTGATGTTGAGTCCCACCGAGTTACACCATTGTTTCGCAATGTTCAGTCCTCTTTGAACAATATCACAGAGGACATTTTCATACTTCCCTTTTGCCAGGATAACCATGAGATAACCCTTGACATGGTATGCCTTCCCTGGTCAATTGACTAAGTAGACTGTCCACAGTGAGACTCCACATAAGCGGGGATGCAACTCCTCCCTGTGGACAGCCTCTGGTCACATTAATGAAGATAGTGTCTTGTCCTGCCTCCATTTCTGCGATTCTTGTAGATAGCAGTTGCGACATCCAGATGGAAGTCGTTCTATCTACTCCTTTCTCAATCAATGCTCTTTTGACTGCCTCATGTGGCGTATTGTCAAAGGCCCCTTCTATATCTAGAAAGGCACATACCACGGTCTCTTTTTTATTCAGAGCGTCTTGGATTTCGTCAGTCAATTGTATTAAAGCGGTTTCCGTGGACTTTCCCGCTTGGTACGCATGCTGACGGGGGTGCAGTGGCACCTGTTCCAAGATTTCTGTTCTAATGTAATTGTCTACAGCTTTTTCCATCGTTTTGAGAACAAACGATGTGAGGCTGATCGGTCTAAGGGATTTGGGGTGCGTAGTGTCCCGTTTCCCTGCTTTTGGGATGAAGGTGATTTTGGCCCTTCTCCACGCTTCTGGTATGTATCCCAGTTCAAGGCTGCTCCGACTAATTCGGATCAAGTGAGGAATTATTGCCTCTTGGCCCTGTTGGAGTAGGGCAGGAAATATTCCATCCGTTCCAGGGGTTTTGAACGGCTGGAAGGTGTTCATAGCCCATCTCAGCCGTTCCTCACTGCATATGTGCTTTGCCATTGCAGTGTCTTCCCTGGTAGGTCTTTTAGCTTTCTTATTTATTTTTCCGGAAGGGACTATTCCTCCGGGAAAGTGAGTTTCTAACAGGAGCAGAGCTCTTTCTTTTTCGCTTTCTGTGAAGCTTCCATCTGGCTTCCGTAATGCCATTACAGTGTCTACTTTCCCTTTTGCCAAGACTTTGTGTAGCCTTGCTGCAGAGGGTGTAGCATCTATTTCTTCGCAGAATTTTCTGAAGCTGTTTCTTTTAGCTTTTCTAATCTCCTTATTATATGTTGTAAGTTTCTCGGTGTAGCTCTGCCAATCTCCGTTACGTTTGGCTCTATTGAAGAGCTGTCGCGTTTCGGATCTTAAGTTTGACAGATGACTGTTCCACCATATCGCATCTTTTGCTTTTCTAATCTTAGTCTTGCATGGATTGACTTGAGATTTTGACCTATGTTAGGTTAACGCCCAAGGATCAAAATATATGTCAAACCGAAGAGCGCCAAAACCTTGGGGGGTGACTGCCACCCCATCTCGGGGGTGGAACTTTTACATTTTAACTTGAAAATTAGGCATTTTATTAAAAAAAACCGTGGAGAGCAAAATTGTAGCATTTAAAAATACAAACAAAATAATTTTTTTTTTTAATTTTCTACTACCAATACGAACCGAAATACGGCTTGTTAATGATTAAGCTTTTTTCTTCAAATGTAAAATTTGAGGGATTCAAAGTCAAGTACTGGGAAAACTCTTCATTTTTTGAATGAATTATGATAAAAATAAGGTCAGTACCTATTTCCTATTAAAACAAATTGATGAAAACAACATCTCAAGTACCCCCATACGATTTTTTAAAATTATATATAGTTATTTTTCAAATTACGTCCAAAAGTACTGAAGAATTGAAAAACATGAAAAAGTACTTAATTGTAGTTTTTTAATGAATAAAATTTTTCTCCATGTAAATTTTCTGTACTATTAAAAACATTTATTTACGAACGAGTACCACCTTTTTTTTAGTATATTAAACTTACCTAATTTAAATCCAAGGTATCTTAAGAAAGTTAATATACATGTCCTTGTAGCTCTTGAAAAACCCTGCAAAATCGTTGAAAAAACATTGTATTTTTTAAAATGAAAAAAAATCCGATAAAAATCGAAAAATATTTTCTGCTAAGAATTACTTATTCAATCGATTCCTATGGTTAAAATGTAATAAAAAATGTCTACCTGCGAGATGAAGTTGCAAGCACCCCCAAGGCTTTGGCGCCCTTTGGTTCGCTATCGACTTTGATCATAGGAATATTCCTTACCTTACCGACCCTTGAATATGACAAGAGGGCGTTCCTTTACCAGGTCTACCACCGCTGACTCGGGTAAGTTAATAACAGTGCCAAATGTTTTTGAGAGGCAGCTTTGATCTATAGTAACTACATTGTGGTTGCTAGCTTTGACCAGGGCCATGTCACATTCTAGCACCAGATCAAATGTGATACGTCACCTGTTTATGTTAGCAGGGCTTGTCTGCTGTCCGTGAAAGTTATTAGAATATGCTACCAGTACCTCTCCTCATCTCCTTGTCTTCTAAAGTTAAGTACAAAGTATAAAGTATAAATATCTATAGTAACTACATTGTGGTTGCTAGCTTCGACCAGGGCCATGTCACATTCTAACACCAGATCAAATGTGATACGTCACCTGTTTATGTTAGCAGGGCTTGTCTGCTGTCCGTGAAAGTTATTAGAATATGTTACCAGTACCTCTCCTCATCTCCTTGTCTTCTAAAGTTGAGTACAAAGTATAAATATTTTGGTCTTCTATTGATCCTTCAGTAGATATAAAAACGGCTCCTATTTTTGAATATCTTTACAGCAGGTACAATATGGAATTATCATTCATTTTCATAATCTCAAGATATGCAAAAATAATGCAACCAGCAAAGGTCAAAAATATTACCTGGAAATAATGCTAAAACATATGATTCTAGTATTAATTCACTCATACTAGATTCTCCTAAGATATATTGGTGCTCAATCACGTCAACTACTAAAAAGCTACAGAATCAATACTTGAGTTTGAATCCATGGACCGACCGACCCAAGATTCTGCTGATTTGATTAGAAGCAGTGGTGTGTATATAAAGACTTTCGTTAGTGGAAGCAGTTTAGTTTTAGTTTAGACGTTGCACAAATAAATTATGTTATATATATATATGTTGAGACGAAGTTTGTTATATTAATATAAAAAATTATCCATTAAAGAAAAGATTAATTTCAATAAGAATATGTATTATGATGATTAAATCAAAAACAAAATCGTTATTAAGTCAATTGAATGCAAATAAATAATAAAAAAGTAATCACATTACATAAAAATAATCAAAATCATTAAAAAAAAAAAATAATAATAAAAATATAATTCTAAATGTAAAAAAACAAACGAACAAATTATAAATTTTCTAAAAATATTTTTCTGTTAAATATATAAACGGATTTTCAAAGATCTACAAAAGTGTATTAAAAGTTCTTCTACGAATAACACCTGTGCATATGTGTGACGTAAAATTATCAGAACTACGACTGCTCGTACACAACATCGCGTGTTTGAAATGTTTAGTTTCCATGAACTCCAAAACCTTAGAAGTGCACCTGTGCCTGTGACGTCAAATTAGCAGAATTAGAGTGCTCGTAAACAACTTCGCGTGTTTGAAATGTTTTGGTTCCTTGAACTCCAAAAGCTTAGAATAGCACCTGCACGTTGTGACGTAAGAGTTACTCGGAAATGTATCGGTCGAATTTATGATTTCAAGCCTCAGTGTAAATATAATTTGGGAGATTTTTCGACCATAATAAATTATAAAAAAATTATTGAACATTAGAAATGATTATTGTATATATTATGTAAAAAAATTGTTTGTAAAATATAAGTAGTTAGTTAAAAATAAGCAAATTAAGAAATAGTTCCCTCTGATTGGTTCTCGTGGAGTGTTTAAATAAAGCATTTTTATTGGTCAGAGAATAATGAGAGAGGGATCTCAGTTTTTACGTAAAAGAACCAGTCAGGAAGAATAAAGGAGATTCAAGCCTAATTTTAAGACAGTCAAGACCCTTTATACAAACATTCAAGCCTCGTTTAAAAAAATTTCAACAAACATTTAATTTTAAAAAACTTTCACGACTCAATACTCAAGTTTAATTTTAAAAAGATTCAAGACTCATTTTCAAAACATTCAACAACAGTTATTAAAATATTCAACTCGTAATTTACATTTTTAAAAAAGACTTTGATAAGTCATAAATTTTATTAACTTTATCAGTTAACAGTATTCGACTTTGAATAGAAAATAGGTTTGTTGAATCGAGCAGAGTAACTTTATAATATAATAATTCCAACTGTAAATTTAATGATACAAAAGTTTGTATCAAATATAAGAAGCTTGACTTACCTTATATCAGAAATAATCCCAGTATAAAACTTTGTAACACATCACTTGTAAAAAGGGAGTCTTATCAACCAGTAAATTGTATAAATAAATCCACAAGTGAACAATAATAAATTCCTACATCGTAAGCGTTTCTGTCTTTAATTAAACCATTGAAGTTCTGCATTCCTCGTGCTTGCTACAAGAGAAGAGCTGCCAGTACCAAAGATCTACTCCAACGACATCTTCATGTGAACGGCGATAATCGAGAGACAAAGTTAAAAAAGGTACCGTCATTTAATTTGTATTAAGTGTGCGTATGAACTGTTATAAAGCGATAATAGTTATTTGCCGCTAGAGGACATTTATACGACTTTATTGTAAAGATTTTTTGAATTTTATTTTGATAGAAAATTTATAATTTTGTTTGAGCGTAAATCTGTTGTAAAACCTGTACGACCTGAGATATAATTTTTCGATCAACGAAAGTATTTATTTTGAATTAAACAAACGAGCGCAGAAACATTTAATCTTATTTGAGCTAGTCATCATTATACATATTATTTAAGGGGCTAAAAACATTATTATTGTAGTAAAAAACTTCAATCTTTACGTCAAATCAAAATAAAAACAAACCACTAATAATATCTTGTCACAATTAACGTGGGTTTACTAAAATAACATTTAAACCTCAGAAAAATTAAAATAATAAAACAAAAAAGCTAAACCATAAGAACCCAACAACAATAAGTTAATAAATTCATAATAATATATACATATTTATATATACGTTTTAGTGTATAAATAAATAAACGTTTTAATATTACTTACTTATAGTTAATTAAATATATTATTAGTATCGTAAACAAATGTGAATAAATAAATAAATTCTAATCATTTTATAAATGCGTAGGAAAAAACCTACCCATGTCGTCCCTGACAATCCCCCGGCTTACCCATCAAAATTAACGATGATTATCAATAGAAGAGTTCAAGTTTATAAAGGTTCTCAACCGTCCATCCAATACCATTCATATCCTGAAATTTATAGATTAGCAGTTTTGCTATTATAGCAAGGATCTTAACCTCTGCATAAAACAATCTTTGTATAAAGCTGTAGTTAAAAGGGTCTTCTAAGGATTGACACACGAATTGTCAATGGTAGAGGAAAATTCTTGGATCTTTAGGTGGATGAAAGCGATGTGGTAGCTAAAAAATCTATCGTAGAATCAAATACAATGTAAATTAAAAAAATAAATCTTACCTACTTAGTTGATACAAAGTAATTTGTTTATTAATTTGTTTTTGTCAAATTCTACAAATTAAGCGCCAACAAATTTCAAATAGGGCGTATAAAAAATGAAATAAAAATGATATTACAAAATATTAAACTGATGATGGTATCTAAACCCAAAACTAAAACGTTAAAAGCTGCATACCAGATGTTTAAAGATCCCAGATTTTCGGATTTTTTTCTATTCTGAATACTATTACTAAACTAAATGAAACTTTTCCTAATATCAATTTGTATTTAGAGAAGTTTATACTAGCTGTGGATGACATATTTTATAAAAATAATTCACTAATCACCCTATACCATATACAAGATTCTTTTCTAACATTCTTAACTGCGATTTTAATTCTGTGGGAAGTACGAAAATATTGATTTATTTAATTTTACACAAAGAGAGTTTATATAATAATTTTACACTTTAATTATCCCTTAAATGTTTATTGCTGCTTTATACAAACTAAGCGTTATAAAATATAAAATGTTTAAAAAAAGTAATACATGGCCCTATTTACATTTTGAGATTACATTAAGTATGTTAAAACTCTGCAATGCATGTGGTATAGCAGTATGAAGATTAAATTGAGTGTTTTCACCGAAAATGCTAGTTTACATTTGTTGTTTGGGATTATGTTGTCTGTAGTTATTAATTTTACATTTGTCAATTACGAGAATAACATTTTTTTACTCGTCTAAAACATTGTATTAAAGACTCATTTCGAAAGATGGCTAGCAATAACATGAAATCAATTTTGCTAAGAACAATAAAAAACTGAACGGTTAAACTAAACTTCCACTATTTATTCGAAAAATTCGCTTTAAAATTCAATTACTGCTGTTTCGCTATAACTAGCATCGTCAGATTGACATATTGAAATTACATTTTGTTTGTTTGTAACTAGGTACTTGATGTTGATAAGTAGTTAAGGCTAGACCAAGTAAGGAAGTAATAAGACATAACAATATTAAAGCCTAGATGTTATTAGCCCTAAGGGATTATCCTGGATGTATTTCCCTCTAAGATCAGTATAACTGCAATGATATAGAAAAACCAGGAAAAAAACTATATCATGTTGTTAAAAATAAATCAAACACAAAAATGTTTAAAACCGTGTTTAATTTATTATCTCCTGGCTTCTAGGGTTTTTGAGAATGTTCTATGGCATTCAAGAAAAAAATATAAAATCTAACAATGGTGCATTAGTGGGACATACAGTTTCCAAAAGTTAACAGAATCAGTGGAAAAACTAAAGTTGTAATTTGAACCATTGTGTTCTTGTGTTTCTGTAATAAACTATTAAAAATTACCTTAAGCGAGTTCCAAATTGTTGTCAAGTGAGAGGTAATCAAAAGAATAGATGTCCACAAAGAAATTAAATCAGTTATTGTTCACATTTCGAAACCAAAGGTGTTGGTGAAAAAACTGAGCAACTATTTAATTGATAAGGTCATGCATTCCAAATTGGTGGAATTGGATAATCCAATCAGCAAATTGTCCGAGTAAAAATACAGCTAAAGAAATAAGTAGTCAACGAGAATATATGGTCCAATAGATGAATGAGTAGGTTCTTAACGAGATGTGATCCAGCAGATGCCACAACTAAAATTAGAGCTCCATGTTGAATTTCGAAGATAGAAGGCCTGTGATCGCGTAAAGACGATAATGAGAATTCTCTCTCTAGTCGAATTATTTAAAACAATTCGGAGCTGCGACTGGAGGTAATCGGCTCGAGAAAAAGCCATGTCCCATGCTTAATAAGATGTGCACATCGATCAGTATCAGAGGGCGTTCTACAAAATCTGACAGGAAACCAGGAAATTCAACGTGCAGTGCTGTTGGCATGCCCTAAATAACATTTAGTAATTTGAAAGGACCGGAAGAATAAAAAAGAATAGTTATTGGTAGAACGATTGAGCAGGAAGTGGGCGATAGTGTGGGATGAAAGAGCGGGAGTACATGCGAGGATTAAACCACTACTGAGGGTTCAGAGAGGAACCCATTGGATGTGATGGCTAGATCCAGGAGTCTACAGTGAAAAGGATAAGAAGAGAAAGTTATGGATTGAATGGAGGAGCAAATGGAAATAAGGTGAAAGGAGTATGAAAGACAGCTAAAAAGAGCAATTGGAAGTAAAAGAGAATGGATGAATAGGAAATTCGGCGAAGTGAACTACTTTTTGACACAAAAGAGAGACGAGTGTGTAAAGTGGAGAATGATGTGAGTGACGCGTTTAGATGCTGGAAGAATGAATAAGTGCTAAGAAACTTGAAGGAAAAACTCGGAGAGGCGGTATATTAGGAAAATATGGTAGAGATAATGCTGAGACGGGAGGGAGAATGGATAGAAGTGAGTAAGGGAGTGGAGAGTATAGTTATAAGAAGAGAATGTTTTTAAGGGGCAGAGTCAAAGAAGAGTGTGTGAGGGACCGCCACCTGTCTTGAAGTATTCTATGGTAGTAATTCCGAGACGGGGACAACCGCTAATTTTAAGGTGGTTTTGGTTAGTAGGCATAATTCTGACGGTGATGAGTCCAAGACTGTTCGGGTCCTGAGGAGGATCTGTTCGAACATCTGTTCCATCTGTTTTCCATCTCAGCCTAAAACAAAAATAATATTTGAAGGCTAAAATAATTACTTAAAAGCGAAATTAATGTCGAAACCATTTATTCTGTTGGCATTCTATCAAACACAACAGTCTTTAGAATTTAACTTCCCAAAAATGGCATGTTTGTCTTATCGGACCAAAACAGTCAACACATTTTCAAAAAATAATATTTCTTAACAAACAATTTAACCTCGTCTTATTCACTGGTAAAAAGTGCCTGTATATGTAAAAATAATTAATAACATTAATTTTTGTTACATTTTTATTATTTTATTAATACAAAAGCAACTGGTGTTTTGTCTATATCTGTCGGTTTTATCTTGTATCATCTAATTAAGGCCCAAGCCGAGCAGATAAAAGAATGCACACAAAAAATTCAAGAATTGGAGATCAAATGTACGGATCTAAGCAGGGAAAACAAAAAATTAAAAATAACACTGAATAAACAAGAACAAAAATCTAAATTAAATATGGTGGAAGTCGTCAAAATGAACCCAAAACTATATTTCTAGAATTTATCTCAAAATATATAAAAGAGGAGTTTTAAAAAGCGAGGAAAGTTAGAAGAACTGTTTGTGTGGGGAATATGTACTCTAATATAAAGTGCCAGCACAGGTACCAATATATATATATAAAAGAAGAAATCAAATTATAACCTATTATTTTCTACTCTTTTATTATTAAATTTTATCGTAAGCAATTAAGTTGTTTATTAATTTTATGACGTTATTTTGTTTTATAAATAATTTGACTTAAAAAAATTTTTTTAAATTCCAAATTAAAGTTAAAATAGTTTTTTTATGTTATATTTACCAAGTTGTTAACACCAATTTTGTTTTAACTCGCACTTATTCCTTGAAAATGAAATAAATGTATTTCGAAAGCTTGGAAAACAAGTAAAAGAGTTTTCTTAAAAAACATTGCCGTTTACCCCAAAAATTCTGGTTTAATACCTATTAGTCGGCAAATAACAGAAATTTAATTAATATATAATATATAATATATATAATATATAATATATAATATATAATATATAATATATAATATATATATATATATATAGATATAATCGAAATATTTTTGGGGATGTGGCAATAAAACCAAAGTGTACTCTTTTTAGAATTTATTAACCGAGCTTTCGAACCTCTATGGGTTCATTTTCAAGGTCTAAAAATGTTTTAATTGTAAAGAAATTATATAGCAAGTAATAAAATAAATAATACTTACATATCTAGGTGAGATTATAGGTAAAATTTTGTAAAAAACTGTAATAAATATGACATGTTATTATAAAAAACTCAAAAAACAATATGATTTAAAAATTTTGATTGATTTATTTAATATATAAATTCAATTGTTTTAAATTCTACATACTAATTCGTTTTTTTTAATTTTTTAAATTTTGTTTCTCCAAATCCAAAAGATATGCATATATTACACTTAAATTATTTAAATCAGTTTTTTTACACTTTGGTTTTATTGCCACATCCCCAAAAACATTCCGATAATACAAATAGTTGGCAAATAATTCTATTTAAATTATATAGATATATATATATATATATATATATATATATATATATATATATATATATATATATATATATATATACAAATGGTAGTAGTATTATTGCGGGAATTAATTAAATAAAAAAATGGAGATATTGGGTTAAGCCCGCTAATGCAGCCGTAGACACGTGTTTCTGTCTCCTTAGACTTCATCAGTACGGCATAGCTAAGGAGAATATTACCAAAAAAACACTGAATGATGGAAAACAATATAAATCACACAAACGGAGTCAACACAAGGGCCAACCGCACATTTGTGGCTTCAATTGGAATTACCGATTGATTGTCGGCGAAATTCCAACATCGCCACGGAGGCAGATATAACCACCTGCGTGACAAACCGTTACCCAGGAATAAATACAAATGGTAGTAGTATTATTGCGGGAATTAATTAAATAAAAAAATGGAGATATTGGGTTAAGCCCGCTAATGCAGCCGTAGACACGTGTTTCTGTCTCCTTAGACTTCATCAGTACGGCATAGCTAAGGAGAATATTACCAAAAAAACACTGAATGATGGAAAACAATATAAATCACACAAACGGAGTCAACACAAGGGCCAACCGCACATTTGTGGCTTCAATTGGAATTACCGATTGATTGTCGGCGAAATTCCAACATCGCCACGGAGGCAGATATAACCACCTGCGTGACAAACCGTTACCCAGGAATAAATACAAATGGTAGTAGTATTATTGCGGGAATTAATTAAATAAAAAAAATGGAGATATTGGGTTAAGCCCGCTAATGCAGCCGTAGACACGTGTTTCTGTCTCCTTAGACTTCATCAGTACGGCATAGCTAAGGAGAATATTACCAAAAAAACACTGAATGATGGAAAACAATATAAATCACACAAACGGAGTCAACACAAGGGCCAACCGCACATTTGTGGCTTCAATTGGAATTACCGATTGATTGTCGGCGAAATTCCAATATCGCCACGGAGGCAGATATAACCACCTGCGTGACAAACCGTTACCCAGGAATAAATACAAATGGTAGTAGTATTATTGCGGGAATTAATTAAATAAAAAAATGGAGATATTGGGTTAAGCCCGCTAATGCAGCCGTAGACACGTGTTTCTGTCTCCTTAGACTTCATCAGTACGGCATAGCTAAGGAGAATATTACCAAAAAAACACTGAATGATGGAAAACAATATAAATCACACTCCGTTTGTGTGATTTATATTGTTTTCCATCATTCAGTGTTTTTTTGGTAATATTCTCCTTAGCTATGCCGTACTGATGAAGTCTAAGGAGACAGAAACACGTGTCTACGGCTGCATTAGCGGGCTTAACCCATTATTTTCATTTTTTTTTATATATATATATATATATATATATATATATATATATAAATGAGGCGCTAACTGGTCAAAACAAGATGCTGTTTGGAAAGTGTAGAGAATTCAGAAAGAAAAATAATGTAAAATTTTTATGGGTGAAAAATGGTAACATTTACATGAGGAAGACAGAAAACTCAAAAATATTTTTAATAAAAGCGGAATCAAACTTAAGTGATGTACACTAACGTTTCATGTAAAAAATTAAATATTTATTATCAAAACGTGCAAGGATTGAATTTAAAAATTAACGAGTTTCTATTGAGTTTAAACGCTTCCGATTATGATGTTATTATATTAACAGAAACGTGGCTTACTTCTGGTGTTTTCGACCGTGAACTGTTTAATGATAATTACTTAGTGTTTCGGAAAGACAGAAATATGAAAGAAACTTAAAAGAAAAGAGGTGGAGGTACACTAATTGCAGTAAAAACTAACTATGAATGTCATTTGCTAAAATATTCTTGTAAAAATTACAATGTAAAGGATATCTGGGTTAAGATTAATTTTTTTGGAATAATGTTATTATTAACTGAAAAGGAAATCCATCTCTCAAATGTGGATGATGTAGATAATCGTAGTAATAAAACTCAAAGTCTATCCACAACGTTTAATAGTAAGGTTCACAAAGTAATGCGCAACATGTTTCGGTCTTCAAATTCAATCTAATTCCCTTATTACAAACATGAAGTAATTCAACATTATCGATATCAAAAAAGTGATTGTATTCTAAGATATGGTTAGCGAAAGAGGAAGGTGAGTTCTTAACTTCTAAAACAGAATATTTTTTAACAAAATTCATATGTTCCAGAATCCGGGATTCAAGTCTCCTCCCACATTGACCTACATATACTGCGTTACAATTTGAGCATAAAAGTTTATAAACACCTGGTTTATGTAAAAGTGGAATGGTGTCTTTAGTATTTATTAATTTAGCTAGGGTATTATTGGTTTTGAAAGCTGTGTTGATATTGAATTTGTTGAAAATATTTTTGATCTTGATTTTTAGGTTTTAATTTTTTTGTCGCTTTTAATATGTCTTCTTTATTAATATAAGGAATATCCAAGCATGAATTAGTCTTTGTGTTTAAATTAAATTTCAAGTTGTAATTGGCTTGTTTTGTTGAGTAAACATTTAAAAAATTATGCGCAAAAGTTTCTGTAATTTTTTCGCTGGTCTCGACATTTTTCCCCTGATATATCATAGAGTTAGGTATAGAGTTAGAATTTGTTCTCGTTTTGGATATGTATGACCAAAAGTTTTGCGGATTGTCAACTATGTCATCTTCTATTTGTTGTAAATGACTTAATTTGTAATCTTCGACCATCTTGTTTAATTGTAACAATTTTTATCAATTTTTAATGTTAATTTAAGCAGTTTTAACTATTTAGTAGATCTACAAAAACAATTTTAATATTTAACATGTATAATTTTAATAATGTGATGTGCCATGAATCACATGTCTTTTATTTCCCGTTCACTTGTTTGTTAAGAGATTGATTGCTGATTCTGGTGAGTTTTCAGTTTATATTTTTAGTACTCAAATTTGATTATAATAGAATGTTTCTCATATTGTAGTTTTTCCTGATGAAGTTTGTAAACACAAACGAAAGCTTGAACTTAGAATAAAGGCAATAACGTTAGAAGCAACCTTAGAACTTTTATTGCTTCCTCTTCATTCCTTTAGGGGTCTCCCATCGTTATTTGAAATGCAATTTGATTGTTACCAGTACCCCGTTACTGTCCTTCCGTTTCTATTGTAATGTTTAAATATTTGTCAATAGTATAATGATTAAAATATCAACAGAAGTTGTTTAATTTAACTAAATCCAATAATTTTAATCATATTGTATTATTTTATTGTATATTTTGTGTATTTGTAAGAAAATTTTAAGTTGGAAATTATTTTATTATATAATGTATCGATATTATATCTAGTACTTAGTAGAAATTTCGCGAAAATTGATTATATAATGTGTAAAAAAAGGACAGATAATGTGTAAAAAGGAGACAGATATATTTTACTATATTTTATTCTGGAATTATCGATGATAGACAAAGCGAGTATGTCTAATCATAAATATGAAAGAAAGAGATACACATATTTTTCCCAGAAATGACTAAGCTCTAGAACAAAAAACGAATAATCTAGAAGTTTGAAACCTATAAAAGACTGAACAGAGGTCGTTGAGGGGGGAGTTTATGATTGGAAGTCAAACAGTGAAGATCTGAGTGTGAATAGTCAATTTGAACAAACAGTTTTTTAAAAGGGGAGTTTATGATTGGAAGTCAAACAGTGAAGATCTGAGTGTGAATAGTCAATTTGAACAAACAGTTTTTTAAAAGGGAGTTTATTATTGGAAGTCAAACAGTGAAGATCTGAGTGTGAACAGTCAATTAGAACAAACAGTTTTTAAAGTAGTTATTATAATAAAGTGTTAAATAGTGACGTTAAGAATAAAGTAATACAATCAAAAAGTAAAATAAAGTGACAAAAAAGTGACATTACTAAGATTGAATCCAAAAGTGAAATTAAAACGTTTTTGGTCGATAAAAAAGAAGAATATAAGTGTACTTACCATTATTAATACAATAAAACGAACAGTAATCCAACAAACACTAAACTGTATCAAATTTGAGGAACAAACAAAACACAATAAAATTACACGAGAGTCCAAACGTCTAATAAGGCGACATTTTGCCAAGGTCGGAGGTTCCAAGTATCGCTTCGTTCGTCTCCGTTTTTCATAGATCAACTACAGATTTTTCCATCAATCAGGAAGCAGGACTTTATTTCAAGGTCAGATAAAATTGTAAACTTTTAAAAATTTTTGTAGTAGTTAGTTGAATTTTATAATTTAAAAAAAAAAGGAATTTACTTGATATTAAATAATTAGTGTATTTGATAATATTATTTGCCATTACATAAACAACATTGGTTAATTTAACTTAATTCACATCAAGTAAGTTCTTTTATAATTACTAAAAGGCCTTTCTTTTCCTTATTAAACTTCAATATTACTGTTTTAATTTAACTATTTTGTAATAAATTTATAATTATAATTGAATCAAATTTTTCATTCACATACCTAATAATCCAACTGGAAACTGGCGTAACCAAACACCCCTGAGAAAAAGATCTTGTTGCTAATAATAATATCAAATATTAATCAGTCAAATTCATAAATAAATAAATCAATAAATTATTTTTAGAATCATAATATTCATTACACTATATATATATATATATATATATTTATATATATTGTTATAGTTACCTATTTACTTAAATGCCAAATTGTAACGTTAAAAACAAACATTTATTGTTGCTTATTTATTCGAATACTAATTGGGTATGCTACTAAGCCTTCCAACTATTTACTCAAAATGAATCGTCTCAAAGAGCTGGGGAAAATCAACAGTTTGCCTACCTTGGGAGCTGAGCGAACGTAACAAAGACCCTAGCTATGCCCAGTCAGCCGTGGGAGAATTTATATTGCGCCAGTGATTTGATAACAGCTGGTTCAAAGCACAAAACCCTTCGTTGACCTGAATCCCTGATAGGTAGAGATGCCCTCCCGCCATTAACTGCTCTGAGAACCCTATATAACCCTAGTATCCTGGTATACACTCTTACAATAGTGTAAATAGCAATAAAAATAGTACTCCAGCTGGTTAACTGGACGAGGGGTAAAGTCAAAAGAAACAAATAAGTTTACTGCTGTAAGAGAATGTTCACTATATATTCTTCGAAATGATATACAGATCTGATCAATTGGCCAATTATATTCGAATATAAGGGCGTACAACTTGTTACCTAAAACATTAGTTACACATATTAAAGAAAAGCAATATAGTACATTCCCAAATACAAGGTGACCATTACCTCCCCATACATACAGTATAACCCCAGTCACTGAGGGTGAACATAAATCATAAAGATAGATTATGGCAATACAATACAAGTTACAAGCATAGGACACTGAAGGTGAAACTATGCCAAGATAATAAGTCGAATCTTGACTACATATAGTACATTCCCAAATACAAGGTGACCATTACCTCCCCATACATACAGTATAACCCCAGTCACTGAAGGTGAACATAAATCATAAAGATAGATTATGGCAATACAATACAAGTTACAAGCATAGGACACTGAAGGTGAAACTATGCCAAGATAATAAGTCGAATCTTGACTATGCAAGTTTTCTATTACACCCACTAGATATTATACATAAGTAAAATGACCCAACCATTTATCAAAGTTAAAATAACACCAACACTGAAGGTGATTTGGGTTACGTGAACGTCCAACTAAATTAACAATGACTTAATCGGTAAAACGAAACTACTTAACTACATTAACTTAACTTGACAATCCCTTACAGCAGCCAGCACTACACTAGCCTATACTAGTCCCATCCACGACATCTTCAATACTCGCAAAGAACACCTCACAGGTATGGCGGGGAGCCGAATCTTGGTTCTGGAAGTTCCTCCACCGGAACACCCTCGTCGAGTTCCTTCCGGGTCCCTAGTCCGAGCCTAGCGAACTCTCCGAACGAATGATTCCATTCCACCAACCCTTGGCACGATGATGGACCCAGCAAAACTAGTGGTACGAATATAACCCTTGATAAAACCCTACAAAATATACATAGCTCCTTATTTCAGCGGACTAGATAAAATAAATTGTACATACCCTATGATGTTAGGCGGGGTTAAATAAGTAAGCCGCATGGACGGACGAATAAATCCCCTAATGGGTGGCCTGCTAATAAAATAACCTAATACACCAAACCAACAACACAGCAGGCTTAATTTCGGCAGGTTGGGCGCTCCAAATCCCACTTCCAAAAGCGGATGGTTTAAGATCTTCCACAGACTTAACCTTCACAACGGCACTCACAACCAGCACGTCCTTCCCGTAGCAAGTACAAAACGGAAATCGCCAACTAGGCGGAAATCACATTTATTCCTAACCTTCACCGCTAGGTGAGCGAAATCCATCGATATCGCTTCCCTTCGTCGAACTACAACGTGAATCGATGGTCAACAAACAAGCATGCGATAGGCAATACCTAATACACCCAAATAATTATTAAGCCTACCGGCTAATGTATTCTCAATGCACCAAAATAATTATTATACATATCTACAAATATTTTCTATTTGAACCCGTAACACTCCCCCTCTTCCCCAAGAGGAAGTAAAGTTACGTTAACTTTACTGACATTAAATCCCAAAACATCCACACAAATCCCACAATCCCACTAAAATAATCAATTTACACTTATTCCCAAAAATATTTACCATTATAAAACCAAGTTCAAATGCCTATTATCCAATCCCACAATTTCTAAGTAAAGCCTAAATATAAAAATTATTATCTTTATTTGTTACACACTCTTTCAAGACTTGAATATGCCAAATTTCCTTATCAGTGCCACTCTCGTCTACCAATTTATAAGTACAACTGCCTAACTTTTTTGAAACTATGAATGGACCAACAAATTTTGGAGCTAATTTAGAAGAAAAATATTTTGAAGCGTCCGATTGAGTAAAATTCTTCCTCCAAACTTTTTGACCAACCCTAAACAGATCATAAACCCTTTTACTATTTTCATGAGATTTAACCAATATCTTAAACACCTCCTCATAAAGTTTTTTAAACCCTTGCTGCCTTCTACGAATCTCTTCAGAAGCATCTAAATCAGTAACCGCGCTTTGTTCATTAAAATCCTGGCCATACAACTTATGTTCTCTGCCAAAATTGATGAAATATGGAGTGAACCCTGTGGTCTCGTGACGAGACGTACGAATTACACATGCAATAGCTGCCAAATATTTATCCCAAGTTCTATGATTATCTTTGCAGTAAAATGAGATCATCGTTTTTACTACCCTATTTACTCTTTCTGTTGGGTCTGCACGAGGAAGATAATTTGCTGTATAAGAAAGTGTTACCTTATATTTACTACAGAGATTTTGAAATTCTTTACTCTTCATAGGAGTACCATTGTCACAAATTAAAAATTGAGGTGAACCATAGACCAAAAATATACCTTCTTCTACACATTTAACTAAAGACTTAGCTGTTGCATTCCGGAGAGGAAATATAACTACATATTTACTGAAATAATCCGTTACTACTAAACAATACATATTACCTTGAGTTGATAATGGCAACTTGCCAATGAAATCCAAACTAATGATCTGAAATGGTTGACTAGCTTTCAAAGAACTCCCCATAAGGCCCGCTGGAGAACGTTGCTCTGGTTTTTGTTCCACGCAAATAGTACACTCCTTAACATACCTAACTATGTCTGCTTTCATCTTTGGTCAGTAAAATCTATCTCGAATTTTCCGAAATGTTTTAAAAATGCCTACATGACCTGCCGTAGGATCATCATGATACCGCTTAAGGATCAATTTCCTTTTGTCCTTAGGGACCACTATTTTCCAATAGTCAAATGGCGAAGATAACTCAGGAATTTTACACTTAACATGTTTGAACAGAATCTTATTATCAGCCCTATACGTTGGAAATTTATCAGGATTGTTGGAAACTCTACTTAGCATATCTTTATACCAATGGTCATTGGTATTAGTTATATCTAACTCACCAGAGGGATCAACATCAATAGCATCCAATACAGGAACGGATCTACTAAGAAAATCAGGAACAATATGTGATTTACCCGGTCGATGAATAATTTCGAAATCGTACGGTTGAAGACGTAGTACCCCCCTAGCCAAGCGTCCTTTAGGATCTTTGAGACGTTGAAGCCATAGAAGAGAATGGTGATCTGTAATCACTTTAAAGTGTCTGAATTCTAAATAATGTCGAAGTTTCTCTATGGACCAAATAACAGCCAGTACTTCCCTTTCCGTAGTACTGTAGTTACGTTCAGGGCGCGTTAGAGATCTAGAAAGATAACTAATGACCTTTTCCCCATCAGGAAAATTCTGCGTCAAACAACAACCTATCCCAAAAGCTGAAGCATCGCATTGCAATATAAAAGTTTTCTCAAAATCCGGACAAGACAAAACTGGTGCTGAAATTAAACATTCTTTGATTTTCTTAAATGAATTTTCACAATCTGTAGACCAATGAAATTTTACTTTCTTCTGAGTCAATCGATTTAGGGGAGCCAAAATATTCGCAAACCTTTTGATAAAACGTTTGTAATATGCTGCGGTACCAATAAACTGACGGACTTCTTTTACATTTTTAGGAGACTGTGTATTAACAATAGCTTCCACTTTCTCTGGATCTGGATGTAACCCTAGTTCATCAACGACAAACCCCAGATATTTCAACTGTGGCAAACAAAATCTACACTTTTCTTGACTTAAAACCAATCCCGCAGCCTGCAACTTATCCAGAACTATACTGAGGGTGTTTAAATGAGATTCAAAACTTTGAGAACAGATGACAACATCATCCAGATATACAAATACAGCCGGTTGCAGCTCTGGACCTAATATGGAATCTATTATTCTTTGCCATGTAGCTGGTGCTCCAGTTAACCCAAAGGGCATTCTATTGAAGTGAAAAAGACCTCTCCCTGGTACTATGAACGCGGTGAACTCCTTTGATTCTGGACTCAGAGGGATTTGAAAGTATGCTGATTTTATATCCAAGGAACTTAAAAACTTTGCATCCCGCAATTGCTCAAGAATAGTTGCAATATATGGTATAGGATAAGCATCCTTTTTTGTGACTGAATTTAACTGCCTGTAATCTATGCAAAATCTATATTTACCATCCTACTTCTGAACTAGACAGATTGGACTAGACCAACTACTTTTGGAAGGTTCAATTATACCCTCACCCAACATTGAACTAATTTCTTCATCAATAATTTTCTGTTTATGAGGATTACAAGGATTATACCGTTGTTTTATAGGTTTAGTACCTGGTAAAACTTCTATGGAGTGAAAATCCACATTACACATTCCTAATTTGTTACCCATAGAGGCTAACTTTTTAGAAATCACGCTATTTAACTTTTGTTTCTGAATAAAGGATAAGGTTGACTCATTTTGAATACCTTGGTTGACGCTCACATTTATGTTATCAACATTTATGTTACCAAAGTGCCAAACATCTTTACGCAGATCTGGTATAAGGCTAATTGCCTACCAGAAATCAATCCCTAAAATTAGTCTTTGTGAAACATCTGGTACTACCAATGAATCTATCAAATACACCTTACTAAGCACAGAAATGGGCACTGTAATATAACCTAAACTTAAACATTGCTGACCATTTGCTACAGAACAATTGGTAGTTTGAGGGATCAAACGTAACCCAAGAGTCTTTAAAATTTCAAACATCTTACCATTAATGTTAGTTCTAGAACTGCCACTATCCAGTAAACCTAATACGGAATAGCCATGAATGCTAACTTCCAAATATGGTCGTTCATCTGAATTAGCATGGGAAATAATGACATCTAGCAAAATTTTGGTGGAATCCACACTATGAAAGGAGGAGGCAGAACCACCCTTCAGTTCCTCCGTTCCTCGTTTCCCTGATTACAAGAAGAACAAGTTTTAATGGTCACACCTGGTGTCTTGCAACGAAAGCAAAAGATATTCCTCCGCTCTGGACAATTAATCCGAACATGACCCAATTTCCTACAGTTAAAGCATACAATTGAATTATTTTTACCTACAACAATAGGATCCCTGCTGCTGGAAGCAACAGCCTCCACTGAAGTATTTGAAGGATTATTCAATGCCGAGTGGGAAATTTCACTAACCCTACTTTTAACTTTAGATTTTGTGGTAGTACAAGCAAATTCCAAATCGACAAAGTCAAGACCTTTCTGACTATGCGCAACATAACTGTCTACTCTAAACTTTTTAGTCTCAAGTTTTAAACACTCTGCTTTCAATTCCTGTATTTACCTGTGGTAATTGTGAAGTATAAAATGGTGCCAAATTCCTAACCATTATATCTAATTGCATAGAGTCACTAATGTCTCCATGGCGTCTAAACATTGACTTCATGCATGTCATGTAGTCTATAATGCCCTCATCTACATCTTGTGTACGTCTCAAAATGTTTTCAAACAGTCTAGGTCTATAGTCTGGAGAAGAAAAATGTAGAACTAACAATTGTGATAAACTCTGCCAATTATGAAACCTATCTGAATTATTGATAAACCAGTTCCTAGCTTTACCCTCCATGAGTTCATATGCCGATGCAAACAGATCAGATTCAGATACTCTCCTAGCTGCCCTCAGATGGGTAATTTTATCAAAAAATTCCTGGACCGACATGTCACCTGGATCCCCTGTGAATTTTAGGTTCCACTTGTGAATGGGTAGAGGTTTGCATAGAGATGAAGAATTATTATTACCGGACTGCATGTTCTGTACCATACCAACATTATTGATAGTCGCTTGATGCTCCCTAGTTGAAATGTGTTCTGGAGTCTCCATAGTAGTACTAGACAATACCCTACTTAATTCTGGATTCTTCGACGACATGAACTCCAATTTATCTAACGCTGACAAAACCTTAGCCAAAAGCTCTACTCGAGAAATCCTAGTTTCCTATGAAACAGGCAACCTATCAACCCGATGCAACAAATGGACTAACCTAGTTTGTACTCGTTCAAATTTATTCTTAGAGTTATCCCCCGAAATGTTTTCCATTGAATTACTCACATGACTTAATTTTTGTAAAATTATTTGACGTTCCTCCTCAAAGACTAAATTCACCGCTGGAGCACTTAATTGAGATCCTACTTTCAACGAAGGTCGCAGACATGCCCTCAATTCATCTACTGTTTGATCATCACTGGCAGGTAAACCCCTAACTAATAATTCATACTGAAGTTCGTCCTTCTTAAGGAAGTTTATCACCAACTTATAATCCATTGTCCAATGAGAGTGAAGTTTATTTACTATTTATTTACACTAATTACCCTATTACCTAAGTTTACCTAAATAAACACTAACCTATGCTACAGTATATAGCCTAAATTTATACTAATTTATCAGAACTCATAGTTCCCCTTACCGCTAACCAGTAGCAGAATAAGAAACACCAAACCAGTCGACAGAAACAATAGGAGAACTCTGAAGAAACAAAGTCAAATGAAGTCTTGTGGTTCAATCAAGCTGCAAGGAAGAAAGAATAATCAAGGTTTGTTCCAGGGATGTTGCCATTTAGTATCCACCGTAACCATTGGTCATCGCTCCAGAACCATTTGAAAAAAAATTATTCACCACAGCACTAAACCACTCTGTGTTTGTATCAAGTTGACTATTCCTAGAGATATATGTAGATACTCCTAAAGTTACCAAATTGACGCTTTTTTTTCTTTATCCTTTACCAAGATACACCCACTTAAACCCTACCAAATATAACTACATTACATGTACAAACCCAAAAAAACCAATATTTACTGAAATCCGTTGGGCGCCAGATTGTTACGTTAAAAAAAGAAACAAAACAAATCAAATGTGTGTATATTTATATATATATATTGTTATAGTTACCTATTTACTTAAATGCCAAATTGTAACGTTAAAAACAAACATTTATTGTTGCTTATTTATTCGAATACTAATTGGGTGTGCTACTAAGCCTTCCAACTATTTACTCAAAATGAATCGTCTCAAAGAGCTGGGGAAAATCAACAGTTTGCCTACCTTGGGAGCTGAGCGAACGTAACAAAGACCCTAGCTATGCCCAGTCAGCCGTCACAACGGCACTCACAACCAGCACGTCCTTCCCGTAGCAAGTACAAAACGGAAATCGCCAACTAGGCGGAAATCACATTTATTCCTAAACTTCACCGCTAGGTGAGCGAAATCCATCGATATCGCTTCCCTTCGTCGAACGTGAATCGATGGTCAACAAACAAGCATGCGATAGGCAATACCTAATACACCCAAATAATTATTAAGCCTACCGGCTAATCTATTCTCAACACACCAAAATAATTATTATACATAGGTATCTACAAATATTTTCTATTTGAACCCGTAACAACTTTTTTACATTCTACAGCCTTAAAACTTTTAAAATAATTGTCGAAAAAAACTTGGCACTAACGGAATCTTAAAATAACACCAAAACTATATTTTTTGTGATATACTTTATTTTTACACTATCTATAAAATTTAATGGTTATTGTTATAGGGTAATTATTGTAATCTTTTATTGGAACTATGTTCTGTTGATTACTTAATAAATAAATAAATCACCAGCGCACTTTTAAATATTTTTTTTTATCCATGAAAGTTAATACAGATGTCATTAAACTTAATAAGATTGGATATAAATCTCAAAAATAGTTTAAATACAGTAATTTCTACGAATTAAATTTATAATTTAATATTATGGGTCGTTAATAACAACTTGGGTTGCAAAATATCGCTTAGCTTCCCAAGTTTCAAACCTATCATCACAGTAAAACAACCAAACACACAAAGATTAATCAGCCACAAATACATTGTCTCAAATACTAATAGGTATGCAGTTTGACTAATCTAATTTGCATATAAATTAAGGTACCTGACCCGTGTCTGCAGATGTCGATACGTTGTCGAGCTTAACTGATGGACCCTAGAACATTCTATAAACTTGGGTTGATAGTTTTGTTTAAGCTTGGCTTTTAAAGAACCCTACACTACTCACCCCTAGGAATATCCTTCAATAGGCGATCACCAGACGGATTATTGCCCGTAAATTTTGATGACCGGATTACGAAATCGAGAGATGAGCTGAATTTATGAATGTTTAAGTCAAACATATTTTAAAAAGATGTGTAATTGTTTCATTTCCAGAATTTTTAACAGATTTAAGTTATTATTCATACCTCAATAAAAATATAAAAACCACAAATACTTTAAATTATTTTTGCACGACCGAGTTTTGTCTATATCATTTTACAGTTAAACTGATTTTAATGAAAAATATATCTAGAAAAATTCAGAGCCAATAATATCTGGGCATTACTAATATAAGCTTCCATTGGCTCGCTAGTTACCGTTAAGAAATGGGCACAAAAAACAATAAAAAAGTATTGCCTTTATGTCTGTCAGACATGAATATACCTAAATAGCTTAAAAATAGTTATAGTTAAAATTAATTTATATTTATATAAATATAATAAATATTATGCTTTAGCAGAAGGATAAACATAAATAAAAATAAAAATAAATTATAACTAAATAAACAAAAGTATGTAAAACACCTGCACGTGGATTAAATAATAAATAATTGTTTGTATCCTTATTTATACAATAATTATTAAAAAAAGAGGTTGGAAAATACAGGAAAAACTTCCTTTCTTCTGGGTTAGACTGGTATTCATATCAGTGGTCTCTAAAAGCGTACCTTTTACTGAAACCTGAAAGATTACAGTCGTCCTATTAAGAGGAATACATACCCTGTCCGTAGTGTCGGAAGCACCCTCAAAGTTCGAACAGAGATAAGCCGAGATATTTTAAATGCTGACGTAGATTACAAATCATAAGTCGACGTATATCAAAGTTTCAATGGGCTACCATTTTGTGAGAGTGGCAGAATAGAGATGGTCTTGGGTGCGGGCGGCATACACATAAATTCGTAATATTATTACATCGGTAGTTTCAACTGATGAGATAAGGATTTTACAACGTATACAACAACCACCCAGCCGATAATTTTATTACCAGGCATCGGTCCTATTTTTTTATTCTGAATATCTCCAAAACTATTAATATAATTTAATTATAAATAAATAAACTTTAAAAAAATTAAATTAGGCTAGATTATTGGGGGTATTAAGGAGAGAAATTAAAAAAACATTTTTAAAAAAAAATTGAAATGTATAAAATTTTTAAAGAATCGTTAAATTTATAGACACCTTTTTAGTTAAAACATTTTAAGATAACTTTTCTTATTTTTTTAAAACTTTTAACTAAAAAAAAGTAGGCATAATTCTATTTCTGGGAAAGAAATTATTATTACTAATTAAAAATCGATAAATAGACCTAGAAAAATAAAAAACTGTGACAATATGGCAATGTTTTTTATGTATGATAATCCAGGAATTTTGTTTTACGTGTCTTCAATTATTCATCCCGTATTCCGTTTGAATATAATAGAGAGGAAGAATTATTGTGATAATTATTGGTTTGATTGATTTTTACGTTGTGGAGATACCTGACCGCAAAATATTTGTTTGCGGAACCATTTTTGGATGTCAGTGTGAAGTAAATTTGTTAACACTGTCTAGAAAAAACGACTAAAGGGATTTTAAAGAAATTTTTACCATGACTATGACAAGTGACAAGGGATATTTAATGGGATTTTACCATTTAGAAAATTTATAAGACTAAGAAAACTAATTGAAATAAAATTTAATATATACGTGAACAAAAAAAACCTTTTTAATCACATTTAATATTACATACCCCCTTTTATTTGAAATAAAAATCAAACGCCGTTATTTTCCGATCGATTGTTTTGAAAATTTGAGTTGTTTCTTTTTAGATTTTTACATTTAATAAAATTACAGTATGTTTTAATTTCCTTTTACATTTTTATAAATAATTTAACGAAATTAAATGAACATTTAGGACTTAATATTTATTACCTATCTTTTTAAATATATTTTATAAGTAGATTTGTCATCGTACAAAAGAATTCTGAATATTAAATATGCTATTAGACTAAATTCATGAAATATTTAATCAAAACCAAATTAGTTGCTATCAATCCGCAATTTCCTTATTTACCTTTAGAATAACCATACTTTATAGAAATTTAATCTTAGTAGGTACATAATAATCTTTATTGCTTGATAAATAATAAAAGGGAATTAAAATTCTTTGAAATCACTATAAATTAATTAGACTTTTTTATCTGTAGGTAGCTACCTAAAAATTATTATTCCAACCGCCTCTAACGGAGGTGTTAACTCTAATTAGTGTAGTCAAAACTTTTTTATTTTTAACTTATTAAGCTACCGGTAGTTGAATAAAATACTGAAACACTTGTGAGGACTTTAAACACAATTTATTTACAAATTGTAAGAATACAAGACTTCAGCTGGTTACAAATTACTAACTGTCACTTTTTACTTTTAAACTTTACAAAAGCTTAACGAACACTACTGCCACCAACGTGAATGACCCGCTTTATATACCAAAATACTTGACATCTTGATTTTTCTCGAAACAACTATTTACTAAAATCCAAATAATACTAGAATGTTCCCAAAAAACTACCAACCTAAAATAATTATATATCATGTCAAGTTATTGTCAAAATCTTCTTCACCCCGTTTCCGTCGAGGATTATAGAGCCAGACCAATTCCCCAGGTTTATAAGTGTTTTCTGTTGCTTGTGAGTCGTAGTACCTTTTCATCAGGTCACTGGAGAGTTGTAGTTTGTGGCGCACCAGTTCCTGAATATTTTCGATCATCTTCTGAGGATCTCCGACGTATCCTTCACCGGTCGCTATTTCACCATATATCAAATCACAAGGTAATCAAGTTTCCCTACCAAAGAGGACTTTCGCAGGTGTCTGACCCGTAGATTCGTTGACAGCCGATCGGATAGCCATTAAAAATAGCGGAATATGTTTATCCCAATCTTTCTGATATTCTAAGACCACTTTCGATAAATAATTTGCAATGGTTCGGTTCATTCGTTCAACCATTCCATCAGACTGTGGATGCATCGCTGTGGTTCTAGTTTTATGGATACCCAATCTTTTGCAGACTTCTTAAAATAGCTTGCTTTCAAAATTTCTTCCCTGATCTGCGTGCAGCTCCAACGGTACCCCAAAACGGCTAATGAACAAGCCTTCCCAGAGACGTGGAAAATCTCCAAACTGGTGCGGATACCAAAGGGTAAATTGCAGAACGAAAATGGAAAAAGGAGGCCGATATGTCTCCTTAATACCATCAGTAAACTGTACGAAGTCCTATTAAGAGATAGACTGGAGGCGGCGATCGAGGAAAGGGAACCACTGTCTAATAGGCAGTATGGCTTTCGCAAAGGACGTTCCACCACTGACGCCGTGGCACAAATAAGAAAAGCTACAAAAGAGTCTAGACGCAAGTGGGTAATGCTGGTGGCGTTTGACATAAAAAACGCCTTTAACTCCTTAAAATGGAATTCAATCATGGAAGAGCTGGAAAGAAGTAGAGTGCACACATACCTAGAAAACATCATTGGAGAATATTTAAAAGGCAGAAAGCTTATTCTGAAGAAATGAGAAATATGGACAGTCACAGCAGGGGTACCACAGGGATCCTTCCTCGGACCCACGCTCTGGAACATAGCTTATGACAACATCCTAAGGTGTGCCTACCCAGAAGGAACGGAACTAGCT
The DNA here is from genome assembly GCA_035357415.1 of Ophraella communa. Taxonomy (NCBI): domain Eukaryota; kingdom Metazoa; phylum Arthropoda; class Insecta; order Coleoptera; family Chrysomelidae; genus Ophraella; species Ophraella communa. Next base: position 23,856,769 of record CM068994.1, on the reverse strand, counting down.
GCCTTTGCGGATGACCTGGGCATGTTTGTAACGGCGGATTATAAGAGGAGTTAATTTTCCGGGCAGAGGAAGGACGCAACCTAGTCATCGATTGGACCGACAGGCATGGACTTAAATTGGCCGAGCACAAAACTGAAGCAATAATATTAAAAGGACCACTAAAGACACTGGGTGTTTTCTTCTACTGTGGAAGAGCCAGGATCAATCCCAGCAAAAAAATCAAATACCTAGGCATTACACTGAGTGACAACGGAAGTTTTGGGCCTCATATCAGGATAGCGGCGAGGAAGGCGGAAGAAAGAGTAGCGATGCTTTCCAGAATTATGCCAAACATAGGAGGCCCAAGAAGCGAGAAGAGGAAAATACTCCATGGCGGGGTGCAATCAATACTGTTGTACGGGGCACCAATCTGGTATGAGGATATTAGGGTGAAGGCACATAAAGCAGAGATTACCAAAGCCGACAGAAAAGGGTTGCTAAGAATAGACACCGCATACAGAACAGTATCCACAAAGGCTCTGTACGTTGTAACCGGAGTAATACCAATATACCTAATGGCTGCAGAAAGGGCACGTTTATATAGTAAAAAGGCGGAAAATGACTCGTCGAAAATGGAGGAGAGGCAGAAGTCAATTGAAGAGTGGCAAGGAGAATGGTCCGCGACAGAGGAAGTAGCCCAGTGGACAAAAACGCTGATCCCTGAAATAAGACCTTGGCTGGAATGCAATCACAGGACACTGGATTACTTTTTGACGCAGGCTCTAACCGGTCACGGATGCTTCATGACCTACCTAAAAAGAATTGGAAAGAAAGATAACGACGTCTGCATGTACTGCCCTGGGCGCGACGACGCATGGCATACTTTATTCGAATGCGACCGATGGCACGCAAATCGCGTGAGACTCGAAATGATACTCGCACATAAAGTTAACGAAAGGAACATCGTAAACCTGATGATAGAGACGCCAGAGGGGTGGAGAGCGGTACAGACTTTTATTAGAGATATTATGGAAGCAAAGGAAAAGGATGACAGGGCAGGAGGATAGAATTTGGATTATAAAAAGGCAGAAAGGACCCTAAGCTCCGATGAATGTCTAAAAAAGACGATACCGGAGCTTAGCCTGGACGCAGGTGGAGGTTTTTTAGTGGGTCGGGTGAACACCAAAACCCACCCCCACACTACCCAGTTACCCTAAGGAGCCGGGTGTCCGCAAGCGGATTTTTCCCCCACCACAAAAAAAGGTCCATTACTAGCAGCACACGTCGTGCATTTTCGGCACCAACCTTTAACATCGTTGGAGCAATTAACCCAATAAAATCTATACCGAACTTTTTGCAGCGTCTTTGTATTAAGTTTCTTTAGGTTCAGAGTGTAATTAAAAGTCTTTTTTTATGGACATAACGTTTTTAATCAATATAAAACTTCAATATTACATAAGTCAATATAATTATCCAACAACATATCCATGACAACTACAAAAGCTTCAACATTATCAAATCTACTTACGAGATATAAAATGTAAATGTACACTTTAACACGCCCCTTTACATTTATATTTTCTATATTTCTCATTATAAACCATAATAAATAATTATAATAAATCTAACATATTTCTAAATTTTTTAAATTTCTCATTTCCTAAAGCCTTTGTAAAAATATCAGCAGTATTAAAGTTACTCTCAATTTAACTAATATTAATCAACCCTCTTTTACACTCTCGTGAACAAGATGATAGTGGATTTCAACATGTTTTGAGTTCTTCGTAAAATTACCATTTAATGCTATATCAATAGCACTCTTATTGTCCTCATAGATAATTATCGGTTCATCCACATTTATCTCAAATGTTTTTAACAATTCCTTAATAAACTTCAATTCACTTACAGCTTCTGAAAGAGCTATGTATTCAACAAACGTTGAAGCTTTTGTAACGCTTTTCTGCTTCCTTGATTTCCAATAAATAACATTTCCATATAACCTTATAACATACCCTGTTGTTGATTTTCTGTCATTTATATCTCCAGCCCAGTCAGCATCTACAAAACAGTCTAAAATATTTACATTATTGTTTTTCTTATATATATACTTTAAGTTCTTTGTACAACACAAATATTTTAATATCCTTATAGCGTATTTAAAATGATCTTTATTATAACAATTTTGAAACCTACTGAGGTAGTTAACACTAAAACTTATATCCGGCCTCGTTGCAGAACTTATATATAATAATGCCCCAATCAAATTTCTATATTTTATATCCTCAATACAAACTTCTGATTTTTCCAGCTTCAAATTAACTTCCATTGGTGTATGATATAACTTACTGTTTTCCAAATTGTACTTCTTAACTAAACTTTCTATATACTTCGTTTGATTTAATGTCATCCCTTTACCAGTTTCGTATTCAATAACAATTCCAATATACTCCTTAACTCTTCCTAAATCTTTCATTTTAAACTCATCTGTCAATAACAATTTTATTTTCTTAATGTTTTCTAAGTTGCTTCCACAAATCAACAAATCATCAACATATATTAGTAAATATATTACATCATTTTCGATTTTACACGTATATAAACACGAATCAACATTGCTTCTTTGGAAACTTAGTTTGTAAAGACAATCATCCAGGCATTCATACCATGCCCTGGGACTTTCTTTTAATCCATATAGGGCCTTATTTAGTTTACAAATTCTTGTGGTTCCATCCTCAAATCCTTTTGGTTGACGAGTATATACTTCAGAATTTATTTTACCATTAAGAAAGGCTGCTTCAACATCCATCTGTTGTATATCTAATCCCTTTTGGACACAAACTGATAACATTATTTTTAAAGTTCGCATCTTAGCTACTGGTGAATAAATATCTTCAATTTCGTCTTTTTGTTGGAATCCTCTTGCTACTAGTCTCGCTTTAACACCATTTGATTTCTTCGTATAAACCCATTTTACATCTATAATATCTTTCTTATTTTCATTCTCCACAAGTATCCAAGTTTAATTTTTATCTAAACATTCCATTTCTTTTTCCATTGCCTCTTTCCAAATCTTACTATCTTCACCACTCTTTGCTTCTTGAAAAGAAGTTGGTATATCTGTTGTACACATATTTACAAAAATATTATTTCCATAATAATCAGAAGGCCTTCTATTTCGCTGTGACCTTTGTAATCCACTTGAAGTTCCAGAATCACTATTACTTCTAAACCCATTTGAACTTCCAGGTTCACCATTTTCATTTTCTGATTCAATTACTGACCCTCCACTTATTTCTCCATTCTGCTCATCCATTTCATTTTTAGATTCATCCATATCATCCAATTCAATGCAATTAACATCTTCTTCAATGATTTCCACATGTCTAGCGACTACAATTTTACTATTCAAAATTACTCTATATCCCACATTGCTATATCCAATCAAAATTCCCATTTCAGCTTTCTTATTCCATTTGGATGTTCTTTTTTGTTCCGGTATTCTTACGAATACTTTACTACCATACAGTTTTAAATTCGAAACATCTGGTCTTTTTTTAAAAAATATTTCATAGGGTGTCTTTATTTCTATAGTGTTAGATAATGTTCTATTTTTTAAATAAGTAGCTGCACACACAATTTCGGGCCAATATTTTTTATCCACATTAGCTTTAGCTAATAAACATCTTGAGCTATCCATTATAGTCCTGTTGAATCTTTCTGCAGTCCCGTTCAATTCATGTACATAACTAGGACAATTATTTATGACAATTCCTTTCTCTCTTGCAAATTTAAATATGTTTTAATTTAGATACTCTTTTCCATTGTCACATCTCAAAACTTTAACTGTTTTTCCTGTGCTGTTTTCACATTCATTAACATATTCTTGCAAACATTCAAATACCTCACACTTTGACTTCATAGTGTACACTCTTGCAATTTTACTATAGTCATCAATAAAACTAATAAAATATTTCTCACCATTTAAACCTTCAGTCATAAAAGGTCCACACACATCTGTATGCACAATCTCTAACACATCTTTTGCTCTCTCTCTTCTATTCTCGAAGGGCATATTATGCATCTTATTTTCAATACAGGTTTTACATTTCATAAAATCTTGATTCACTTCTTCTGGTATACCTATCAACAATTTGTTTTTAATTAGTATATCTAAATATTTAAAATTTACATGACCAAGTATCCTATGCCATCTTTCTTTTTCCGTTATATTACTCCTAGTTGCTATATTTACATACGATACTTTTTGTTTTACCCTACCTTTCATTATTTATAACCCATTTAATTTTGAAGCTACTGCTGTTATTTTTCCGTTAAGGCTCATAATTTTACTTATATTCCCTTCTGAAACAATTTTATTATTATCTGTAATTTTGCTATAACTTAACTAATAAATTTGATTTCATTTCCTTTACAAAAAATACATTTTGAATTTTAACTAAATTTTTCTTGTTATATGTATTAAAATAACAAACATTACCAACTTTTGTAGCTTTTACAATTGTGTTATTACCTAATATTACATTAACTGGTTCTTTAAGAATTTCAAAATTTTCAAAGAATTTATCATTATTTACAATGTGGTCAGTATACCCACTGTCCAATAACCAATTTATTTCATTATTATCATCGTTTACCTGTGAGTTGTTTACCTCTACATTTTCTCCAACTCCATCATGCTCTATTTTTGTTATCGAAGCAAAATTCTTTTCATGCTGTTGATTAGTTTGTAGATTACTCGTTCCAGTTGGTTGATTTCGTCCTCTTGCAAAACTTCCTCTTCATCCAAATTTTCTACCTCTATTTGAACGCCAACTTCCTCTGTTGCCTTGATCACTACTTTTGGGACAATTTCTCTGGAAATGGCCACCCTCACCACACTGATAACACTTCTTCTCCTGTTTGCTTCTCTCTGTTACAAACACATTAGTATTCCTTGAATAATTTTCTTTTTTATTCTTTAATTCTGTCATCTGAATTTTACTTTTCACATATTCTGCTGTTTGATCCTCTGCTTTTAAAGTATCTATTAAATCACCAATGTGACTATACGAGTCTGGTAGCGTATTCAATATATAATTAAGTTTTTCTTTTTCTGTTACATTAGCGCCTGCATTCTTTAAATCGTTTATAGCCTTTTCAAAATCACTAAAAAATATCGTTGAGTCAGTATAGTCCTTTAATCTTAATTTTTCCAGTTTGTTTCTATATATAATCTGCAAAGCAGTAGATTCCTTTAGGTATAGATTGTCAAATTTCTTCATTATTTCGTAAGCACTTGTTTTTTCGCATACAAATTCTAATTGTTTGTTAGAAATACCACTATAACTATAGTTTATTGCCTTCAAATCTTTTTCATCCCAATCAGCTCCATCCTCTTGCGTCTTTTCTCTTTCTATTACTGTATTACACTTTTTCATTTTCAAAAACATAGTTATTCTCTTCTTCCACATACTATAGTCCTCGCCATCAAATATTGGTATAGATATTTCATTTTTCGCCATTTTCTACTTTTAACTATCTTCTTGATATCAACTTCGCTCTTTTCAATTCAATACTCTGACCTTTTCCAATCACTAACTTAAATTCTAATTAGCGAACCACGCTCTGCTACCATATTAAGTTTCTTTAGGTTCAGAGTGTAATTAAAAGTCTTCTTTTATGGACATAACGTTTTTAATCAATATAAAACTTCAATATTACATAAGTCAATATAATTATCCAACAACATATCCATGACAACTACAAAAGCTTCAACATTATCAAATCTACTTACGAGATATAAAATGTAAATGTACACTTTAACACTTTGTAATACCTAGGTGTCCTCCAGATATGTCATCATAAAGTTGTTTTAAAATTTTCGGAACTGTACTTCTTGGGACCACAATTTGTTTCTTAATGCCTGAGCCTTCAGGGTTTTCAACTATTCTCTTAAGGAGCCCACCATCTAAAGTCAAAGAATTCCATTGGTCCAAATATGATTTTAAGACCGGAGAGGACGATGATACCTCTCGCCATAGGGGACGCTGATCCGTTCTATTCCATTCCAGGATCTTCCTAATAATGGGATCGTTGTTTTGTTCCTCCTCCATTCTGGAGCACAAGTCATCTGGCACCACGTTTATTAGAGCGAGCTTCTCGTTTTCTTTGAGTCGACTGCAATTTGTGCAATTAGGTGGGCATGGCCTTCTAGAGAGTGCATCGGCGTTACGGTGTTTAGTTCCAGGTCTGTGTTCGATTTCAAAATCGTATTCCTGGAGTTTTCCCCGCTGTTGGGAGACGGTAGAAGAAGGCGTCTCCTTGCGTGGACATGAGTTTTTCGCGTGCCGCAGTTCCCCACAATTCCAACATCGTTTAGGTCGCCGTCTCCTTGTGGGTAATAATTTCATTAGCCTTTCCACTAATCCATCGACGTCGCTGGCGGGTGCTATCACGTTTTTGTCATCAGCAGTAATCTCCCTTATTTGTGCAACTCCCCATGATGCTTTCGTTGCCGCTTCGAATTCAAGTGCAATTTTTGCAGTTGAAGGTATGCTCTAAATGTGTGTTCTCTAGCTGATTCTTCGGTGGGCGGTAGCTTCTCCAATTTAAAAGTAGATTTAGTTGATGCAGTTCAATATCTTTCAAATCGCAAATCATGTAGCGAAATACATGAAATATTTTTGAGAGTGATATAACATGTGGAGGGGTAGGAAAAAGATACGCGTGAAAAATTTTGATTTTTTCAGTTTTTTCGATTTTAAACGATTTTTTTTTGCAGGGAGTGTTTTATTATTGTATATGAAAATTAAAGTCATTACGAAAAAAAATGAGACCTTCAAGAGGTGTCTAAAATAAAAATTCAGACCTTGGGAGCCGTTACAAAATGAGGTTATTTTTGAAAAACGTTAATATGTCGGAAAAAAATTAAGTTATCGTAAAAAAAAAATTCTACCTTTTTGGGATACAAAAAGCTATCACTGTACTGAATTTCTTAACAAAATATTGATTTTTCGCTGAGTAAAAAATAAAAAACGAAAATTATGGTTTTTCGCTTTTTTAGCCTTTATTTTTAGGTTATGTGAAAAAATCTTTCAGACAAAAGTTGTGGATTTTTTTATTATCTACAACTTTTCTATTTAACTGTTTTCAATAAAATGCGTATTTACGCTGCAATTTGCAAAAAACCGTTTTCACCCCCTTTCCACCCCTACCACGCACCCCTTGCACGCATCTAAGATCTTGGATGGTCGCCTTTCGATTTGTAATTATCAAACCTACCCCTTTCCACTTAGCTACCTCAATTCGGACTTAAGTCATGAAAAAAAGGTAATTCGACTCCACTATTCGGTATTTTCATCCGACCAGTCAGACTTGTCAAAATCGTACGTTTATTACATCTAGATGTAGGGGAGGTAAATCTCGACCGTTCGGCAATTTTAATCGGAGCAATCGGAGTACGATCTTTTAACTCCGAGTATTTTGGCAAATCAAAGAAATTAATCTGAGTTTGTAAGGTTAAGTTTTAGGTTTACGAACTTGTATTTTTTTTAATGGAAAAACTTGATCTTTTTGATGTTGAAGAACAAAAACAAATTTCTATAATGGTCACAAAAAAGCAATATCAGGATATTGTGGAGAATGAAAGTAGGTAGAAATGTTTAACTTGGTACCTAACTTTTAAATATTTAGCATTTACTTCAGTTAACAAATCAAAGGTGGTTGGTGATAATCTAAAGTGATGTCTAAACTGGTTGTTTGCAAACCTGGGTACCGTTTCTTTAGAAAAACCATCTAATTTTTCCAAAACATTTGGACATTCCTCTACATCGTCTTCAAATAATGCTTTATAGCCTCCTTCAATTAGGTATGGCCAATAAAGCAGGGGAAATACTCATTTTTTTTATTAAATTTAATGCAAAATTCATAAATTAGTTTGATTATTTTTTAACAACAAATTATCGCATACTCCAACAACAAAAAACAAAAATAAATAGGTATGACATTTATTGACACTTTTGACTAATAGTGATCTGTACCGTTCGTTTAATACAATTAATTCCTCTGGTCTGTAGTCACGTGACAAAATAATTCATCGCATCTGAGATATAATTACCAAACTCGCTTCAAATAATACTAGAATTGTCCCGAATAACTACCAACCTAAAATAATTATATATCATGTCAAGTGATTGTCAAAATCTTCTTCCTCATTCACGAACTCCACCCTTTATGACAAGCAGCTATATCAAAATACATGCATTCCTCTCGCATCTGTCACAATCATCCGTCACATTCATCCGTCACAATTATCCGTCACATTCATCTGTCACATTCATCCGTCACACATCTGTCACCCGTTGCAATACTCTCCACCGTTTCGTCTTAAGGTCACTGTGTCCTATTACAATTCGTAGGTGCTTCTGCTTATATTCAGCAGCTCTTAAGATCCCATTTTTTTTAAATATTCAGCTCGTACCAATAAGAACGTTTAATTCTTTCGGTGTACCCAGTACGAGATTGTTCCTCTGGCTACCTTTCAAGTACGTAAATTACGGTTGCTTTGTTATTTTACCTTTAAAGAATTTCATTCTGTAGGTATTATACACAAATACACCCTTAGGTTACCTCCATAATCCCCAGCTCCAACACTGTTCAGCTATTATAACATTTGATTTATTTGTCTCTATTCACCCTCTACCACCCCATTAGGCTTGGGACGGCAAATGACGTTAAAGAAAATTGTATTTAGATTGCATTACTTCTGGTACCATCTGCATTTGCTTTGATTCTGGTACCACCCCTCCTACAATATTCCCGCCCTCTCCTTAATGTCCAACCAGATGTATAGCAAATACATTTCCTACGACATGTCTGCTTTATTAAAAATAAGGGTACCATGTAAAAGTTTTACTTTCATAGAAAACGGGCATTCGGAATTTATCCAGCATTTGCCATATTGAATTCAGCTAATTAAAAAATATACTATCATTATTAACATAACGATAAATTACTAATTATTAAATTTCCCATGGTATTCATAATAAACCTAGTACTTATAACCCCATAATATTAAAATCAAGTAATTATAAAGTTTATAACTCCTTTTATTCTAAAAAGGAAGATATTTATAAAGATCACATGTAAACTTAAGATTTTACGGTTTAAGCATTATAAAAATTTTAATTAAATTGATTGTACTAACCCTTACTTTTTGGAAATCCATCTTATTAAGGATAATAAAAAACGAAGAGTTTTTTATTATCCTTAATAAAAATTTTCTTTAAAATGAAGAATATTATATTTAATTTGGAATTTACTTTAATAATAAAACCGTTTTAATGTAAAAGTATATTAGGTGACGTGTGTGGTAAGAAGCGTTTTACGCACTAATGGAAAAGTTGCGCACGAAGCACTTACTTAAATTAGCTATTATAATTATTTTTATAGAAACAGTACAGCTGTTAAATACTAATGTTACCTCGGTTATTTTGCTTGTTAAAATGTCGGTTTGGAATGGAAGCCTTAGTGTAGTCACATTTTCGTCGTTTTTAGTCATTAATATGGTATTAGTGATCTGATTCTCGCGTAATACTAACTTTTAGTGCATTATAAATAATTAAAACGGTTTCCTATAGTGACTGAAGCTAAATTGAAGTAAAATAAATAAAAAAAGAAATTAGTAAAAGGTGTCTTCTTATACGTTGATATAGGTTAAAACAGCAGTTATAAAAAAATTCTAAATGTTTAAATAAATAACTTTCTTACACAAAAATAACGTAAATTTAACTGGAAAACGTAATGAAATATATGTATTATGATCAATTTTGTTAGACACATAAAGGAAATGCGTTGATAGAAACGAAACTAATAAATGTTAACTTTCATTTATCATTTATATATTATTATGGTTTGAATTTATAATTATAATTATTTCCTATATTTCCTATATTTTCTTCTCTTCCATTTAGGTTTTCTCTATTTCTTCCATTTTCAGATCTATTTTGATTCAGTCTTCCTTGTTCATATCTTTTGTAATTTTGATTTTTATTTACTCCTTGCCGGTAATTTTCTCCATATCTACCTCTTATATCATCCCTCCGATTTGTATGCTCATAATTCCTCTCTGACATTCCATTATCGATTCTCAACAAATAATTTGTCAGTTGTTCCATTGTTTTTATATAACTCAAAATTATGGTTTCTTTTATTCTATTTTCATATTGTTTTGCCAAATAACGAACAATTTCTTCTTCTCTCATTTTTGGTTCTAAAAATTGAGCCTCCACATATAACTTCATAGCATGTAAATGTTTATTGCCTCCTCTATGTTTTCCAAACTATAAATTTTCTCTACAATTTTCCTGCTGTATCTCTCCCCAATATTTTTCTAAAAATAATTTTTCAAATACTTCTTCACTACCTATTACATCTTCTTTACTTGTAAACCATACATATGCCTCTCCTATCATAGTTCCTCTAATAACCTCTTTTATATCTTCTATTTTTCTAATTCCTTTTATCCTATTCTTCAAACTTCGAAGAAAAATCTTAGGATGAACTTTATTATCATCACCATAAAATTTAAGATTGTGATCCAAATTTCCTCCAATAATATGGATCCTTTCTCTACTTATCTCTTCATAATTTTCATTAATAATACCTCTGATGTTTAGTTTTTCTTGATCATTTTCTCTCTTTTCTTGGTCCAACCGTTGCACTATTTCCTCCTTAACTTCTTTTATGTGTCTGATATATTTATCTTCAATTCTATAAACTTCTTTTTTAAATCCATCATAAACTTTTCCATTATTTTTATTTACCAAATCTTTACATTCATCAATAATACTTTCTTTTAATATTTCATTTACTTCTATCCATTTATTTTCCACTGCGTTATTACAGATATTGTCAATGTCTCTTCTTATTTCTGCATTCATTTTATCGATTTTATTTTCCAATCCTCCCACTAATTTTTGACTTTCTATTACCATTTTTTCAGTCCTTTGTACTTTTTCTCTTATTTTCTTATTCTCCAACTCTATATTCTGCATCTTTACATTTAAAGTTTTACATCTTTTGTCCAACCTTTCTTCCAAACTTTTATTTGCTTCTTTTATTTCTTCTTTAATACAATCCATATTTATCTTGACTTCTCTAATACCATCCATATTTATCTTAACTTCTTCTTTAATACCATCCATATTATTCATCATCTTTTGTAACATATCCATTTTATTCATCATCTTTTGTAATATATCCATTACATTTATTTCCCTTGTATTTTCCTCTGGATGTACAACTATTCTTTCATAATTCATGTCTGATTAATCTTCTGTTATTTCTTTTTCAAATCCTTTAAATTGCATTTCCTGATCCAAACTGTCCCCCTCGTCATTTTTATCTCCTTCTCCAATATTATTTCTGCATACTTCATCATTTTCTCAGACATTTTTTTTTATTTATGAATTAAAAAAAATACTTGGGAGGGTTCTTCATATATCTTATTACAAATTTTAATTAAAAATTTTCTCAATTTTAATTTTAATAGAGCCCCACGTTGGGCGCGATTTTATTATGGTTTGAATTTATAATTATAAAAAAATTTTGCTTAAATTTCAAAACCTCGGCTAGCTCAAATGATTTTTTAAATTTTATTACAGTAAAAAAACTTACCTAATGAACACCCTACCTACTCTTATCTATTCCTATCTACTCTTAATTAAATTTATTACTAACCTTAACTAAATTCCTCTTAATGTCTTTGTTTTGGATTGTCTCTCCACTTTTCTTTTCACACTTCACTAAAACGTCCTTGCCCGATTATTTCAACCAGCTGGATTTGACGTGCTATACTTCTTTGAATAAGAAAAGGCAAACCAGATCACTTCCGCTGGTCGTCATTTCGATCATGTGCTTCCAACTCTTCTTTGATTAGAAGTATGGAAAAATTACGCTGCTCCGATAATTATATATATTATTAGAGTGGGAATAACGATTGCTGCTGCTTTTTCTCCATGTACTGGTTTTGCCTTTCTTTTTTTTTCAAAAAAAAACCTTCTTAATCCTTGTCAAACTTCCTTCACCTCGCAACCTCTCATCTAAAACGGTAACTGTTCTTTTTCTCATAATTATCCTTATTTTTATGTGCTTTTAAAACTGTCCTTCAACTAACTGTTAATGTCACTCTCTTAATCTCACTTACTCTAATGACAAAAACTCAAAAAACATTACATTGATACCTCCTGATTTATGTTAACATATCTCATTTGGCATAAACATGACATTAATATAAAAATAATTTTTTTTCAATATTTTCCAAAATCAAATTAATGTATTCTTCTATATAATTATCAAACCACAATAATATATTAAATTTAACCTTAAATATGTAAATTGGAATTCTATAATAAAATGGCGACGTGTAATGATAGTAGCGCTAATTGGTTGCTAGGGAAGCCGTTCGATTAACTTTGCAGCTTTGCGTTTTTTTACCGTGAGTAAAGATATCTTACATAGAATGAGGACTTTTTGTTATTGATGGCTAATAGGGATGGTCGTAAGTAAATGTATTTAATACTTGGTGATTTCAGGTTAAACTTTACTCAATATATTAATTAAACTAAAGCAAAATCTTCCAAAATCTTTTCTCTTAATGTAAAAGGTAATTTAGCTTTAATATTTTTATTTTTAATTGCTGTACAAAGCATGATGAGGCTAGGTATTTTTACTAAAGTAATATGCCCGTTTGTCAGCATATCCAATCCACTTGACTTGATTTAGAACTAAAATGAAATGGTCGTCTTTATACTTAACACGCTTGACTAGACCAAAAATGTTTTACAGGTAAATTATTAGCAGTAGAGTGGGGTAGAAAAAGTACTCTACTAAGTACAGTCGGCTTTAGAATAGCATATACATGTTAAAGGTGAATATCGTTTACCTACCGAAGTTATAAAAACGCCCTTCTTCAACAACATAGGAGTGGCAATTTTTAAAACGCCTACATTAAATGGTTTTTGGGGATTAAGTTTATTTACAAGGGTCGGTCATGTTCCGAATAAATAGGTTTTTTTCGTATTTTTGCACTGAAATATATAATCTACAAATTCACACAAAATAATAATATCTACACATTTTCACACCACAGAGGTAGAATCCTAGGCGTATTTTTTTACGTGTGCTTTCTTGTATAACTAAAGCGAATCCAAAAACATTTTTAAGCATAATAAATTATATTTATCAAAAAAAGCAAGTCTGTTGTTTATAAAAAATAGTTTATTTTACACAAAGAACAATAAATCAACAATAAAACAACCTAAATGTTTGATTATGATATCTATGTTTGTTAGATATTTATTACATTTTTCACACTGTCGTTGACGGCTTATTTTTAAAATGTATTGCTACATTTTGATTTTTACCACCCTATTTATTTACGAAGTTAAAATATAAAATAATTAAATGTAGGGTCATTTTGATCCGAACGTAACAGAAAAACGTTAACAAAAATTCTTTTAGAATATTAAATTCAACATAAAAACAATTAAAATTAGTACCATCAATATTAATTTTTTTATTTTATCTTTTATTTTATGCAATGTTATTTATTATTTCTAACAACCTACCTAAAAGAATGAAATTAAAAAATGTCTTGAAAAGGAATTTTAATCCCAAACAAACAATTATCGAGGGTTCCAAACTAAGTGAAGTAAAAAAGGAATCAGTAGAGAGGTTGCAATAAAAAAACAAATAAAATCGTACTGTATAATACACAGGCAATTTGTCAATAAAATACCTTATGCTGCAAACATTAAAGATCTGGGCGTGGACAACTGTTTAACTGATTTCAAATTTATTATTAATTAAACCGTGATTGGTTGTACACAATAAATAGGCCATCCTTAAAATTAATTTAATGTAAGCGATTTAAATTTGAAAATGTATATGCTATTCTGAAGCCGATAGTACGTTTTCATATGTAGCGCTAAAAGAATAATGATTAATCTACTGCTAACTCTACCAATGAAAACGAGCCTATAGTTTGTTACGTAGTGGTGAAAGGATTTATTCTAACAAAAACAATTATATTTACATATTTCTAGTTATTTTTATATGTAAATTACCGTTTTCCGAGTATAACTTAATTTACTTATGATGTTAGAAAACAAAATATTCTTTTACTATTTACTATAAAATAACTGTAATAGTTATTATAAGAAAACATCTTGACTGCTTCAGGTGATTCTTATTTTTATTAATAAAATAATAAAAAAAATTAGTATGATATTGCAATGCTCGACATTGTCTTTATTAAAAAAGCTTGAGTGTTTCCTTTGCGCATATGATACCATTAAGACGTAAAACAAAGAAAAAGCAGTAACTGTTTTCTTTCGCTGTAAAATTCAAACACGATTGTTACCACTAAAATCACCACAGATGTTGCAATACTTTTTTTTATAGTATCCAATAAATTGTAAAACTTTTCAATATGTTTTTTAAAGTTGAGTGATTCGATTAATTAAATATACTTTATAAACATTTTTATCAAAAATAAATTTTGTATAGACTTAAAAAATTAAAATGATACTTTTAAATTAATATAACACTAATTAGTATTAATATAACATAAAAATACAAAAATAATGTTGTGGCTAGTGTGGTGATAAGAAAATTGGCTTTAAACAAAGTTATAAACAGCGTGCTTCAAAAAGAGAATTTGTAGAAATAAGAAAAATATGTTTTTGTTTTTAATTTCCAATTTATTGATAAATAAAAACAATAATGCAAAATTCAGCCTATATTACAAATAAAAAAATTGGACTTGGTAGACTGATACACAGCGAACTATTTAGATTTATTCTACATTCCTTTGTAGTTTAAAGCATCTCATCTAGTCCTGCTCTTCTTCATCAGACATGATAGTGGCTATTTCATATAGGCAGCCGCTACTGGTTTTTCCCTTAAAGTTCTAGAAACCGCAGTCTTGTCAAGCCTTTAGAGTGACATAGGATGTAAATTTAGGTGTCCTTCTCTTCCAAATAGAACCTGCATATGCCTATCTTTGTCGGGTCTCTGATCCTTGTAAATTTGTCTTTCGTGACTGTTATTAGATCATCAGCCTAGCCTAAACAATATATTCTAAATCTTGTAGAAGGTTGTCTACTAGTACAGCCCAGAGTATACCTATAGAGTATATTAATATACTACCCCTTGTTTGGTTTATTATTAATATTTGACTGAAAATGTGCCTGGGTAAGCAATGTTAAGCTTTTATGTAGTACGTCAATGTAGGAGTTATCTAGTTTTTCCAGAAATCATGCTTGTCTTGCAGCACCTTCTGCCTAGACTTTGTGGCTTCTGAAATATTGGGAAGTTATCTCCTCGCAAAAATCCTATTTATCTTCTTGTGTGGTTTTAGCTCTATTGTTTAGCCTTCTAACCTCACTTCTTAAACGTTCTAAATGATTGGTCCATCAAACTGTTTTAGTTTTCTGTTTTCTAGATTTTTTTAGAAGTTTTCCTCGTATGCGTTTATTATTGCTTTATTTACTGTGTTATCTACGTTATTTATATAGTCACTGTGTGATTTCTTATCTTTCCCAATTCGTATTCTTCAAATTTATATATTGGACTGTAGTAAGAAGTAAGTAAGTAGTAGAAGTAAATACTTTCCTGTTGGATTGATGTCTATGCTTCCCCAAAAGGTATGGTTTGCATTGGCATCATAACCCATGACTAGGATTAGATTTTGCCTTCCGCATACGCCGGCGACTCTACTGGAGTGCATCTAGGGCTCTTGCAAGAGTGCCAAGACTATGTTCTCTTTATCGAACCCTCTACATACTGTCTTACTGGCCGCCTTAGCATGATGAAGGTTATCTTGCAAAACCCTGATACTACTGCTCAGTTCTGTGAACAGATCCCTCCCGTCGGATCTCCTTGCTCCATGGAGTGCTGGCCGCCTTAGCATAATGAAGGTTGTCTTGCAGAATCCTGATACTACTGCTCAGTTATATGAACAGATCTCTCCCAAGGGCTGGAGGGCCTACTGGGCGCATCCTCAGGTGGCGGTTAGGGATCCCCAGGGGAGTTGCTGAACCGTTTGAGCAGCTAATTTGCCCTACTCAAGAAAAGGAAACTCCAGAGGGAAGCGCGGGGTAGTAAGGTGAGGAAAGGAGCCCTCCCTCTCAAGAACTTTGGTAAGGGGTCTAAGTGGGGGGAAATGGCATGAATCAATATAGCTCAGATAAACGCCCATCGCGCCACGGTATCATCAGCGGTTATTTCAAGAAAACCAACAGAAACCAAATGGGATTAGTACTGATCCAGGAACCAAGGGTCCTTGACGGTCAGGTGAAAGGACTTATGAGCAGGGAAACCAAGTTATATAAAGTGATTAATATAGACATACCCAGAGCATGCATCTTGGTAAGTAACAGTATTAATCACTTTTGTGCTTCAGAGTTCATGCCGAGAGACCTCGTTCCGATTCGAGCAAACCTCGAGTTCGAGAAAGGACGTCAAGATAGCATTATACTACTGCTTCTCATAGGATGTGACGGTCACAACACCATATGGGGAAGCACAGATACCAACGAAAGAGGTGAGAAAATTTTAGATTTTATATCTTGTTATACTCAATATAGGGAATACCCCTACTTTTGTAACTAGAGTAAGAAGAGAAGTTCTAGACATGACACTAAGTACACCGTACCTTAAGGATCGGGTAAAGGATTGGAGAGTATCAAACAAACCATCCCTCTCTGATCATAGGATTACTGAGATGGGCTATGAACACCTTCCAGCAATTCAAAACTCCTGGAGCGGAGGAATATTATGTATGAGTGAAGAATGTGTGGGGGACCGCCGCCCGTCTTTAAATATGCTAGGGTAGTCATTCCGAGGCGGGGGTAACGGCGAGTTTTGAGATGGGTTTGATTGGTAGGCATCCTCTCGAGGGTGAGTCCAACGCTGGTGGGTTCTGTATAAGGACCCATCGAAAATGAGTTTCCCATCTTAGCCCGAAAAAAAAAAGACATAGAAGGGGCCTTTTACAATACGCCACATGAGGCTGTCAGAAGAGCACTGAATGAGAAAGGAGTAGATAGAAAGACTTCCACTTGAATGTCACAATTGCTATCTACAAGGATCGCAGAAATGGAGGCCGGACAAGACACTATCATCATCAATGTGACCACAGGCTGTCCGCAGGGGGGAGTTGCATTTCCACTCATGTATATTCTCACTGTGGACAACCTACTAAGTCAATTGACCAGAGAAGGCATACCTACCATGTACTCCGACGACATGGTTGGGCACATACCCAAACATCTTTCAAGCAGAAATCCGCGCCATCAAAAGATGTGCGGAATTCAATATGGAAAGAAATTACCGCAGACGAGAGACTGTGATCATGTTGGATAGTCAAACAGCCATCAAAGCACTAAGCTCACATACAATCAGTATGTGGTTCCAATATGAATATACCGGAGAATTCCCTACAACGCGTAGTACTTTCTTAGGTAGGACCTTTCCGCCCCTTGGTCAATTAGTGACTCACTGACTTTTTGATAAGTTCTCAAATACCTTTTATCTATTTTTATTAACCTCGCAATTTTTTATGTTTAATTTTTTTACGTTACTCTTTTTAGTTTTATTTCTTAATTCTGACTCATTATTTCTTTAAACTTTCAATTATTTACAACCATTTTATTTTTAAACATTGTCTACTTGAATAATTAAACTTTATTTATAAACAATTGTTTAACAATCAAAAATAATATATTTTTAAATTGTCCTAAATTTCTTTTTCATTCTATTTGGTTGAAAATATTTAAAACTATTCCGTTACTACAGCAGTGCTCATGTTTTGACTAACTTTAAATAATTAAAGCTCGTCTTTAAAAGCTTAGAACGTTTAACAACTTAAAAATAAAACCATAGTTTAGTGGATTAAATATCCTTGCTAACAATAAACATTATTTTATTTGTCTGGATTCAGTGGTCAAGCTCGAATAATCTAACTTACCTCTAAAACCGTAACCCCAATTATGGAGACCTATAAAAAAAACACATGTAACCTGGTATTCGAAAGAACATTGATGCTCATCGAATCTGCATTAATTAGCGCTTTATTGTAATTCCACTAATCCGGATGAGAGAAACCAAACTGTTCGTTCCATCGTTAAATTAGTTTTGCTTGGAATAATTATTCGTTGGTGGGTTGAAGCCAGAAATTCGTGAGTGTTAGGCCACAATTAGTCTAGAAAGAAAAATGGCCTTTTTAATAGAATAAATTGAATAAAATCAGTTTTAGTTATAACTACAATTGGACAACTATGATTAGAGTTTGTGTTTTCTTCTTATTTCGTAAATATTTTTTATGGATACATAAAAAATATACATACATTTAATAGAACCAAAAAACACAAAAATTTTTCCCATTTATGAAAATTGAAAACAATATATTTATTTAAATTTATTGTACTAACCCTTACCCTTGGAAAGCCCATCCTACTGAGAATAATAAACAAGTATTTGTTCTCAACTCAACTTCCACGTTTAATTAAAAAATTAGCTATTAACATCTAGGCTTTAATTTTGCTTATTATTATTATTGTATAATTTATGTTATTTTTACAATTGTATATTCTGAATTAAGTTCTTACTGTTTCCAGAAGTAGTTATGTTATTATTAAAATATTGTTATATTACTTGCAGTTTAAAGAAAGTTATGGAGTCAGTTTAATAACCAAAAATTATAGCATTAAATCGCATTAATTCATGTCCGACGAACACAATGGTAACTACACTCACCGACTTAAAATTCGATCGCGAAGGCTGATTTTTTTGAATTTTTTGCAACTTTTAGATAAAAAACTGTCCTTTTAATTTTATTATTCTGACGTTTCATAATAATTTCATACTCCCCCCATATACAGGGGAGAATCCTCTACTTTTGACACACCCTATAGGGTGTTTCTCACATTGGAAGAATGTATGTTCCGCAGTGTCTGGCTCCCGACAGTACATGCACTCGTCAGTT
The DNA here is from genome assembly GCA_035357415.1 of Ophraella communa. NCBI lineage: Eukaryota > Metazoa > Arthropoda > Insecta > Coleoptera > Chrysomelidae > Ophraella > Ophraella communa. The sequence goes on along the minus strand of CM068994.1, from coordinate 23,837,742 downwards.
TCAGCTAGATTAATGGTGTGGTAATATTTCATGAAGCACCCGTGGCCCGTTAAAAATTGTCAGGTGGTGGTTAACCTGTCCAGCATTCCTCTTTACCCAAATTGTTAGATCTGGGATTAGGGTCCTTGTCCATGCGCTCTTCTGACTACTTCTCCACTTTTCTTGCCACTTTCCTATCGTCCTTTCTCTAGCCTCTTTTTTCACCCTGTTAGTTTGTCCAATGGTGACTCTTCTCTCTGCCGCTAACAGTTCTATAGGTATTACCCCGGATATTACTAGGCTGCTTTCTGTGGATATTGTCTTATATCCCCTGCATACTCTTACTGCCAGAATACGCTGCGTGCTCTCGATGATTTTTTTGTTGTAATTCCACTTTAGGGCCTTGTCCCATATAGCTGAGGCGTACAATATAATTGATTGGGTTGCTGCTATTAGCATTCTTCCTTTGGTTTCACTAATTCCTTTAGGTATCATTCGGGACAGCGCAGCTGATGTCCGTTTACATTTGGCTGTTACTTTTTCTAGGTGTTCTCTGTAGTTCAGGTTCTGATCCATCGTGACGCCCAAGTAATTAACGCTTCTTTTAGGTGTAATTCGAACTCCTTCTATTTCAAAGCTAATTGGGATGTTAACCTTTTTTTTCCAATCAATAATACTGCCTCCGTCTTTTGAGGTGCCAACTGTAGGTCGTGGTCTTTTATCCACATATTGATCATCTCAAGAACATCATTTGTGGTGTCTATTAGTTCTCTTTCGGTTCTTCTTACGATCACAGCTCCCAGGTCATCAGCATATGCTACCAGCTCTGTCTGCTCTGGTGTTCTGATTTTTAATATTCCGTCGTATAGGATGTTCCACAGCAGCGGTCCCAGCACTGAACCCTGCGGTACTCCCCCAGCTATTTTATACTCCCCCGCGTCTTCATCTATAATGTATCGGTTTGTAAAATAGCTTTCTATTATTGTACAGATATAGTTCGATATTTTCCGTCTTCTTAGCTCTTTCATTATATGTTTCCATGAGGCGGTGTTAAAGGCATTCTTGATATCGACTGTTACTAGTACGCAAAAACCTCTACTTCTTGGGTTTTTTTCCATTTCCAATTCTGCTATTTGATGGACTACTCTTATAGCATCTACTGTAGATCTTTTTCTTCTAAATCCGAACTGCCTATCAGAAAGGTTTTCTTTGCTTTCCAGCTCCAGTCTCAATCTTTCTGCTACTACATGTTCCAACAGTTTTCCCATTGTATCCAATAGGCATAATGGACGATAAGAGCTTGGATCTTCCTCCTTCTTTCCAGGTTTCTGGATTAAAACTAAACGCCCTTTCTTCCACGCATCGGGAAAGGCTCCTTCTTCTATGGTGTTACTAAGTATATTCGCTATATCATGCGGGAAGTGATATGTTATTATTTTGATGATTTCTGAGGGTATTTTGTCTGGGCCCGGCGCTTTATTACTCTTTAACTTGCCAACCGCGTTTTTTAGTTCTTCTTCTGTTATCCTTTTGATTTGATACGGTTTCTTCGCTCTTTCTTCCATATGAAGTTTCCTTGCATCGGAAATAGAATACGTATTGCGTCCTTTCTAATATCCTCCGGGATGTTAATCGGCTTGGGCTTTATTTTTCCCATAACTATTTTGTAAGCCTTCCCCCATATATCATCTTCTACGCTTTGGCAGAGTTCCTCCCATACATTTTGTTTACCTTTGAGTATATTAACCTTTAGTTTCTTTCTGTTCTCTTTTAATTCATTTTCTTTTGCATTTATTTTTGCCATGGGTATCTTTTGTTTTCTTCTTCTAGTTATTTGCCTCCTCATCTTGGTACATATCGTCCTCTGTTTTGCTATTTCTTCTGACCACCAGAATATATTTAGCCTATGTGGGTGCTGCTTTCTTTTTGGCATCGCTGCGTCACATGCTTTCTTTAATAAAGCCATAAGCTCGTTGGGGCTTGTATTTTGATTTCTTCCAAGTTTTCGCTCCATATATTCTTTGAGGGAATCTTTATTTAGATTTTTAGTATTCAAGCCTTTTACGTCTTGGCTTTTCTTGTTTTGTTTTTCCCAATTCAAATTTTATGTATCGGTGAATGCTTAAAGATTCCTTGTCCAGCACTTCCCATTTGCTTATTTCATTTGCACTATTTTCCGAGCTAAAGGTTACGTCTATAATTGATTCTTGTTCATTTCTTACGAATGTAGGTACGTTTCCTCTATTTTGCACCACCAAATGATTTTTTGCCAGCCATTCATTAAGTTTCCTTTCCCGTGTGTCTTCCTTTTTTGAGCTCCACTCGTAAGATTTTGCGTTAAAGTCGCCGGCTAGAACTACTTTTCTAGGCGTATTTCTTATGTCTACCTCCAGTTCCCCCAAGTATGTTTCAAACTCCTTCACACTTTTATTCGGAGAGAAATAGCAGGAAAATATCCTGTACTCTCCTATGTTTAGCCTGCAGAAGCCCTTTCGTTTCTTGCGTCTCCCACATTTTAGTCTTCTATTAAGCACCTTTATGGCAGAGTCTTTGCACTTATCCACTACCAGCGGTCCGCCTTTACTTATTGTTTTCACATTGGGTTCGCTAATTATTATTATGTCGCTTTTTAGTTTCCTTGCAGTTTCTTCCATAATGTCATGTGCAGCGGTACTCCTTCCGAGGTTTATTTGGAGTATTCTGAGTAGCCCCTAATTTTTGTTCTGGTTATTGCTAGTAGAATTTTTGTGAGTTATCCGATTGCTCACTGTATTCATTTTTTCGTTTTTATTGATCACTAGTCGTAGGGAAAATGGGTAACCGCTCTATAACTGCCATCGTTGTCGTAGCTTCGTTTAGAATGCTGGCACAGTATTCCATTTTATTATTTATTGTTTTGTCCTCTGTAAATTTCATTTGTGTTTTTTCGTGTGGAGGGGTTGTCCCAATATCTCCCTGATTTTCTTTTCCATTTGTTTCTTCTGTTTTAGTCTTCAGTGACTCTTGTCTGCTAGGTGTCGATGTCTTCTTCTCTCTTGCTGTAGCGCCTTCCTGAAGGCCCCACATCTACCTCCTCCTGCTTTATGCCCTCCGGCTTTACAAATTGGACACGCTTCCTCATTGCTGCACTCTTTTTGCCGGTGGTCTTCTTTCCCGCACTTATAACACGCCTTCGTCCTGTCTGGCCCTCTATAGTCCTTTGATTGGTGATCATATTTCCAACGCTTGTAACATTTGTTGATTTTTAGTTTTTTCTCCATTTTACACCTAACCATGCCTATTCTAATTGTCTGTTCTCTCAGAAGTACTTCGAAATCAGTTTTGTTCATCACTACCGTTACAGCGAAGATATTATTTTCTAAGGGTCTTAAGTCGCTAACAACATTTTCTTGGTCCCATTTTCCGACTCTGTCAGTTATTGCCCTGATTATATCGTCCGTTTTCGCTTCTATATCTAGGCCTCTAATATGTATTATTTCTTTGCTTCTATCGCCCCCTATTTGTCTGCACTTTAGAGAATTTTGTTTGATTTTTAAGGCATCTTGAATTTCTTTGGCTGCTTTTTCGTCCTTGTCGAGTGTTATTAATAAGTTACCTTCTCTAGTGCTTCTTAGCGATGTAATCGATTGTTTTGATGGGTTATTTTCCATTAATGTTTTTACTTCCCCGAGTACCTCCTTGTAGGTTTTCTCCTTGGCGCTGACCACTATACCAATTGTATTCCGCTCTCTCTTGTGCGAAGCTAATTGTGCTGGGGTATATATGGTAATTTGGTTTCCACTTTTCCAGAATATGGCCGCTGCCATTTTTTTAAGGTTCATATATGACATGTAACTAACCGCGTGTATAGATATCTTTTCATTATTCTTTACTTCGTCTTTCAATTGAATCAATCTGTCCCATAATTTTCCTCTTGGCCGTCAGTTACTATATATATTAATAATTTTATTTATTTTTTGACTGTTCGCTTTTGTTCTCAGCCTGGTGGTCTGTTCGAGAACTTTGAATGGTTCCTCTGATTGCGCCAGGTCCGGATATTTATCTTTGAACGTTCTCTGAATACTCCGTTTCATGTCCGGGTCATTTGCTCTTCAGTTTCGAAGAAATTCCCTATTTTAAGTTCTGTATTCCTGAATAGGTCCTCGTTCCAGTTTCTTTCCTTTTCTTGCTTCCATAAGTTGAAGTTATCAATGTTGTCTGGGTTTTCCAATGGCGTCTCTTTCGTGCCATGCCACGGTTCCGTCTGGGTTCCAATATCTCTAGTGTCTGGGATACTCTGAGTTTCCATTGTTTGTTTGTATCCTTGTAGCTCTTGTATCAGCTGATCTATAAAGCCAGTGTTATCAGTCATATGCTTGACCAGGATATCCACTTTAGTATAGCGTTTTTAATTTCTTTTTTTGTATTTGGGATGGCCTTGATAAATGTTTTTAGTTGTTCTGTTTCGTCTGCCGCTTTTTTAATGAGGTCGTTCAGTCTATTACGATTTTTTCCCATCTTTCTAACAAACATCTCTAATTCTTCCTTCGTTTTCTCCGGCGTCTCCTCCCGTTTTCGTTTTGATTCTTTAGTAGTACTTCCTAGGGTTAGAGAATATGTTCTCTGTATCGTTGGCGGAGTTCTCGCAATGGAGCTTCTCCTTTCAAATGCCATTTCTATTGCACTCTTATCTATGTTTCCGATGTGTCCTTCTTCGATACCTCCCTCCTGATAAGGATCGACAAAGACCTAATTTTCCATTTCATTTCCAGTCTGAGAGTTAATCAGAGGAGCTTGATAGTCAATTTCTTTCCCTCCGTTGTCCCCATTCTCATTCTCATTTTTTGCTTTAGATTTATCCATCATTCAAGTCCCACGAGTTGGGCCGTTCTTTACGTCCGGTGTGGCAGTGCGCCCTTACCACACTAAGGCTACTTGCTTCGAGAGGTCGCCTGGTATCCCGAAGGCTCCGCTTGCGGCAGTCGGTATAGTGGGACTGTCAACCAATTCAGCAGCACGGGTCGCATGACACCTTGGATTCCACTTGGACTCTTCTCTCAGGGTTGCCATACCTGTATGCTGTTCTTAGTTTTTCACCACTCATCCTCGACCTTACCGGCATGGGTGGCCCTACCAGGAGTACTAGACTCCCGCCGGTATCGCTCTTGAATTCATTGTAGCTCCTCCACCACGACAAGGTGACAGCATCTCAGAGGAGGAATAGTAGCATTTGGTATAGTTGCAGTAATAGTTCTAGTTATTTTATACAATTATATAAAGAAGCGAGTGGAAACCAAAATAAGAAGAGAAATTTCCAGAAGCAAGGAAGTGGTTTAAAGGAGAGCTTAAAAATTTTTATGGACTGAGGAAATCAAATTGGACGATAAAATTAGCGTATGAAATGCTTTTTTTTAAGGTAAATTTAATTATTTGTAAAATATAGAGTAAATTAGGACTCCCTTAGGTATAGAAAATATTGTTAGTTATATGTAATGAGCTCAGTTGAACCGTTTCGACATATACATGAAGAATTAAAAGTATTTTTAAGAAATATAAATAAGGATAATCAAGATAGGAGCGTTGATCATAGTAAAACAAGGGAAAAACTAAATAAATTGGATCAAATTAAAGAGACATTACAAATTCAAAAAGATCAATTTAATAGTAAAAAATATAATAATACTGACGATATAAAAAACGTAAAACTAATTTTAGGTTTTATTGAAAAGTTAATATTAGATATAGCTGATATTTTTTTAAATAGTAGGTTAGAAAGTTCTCAAAATGGGTGAAAAATTTGATATTAAAAAAAGGCTATAAAGTTGAATTTTTGAGAGAAAAATGTAGGATTTTAGGAAATGATGGCAAAACACTTGCTGAAGCAAGAAAAGTTAATGGTTTGTTTAAACTAAACTTTTAAACGCAAGGAAACGAAGAAAATGTTGCTGATTCTACCTGTATGTCCTACAGTATGTCTGTTTCTAATAAACCTTCACAAGAAACATGGCATAAACGACTTGCACATATGAACAAGTTTAGTATGGATCTATTGAAGAAAGGAATGGCAACAGGAGTTAATTTTTCAGAAGCTAACTTTCAACCTTGTGAAACTTTACAGCTAAACAGGTCAAGCAACCTTTTCCAAAGAAATCTTTTAACAGAGCCAAAGAAAAATTGGAACTTATACATTCCGACCTATGCGGACCAATCGATGTACCTACTTTTAATGGTAACAAATACCTTTTGACATTTATAGATGACTACAGTCGTAAAACTTTTGGATACTTTCTTAAAAACAAAAATGAAGTTTTTGAAACTTTTAAAGATTTTAAAGTCATGGCTGAAAATCAAACAAATTATAAAATTAAATGTTTTAGAACTGACAACGGTGGTGAATACTTAAGCCATGCATTTCAGCGTTTTCTTACACAACATGGGATCAAGCACCAAACAACGGTACCAAATACACCCGAACAAAATGGTGTAGCAGAACGGGCCAATCGTACCATTATGGAGAAAGTAAGGGCTCTACTAACAGATGCAAATCTGTCAAGAGAATATTGGGATGAAGCTGCTAATACGGCAATATACTTGAAAAATCGTTCTCCAACAAAGGCATTGTCAAACTGTACTCCAGAAGAAAAATGGTCAGGAGAAAAAGTTGACCTACGACATCTCAAAGTTTTTGGTTGCAAAGCTTATCTGCAAGTACCAAGTGGTGAAAGAAAGAAGTTAGATCCTAAAAGTAAAATGTTATTATTTGTAGGCTACTGCGAAAATACAAAAGGGTACAGACTGTTAGACCCATCTATGCCAAAAACATTGGTCAAAGGAAGCGCATCCCCAGGTGGCGGATAGGGGATCCCCAGGAGAGCAGCTGAACTGCTTAAGCAGGTATAACACTGCAATTTAGCAGGGAAGCGGCGAAGCTGGGGGTGTGCGTCTATACGGGTGGCACGGTCTGGTATGAGCAGCTGATAACTGCAAGATTGCCAGATTGGTCATTTCTAAGGTCGTACCGCGGACCAACCCCCCCAATTCCAAGGTGTAAGGTAACGTGCCGAAGGATGGATGGCCGCTGGGGTATAAGCGGTCGCGAACGTTCCCCTGGGGGAACCAGGCGAAACCCCCTTGTATGTAGCCTTACTCTGGCATGCGGGGCTCTGCCGGAGTGGACCGACAATCCCTTGCTACTCGTGGGAACAACTATGGTAAGAAAAATGGCGGGAATTAATATCGCTCAGATAAACGCCCATCACGCCAAGGGATCATCGGCGGTTATTTCAAGGACGTTCATCAGAAACCAAATGGGATTAGTATTGATCCAGGAACCATGGGTCCGTGATGGTCAGGTGAGAGGACTCGCAAGTAGGGAAGCCAAACTGATATACAAAGTGAGTAATGTAGACATACCCAGAGCATGCATCTTGGTAAGTAACAGCATTGATCACTTTTGTGTGTCAGAGTTCATGACGAGAGACCTCGTTCCGATTCGAGCAAACCTCGAGTTCGAGAATAGACGGCAAGAAATCATGATAGCATCATGCTACTTTGCAGGGGACGGGACTGCACCGCCTACAGAACTGCAAAGACTAGTCGAGTACTGTGAACAGAAGAAACTGCCGCTTCTCATAGGATGCGACGCCAACGGTCACAATACCATATGTGGAAGCACAGACACCAACGAAAGAGGGGAGAAAATTTTAGAATTTATATTTAATAAGAATCTTGTTATACACAATATAGGGAATACCCCTACGTTTGTAACCAGAACAAGAAAGGAAGTACTAGATATAACACTAAGTACACCGAATCTTAAGGATAGGGTGAAAGATTGTAGAGTATCGAACGAACCATCCCTCTCTGATCATAGAATGATTACGTTCAGATTAGAGTGTAATCTTCCTGAGCCAGCACTTAGGAGAAACCTCAGGAAAACTAACTGGGAAAATTACAACACTAACCTGAACATAAATCTTGCAAATCTCAAGACTAAAAGAAATGCCAGGAATCACCTGACATTAGAAAACGATCTCATAGAGCTGAACGAGGCAATAATCGATGCCTTTGAATCCAGTTGTCCTCTCCAAAGGACTAGAAAAGCAAAAGATGCGATATGGTGGAACAGTCATCTGTCAAACTTAAGATCCGAAACGCGACAGCTCTTCAATTGAGCCAAACGTAACGGAGATTGGCAGAGCTACACCGAGAAACTTACAACATATAATAAGGAGATTAGAAAAGCTAAAAGAAACAGCTTCAGAAAATTCTGCGAAGAAATAGATGCTACTAGATGCTACACCCTCTGCAGCAAGGCTACACAATGTCTTGGCAAAAGGGAAAGTAGACACTGTAATGGCATTACGGAAGCCAGATGAAAGCTTCACAGAAAGCGAAAAAGAAAGAGCTCTGCTCCTGTTAGAAACTCACTTTCCCGGAGGAATAGTCCCTTCCGGAAAAATAAATAAGAAAGCTAAAAGACCTACCAGGGAAGACACTGCAATGGCAAAGCACATATGCAGTGAGGAACGGCTGAGTTGGGCTATGAACACCTTCCAGCCGTTCAAAACCCCTGGAACGGATGGAATATTTCCTGCCCTACTTCAACAGGGCCAAGAGGCGATAATTCCACACTTGATCCGAATTAGTCGGAGCAGCCTTGAACTGGGATACATACCAGAAGCGTGGAGAAGGGCCAAAATCACCTTCATCCCAAAAGCAGGGAAACGGGACACTACGCACCCCAAATCCCTTAGACCGATCAGCCTCACATCGTTTGTTCTCAAAACGATGGAAAAAGCTGTAGACAATTACATTAGAACAGAAATCTTGGAACTGGTGCCACTGCACCCCCGTCAGCATGCGTACCAAGCGGGAAAGTCCACGGAAACCGCTTTAATACAACTGACTGACGAAATACACGACGCTCTAAATAAAAAAGAGACCGTGGTATGTGCCTTTCTAGACATAGAAGGGGCCTTTGACAATACGCCACATGAGGCAGTCAAAAGAGCACTGATTGAGAAAGGAGTAGATAGAACGACTTCCATCTGGATGTCGCAACTGCTATCTACAAGAATCGCAGAAATGGAGGCAGGACAAGACACTATCTTCATTAATGTGACCAGAGGCTGTCCACAGGGGGGAGTTGCATCCCCGCTTATGTGGAGTCTCACTGTGGACAGTCTACTTAGTCAATTGACCAGGGAAGGCATACCATGTCAAGGGTATTCCGACGACATGGTTATCCTGGCAAAAGGGAAGTATGAAAATGTCCTCTGTGATATTGTTCAAAGAGGACTGAACATTGCAAAACAATGGTGTGACTCGATGGGATTCAGCATAAACCCCACCAAAACCACACTTGTAGCCTTTACAAGGAAAAAGAACTAATCTAAAAATCATAAGAATAGGGGAGAAAATCGTCGAGTGGAAAACAGAGGTCAAAAATCTAGGGCTAATCCTAGATAGTAGGTTACTCTGGAATAAACACGAAGACGAAGTAACACACAAAGCCACCAAGGCCCTTATGGTGTGCAGGAACATTGCAGGAAAGAACTGGGGATGCAACCCACGTATTCTGCAATGGATGTACACAGCAATAGTGAGACCAATAATCACATATGGGGCAGTGGCTTGGGGAGCAAGGGCTAATCTGAGTACGACGAGGAAAAATCTCTCGAAGATTCAGAGACTAGCCTGTTCATGTATCACTGGAGCAATGGGAACTTGCCCCACTGCTGCAATGGAGGTGATTTTAAACTTAACCCCACTGCACATTCTGTTAGAAAGTGTAAGGAAGAAAACGATATATAGAATGATCAAAGAAGGAATTATCAGGGAAAAACCCCGATCACTTCATTTTGATCAAACTTGGGAAATGCCCCAAGATGATATGCCAAATAAATTCAACTTTGTGAGAAAATTCATCACAAGGTTGAGTAATAAATCTGAATGGGACGAAGACACCATACAGAGTTTAAATCAGAATACCATAAAGTGGTATACGGACGGTTCCAAGCTAGACGAGGGAACTGGGATAGGAGTTTTTGGACCGAGAGCCAAATACTCAGAAAGCTTGGGCACATACCCGAGCATCTTTCAAGCAGAAGTCCGCGCCATCGAAAGATGTGTGGAATTCAATATTGGAAGAAACTACCGCAGACGAGAGATTGTGATCATGTCGAATAGTCAAGCAGCCATCAAAGCACTGAGTTCAAATATAATCAGTTCGAAGATGGTTTGGGAATGCCTAGGCAAACTAAATGAACTGGGCCAGAAGAACACTGTCACCCTCCTATGGGTCCCGGGACACATAGGAATAGAGGGGAACGAAACAGCAGATAAGCTGGCAAAAAAAGATGCTGAAACCCCACATTTGGGACCAGAACCATCTTGTGGGATCAGCAGTAGAGTAATCTTAGAAAAACTAAGGGAAGAAATGGAGAAAGAAAAATCCAAGTACTGAAATCAGCTGGAAGGACTGAAGCAATCTAAGATACTACTGGGGAACTATGACCAGAAGAGATCTCTTAGCTGCCTCAACCTCAGTAAAAAAAGGCTCCGAATTTTAACGGGAATATTAACCGGGCATTGCCGGTTAAGAAGCCACATGAAGAAACTAGGGTTAGCAGATGAAGCAAAGTGCAGATTCTGTGAGGAAGAGGATGAAACCTCAATACACATACTCGCAGAATGCCCTGCCTTGCAAAATTCTAGGGCTAGATACCTAGGAGCACATGGAATAGAGGAAGGGGATCTACCTGACTTGAAGCCCGACGATGACCTAAAGTTCCTCGGGAAAATAGGACTCGAAGAGCTGCTATAATTCTGAGAAAATATCAGAACATGGCAAGTAAGGTACACAATAGATCCTATAGGTCGCAGTGTAATTATCACCCCTAACTTATACATACATACATACAAGAAATGTCATATTTTTGGAAAATCTAACTTACTTTGAAAAATCAAATCAAGGCAATGATTCAAAAAATTCAAATCGTCAAGAAGTGCCACTTATTTTTGAGTCTCCTGCAGTTCCACCAACAGAGGAAGATCAGGCTGTTTACACAGAATCAGATGAAAATATCAGAGCCCCAGATGACAGTTTTTTACTTGATGCTGATGAAGAAGAGGGTTTTTGGAAGAAGGACCAATTGCCAGTACAAGTGATAATACACCATCCATTCAAGAAGCTCGATATCCTGCGAGAGAAAGAACAGCAAAAGAATATCCCGATTATGTGGTATACCATGCATTTTTCGATGAACCAAATACTATTCAAGAAGCGCTAGCAAGCGACGACTCCGAAAAATGGCTCAAGGCTATGAAGGAAGAATATGACTCTCTCCAGAAAAATCAAACGTGGAAACTAGTAGACCGATATAAGGCTCGACTTGTTGCCAAAGGTTTCACACAAAAATATGGTGTGGACTATGAAGAAACGTTTTCTCCAGTAGTACGGCACTCAACACTTAGACTATTGATAGCCTTAGCAGCCAAATTGGATCTTGACATTGACCAAATGGACGTGAAGACGGCATTCCTTAATGGAGATCTAAAGGAAACTGTTTACATGAAGCAACCAGAAGGCTTTGTTCAAGAAAATCAAAAATCCAAAGTTTGCTTATTGCAGAAATCAATTTATGGTTTAAAACAGGCCCCTAGAGCATGGTATGAAAAAATTCATTCTGTACTGCACAACATTTGTCTACAGCGATTTGAAAATGAATCTTGTGTCTACTACAAGAAATCTCATGAAAAAATACTAATCCTAACCTTATATGTCGATGACATTTTGATTTTTTCAAATGACAGCGCTAATAAACTGAACCTGAAAAAACAGCTAATGTCTAAGTTTGACATGAAAGACATGGGACCAGTACAATCATTTTTGGGCTTACGAATTAGACGAGAAAAAGATGGGATTTATGTTGACCAGAAAAAGTATATACAAACTATTTTGGAAAAATTCAACATGACCAATTGCAAGCCCATAAGCACCCCGTTGGAGCAAAACAAGAAATTTGAAAAACATCAAAACTGCAATCTAGACTCAACGTTGCCCTATCAGAACATAATTGGCTCCTTAATGTATCTAGCAGTATGTACCAGACCGGATATAGCATATACAGCAAGTTTTTTAAACCAGTTTAATACTTGCTATGATACAGAACATTTTACAGCAGCCAAAAAGAGTCCTGAGATATTTAAAAGACACTATGAATTACTGTCTGTTCTTCTCCAAAGACAAGAAAAACTTAGAAGGCTACGTGGATGCCGATTGGGGAGGGGATATAACAGATAGAAAATCCTATACCGGATTTTTTTTAAATTCAGCAATGCTGTAGTTTCCTGGGAAAGCAAGAAACAAAGAACTGTAGCATTATCAAGTGCTGAGGCTGAGTACATGGGTCATTCTGAAGCTACAAAGAAAGTGTACTTTTTGCAGAGCCTTTTAAAGCTGGTTGATGACATCAAATGTGTACAGTTGTTTAACGACAGTCAGTCTGCTCAAAAATTGGCATTTAATCAAAGATACCATAGCAGAACAAAACACATTGACATTCGGCACCACTTTATAAGAGAAACCATCCAGTCTGAATATGTAGAGCTGAAGTACTTACCAACAGAACAAATGATAGCTGATATTCTTACCAAGAGTTTAGGAAGACCAAAACATGAAGCATTCTGTCAACAACTTGGTTTGGTTTCTAGACAATAATGTTTAAGGGCTGGTGTTAGAATTACATGGTTCACTTTATAAACATTATTGTTATCAAGTTAGTTTTTATAATGACATATTTTAGACACTTGTCTTTTTGAAGTATTAAAAAAATAATTTACAAGTTCTGTCACTGCGTTATATTATATATTTTATACTGTTAATATTACTATAATAAAAGTTATCCTTATTTATTCTAATTGGAAGAACTTGTATTTTGCCCTCAAATATAACATCTAATATAGATCCAGTGTACAATTTCGATAACTATCCAATTGAGCTTAAATATAGATTACAAAAGGCATGGGATGATTGTAAAAATAATCTAATTAATTCAAAAACAAAAAGGGAAACTAAAATTAATCTAAAAAGTAATAATATTGAACATAAAAGTGGTAAAAAAGTTTTGATAAGAAATACATCAACCAATAAAAGTGATCCAATTTATTTAGGTCCCTATGAAGTGGTCACTTCAAAAAGTCCGAATATAGTTATAATTTTAGGTAATAGAATTGTAGAAATTCATAAAAATAGAGTTAAGCGTTATTTAAGTTAACTGAAAAAAAAATATGTATGTGTATATACAATTTTTTTTAACGCCACCGGGGAAGGTGTAATATAGTATAGTTAAGCATTCTTATTCTTAACACCCTGTAGATTAAGTTATTAATTATATAATTATATTTTACTAACCCAACCTTGCAAACTTGCAAGAATTATTGTAAATATTAAACACTCTACTAACCTAGTTTTAATTCTGTTATTGTTATCATAATTTTGAAATGATTTAATAAAAATACATTAAAGTAACAAGACGTATTTTTTTTCGAAAGTAATCCCATTACAATACATTCACCTCAACGATTACATCAACCAACAAACAAATCGGTTCCTTGAGTTTAAACTTCCAGATACCTTTGCAGAACAGCTCCTCCACAGTGATTGAGTAACCATTTGAGTTGCTGAGTTTGGTCATGGGATAATTGGTCCTTAGTTGGTTGGAGGCGAGAATGAGCAGCTAGTTGTTATTGTCGACCAAGAATGGTACAGACATATTATTGTTACACCTTTTGTTGTGTGCGCGTCATTTAAGAATCCGTAAGCAATGGTTTAAACAGGATGGTGCAACAAGACAAACAGCCGAACACTACAAATTTGCTCAGTAAATATTTTGGCAACAGAATAATTTTTCGTTGCACAGATTTTGTCTTTATATGAATATGTTTAATGTTCTTCAGAAACTTTATGAACCTTTTTTAAAATGCCATAGTCCAAATTTTAGATTTTAGATTTTAGATATGTATTGTTAAAATGAATTGATAGATATATTTTGTTCTCTCTATCTTTGTTACTATTTACTTCGGCGCATACTGTATAGTAAAATATAAAATGAAAATTGTCTTACCACTTTATTAAAAGTGCAACCAAATTAAAAAAATTAAAACTAGTTTGATAAGTAAACTTCATCCAATATTTTTATTGAAACACAACCAAGACAAACTTCTTCAAATTTTTAAGTTCAAATAAAATTTAGACATCCTTTGAGAGGAATTTTGGGGAACATTTAAGATATATAAAATGGTTAGTTTAGTATTATTTTGAAAATAATTTAAAAAATTAAAACAATAAATTAAATAGCTGCATCTAATGGTTATCCAATACCTAAAATCAATAAATCAATTAATTGGGAAGAATTAATTAGAAAAAAAGAGTAATAAAAATTTTACAATACAATACAATAAACCCATAAGAGATAAATTGCAACAACTGGATAAGTCAAACTATGCAAAACTCCTACTTGAACTCAAATACCAACTTACACAAACCAAAGAAATTAGCCTAATACACTTTTGTTATTAGTTGTATAGCGAAACGGCTGTCATTGAGTTTAAAAAGGCAATTTTTTAAATAAATAGTAAAAGTTTTGTTAAACCAAAGAGTTTTTTATTATTCTTAATAAGATGGAGTTCCAAAAAGTTAGGGTTAGTACAATCAATTTAATTAAAACATCTTCGAGAGAAGAATTGAAAAATTAGAAAGCCATTTAAAGTTGCTAATGTGCAAATAATAATATCCAGAAAAATCTTTAGGGCTCATAATATCCAATGACGTAAGCATAGTAAGGACTGATATATATTGAAAACATTTTTGTGTTATTCTAAATCATTGCTTGTTAAGATTTTCTAAATATTTAATCAAGGTTTTTTTCCTAACGATATTATATACTTAATTTTGTTTATTTTGTTTTAATTATTTTATTTTAATTTAAAGTTGTCCTGGATATCATTACTGCCTTTAATATTTCATTAATAAAATATTAGGAATAATTGATCTTATTACAATACTACTTACAAGCATGGTTGTACTGATTTACTACATCATTATTTTTAACTTAACTCAAGAAATAGTTAGATGGATGCAATTGTGATAACAAAAAACAATTAAATGCGTGGGAAGACAAGAAATAAATTTAATGATGATATTTTAAATTCATTTAGTATAAAATATCTGATAATATTAAGTTAGACAGCAAAAATATGTAAACTTAATTGGTCGTATTTCGTTAAATCCAAGAGCAGTTTCATGGCAATATTTGGTGTATTGCTTTTATTTTGCAGTTATGTAGTAATAAAAATATTTTATATGGAATGTAGATTATTAGATAAAAATTAAATAACTACTAAGAATTTTTAAGCTAAAAGCTTAAAATATCAAGGACATTTAAGTTATTAGTCAATTGTCGATATAACCTTCGCATGCCTTTCTTTATCCTTGACGTCGCGTGTCAAGTAATATTTTAAACCTTCGTTTTAAGACCGAATTAAATTAAAAAATTTAACAACAAAAATTGAAAAAATATTTTATATGGAAAAAACGTGTTGAATAATTATTTCCTGGCTAAAATATATTTCCAGAGTAATAATCACAATAAAAAATAATTTTATTAAAATGGTTTGACATAGAGCATAAACACATTATAATAATAACTGTTATAGAAACTTTTTTGAATGTATAAAATATCACTTTAACCTAAACGTTAAATAGTAATAAATATATACAATGGTTATTTGCACAAAGAGACATATTATAATAACATATGATGTATGCTTAGATCAATGACTGGGTATTTTTTAAAGCAATTTTTTAAATAAAAGTGAAAGTTTCGTTAAAAAGTTTAATTGTTTTAATATTTTCACAATTTTTAAACATTCTATGTTGACTAACAATAAGTACACTCAAATATTTAACATATTTGAATAAGTGAAGTCTAATGTTTTCATTTGAAGGTAGACAAGGGTAAAAACAAGAATATACATGTGAAGAACAAGAAGAAAAAACAGTTTAAAACTGATAAAATATATTAACTTTTTTTTATGCAAATGTAATTTTTAATGGGAAACTTGTATTTTTGGAGCACTACAACTTGTATATAATCCTAAAAAAGGTAGGTATTAAATTAAAAATGGTAATATGTCTTTCGATCACTTTACATAGCAATAAAAGTCTACTTTAAACGAAATTAATAAGAAATCCGTATCCAAGTGATTTATTTCTATTATTAAATCCGATAAACATCAGTATAATATCTCTATTGGGGCGGTTTTTCAAGGTTTAAAGAAAGTATCACGGAAAACAATCATTTTGTTCTCAACTAGATAAATAATTCTAAAACGAAAATAGAGTTTATTGGTTCGCTTCAGAATAAGTAATTCCTGAAAATCGTTTATAGAGGTACTAATATTTATAGATATTTAACATATAGATTAACAAACAAGAAATTGATACTAAAATTTAGTAACACAAACAAAAGCAGATTTTTATAAAATCAAATTTAAAGTAATAACTTTATAGTTAGGGATTATTTATTGGAAATTCTGAAATTTTAGAAGTTATCTTGCATTCCACCATGAAGAAAAACCTGATTTCTAATCATTGTCAATAAGAGTTTAGAGTTTTCCCCTGCTTGACTTGATTGGTAAGAGATGTAAAAGTTGATTCATGAGCTAAGTTGGCACATTGCTTAGAGTGAATATAGTGTATTACATAACGAGTGTGGAAAGTGAAGTATTACGCACAAGTGAAGTTTACGAAAACGTAACGAGTGCAAGAAATACACTTTCCAACGCGTTGTGTACACGATTTTTCCTACGACCCCAATATTTCTTATTATAATAAATATTTTAGATTTATTTATAAAATTTATTTTAATTGTTAGTCATGTTAAAAATTAGGATTTAAACGAGTTTATATATTGCATGGAAAAATAATTAATTAAAATCAAATTCACATCAAAATTCTTTATTAGATAAATGACATTTTAATTTTTTTGTGGGCTCTATAAAAATTAAAAGTAAAATGGTCAGTTGGTGAAATTAATTGAAAAGTAATGTAATAATAATAGACGCAAAGATAATTGTAAACACAAACACAAACATAACTTCAAAAATCAACATTCGACACATGCACGGAACATAGCCCAATATAAAAAAGAAGAATAAACTGTTCTTCTTTCTAAAAGTGTTTTTATTAAAATGATAATACTGAATAAAAATATGTTTATTTTTTAAAAATTTAAAACCCTATAAGAAACTTTATTCTTTATTCTTACTTTATACAGAAAAATTTGTATTGGCAATTACAATACAATATTTGACACAAGGAAGATTTAAAAAAAAATTAAATGGTCCTGGCTTTGTCATTCATGTGTTTGACGTAAATGCCACAGATCATAGAACTATATTTTTTTACTTTTCAATACGTGTATTGATATTAGCTACTTTCTTAAGTACAAATAAGTGTGCAATCTAGCACTTTCATATGTGGTCGTAGGAAAAATAGCTTATCAATGTCAATAAAGGCTCATAAGGCCATTTCTTTTGTCTTGCCTATACTTTTAGTTAAAAAGTTTAGAGCACGTAAAGAGCATTCGCCTGTGAACTCGTCAGATTTCTAGAGCTAATCCATTAGTTTTTGTACAGTACTGCAGTTGACGATGATGACGCATCTGAATTCTGAAGGAGTTTCATACAAACTTTTATATCATATTTTACCTTTTTTGGTATGAAATTTTAAAAAATCCTTTCTTAGTGGACACCTACACAATGAAAGGAATTTACCCTTTTAAAAGGGGGTCTCTATCTTTAGCCGTTTGGGCTTTAGTCGTATACCAATAATCAATTTAGAGTTTTATATGTATAAATTAAGCACAAAATAGGTTAGACTTATGAGCCGATAAGACTTTGGATCATCCATCAAACATGTAAATGCAACCAGTACCTTCCTCGAGGATTTTGTTATGTATCTTAGGATAAGGCTTATAGAGAGAGACTGTTGGACTTTTGTGGAGATTTGATAGTGGAATAAGTGGATTTAATAATATGCATGTATACAAAGTGAGTTTTATTTATGAAACGGGTTAAAATATCTCCGAAACGGTGTGCACGATTTTTATAAATTTTTATATTCGACTATTTTGTAATACGGCCAAGCTAATGGTATGTAAATTATTGTCGAATTTTTCGTTTTTCTGAAAATCTAATGAAGTTTGTTATTCCAAACGAATCACCCTGTTTGTATTTTTGTTTTGAAACTCCTTGAAAAGTACTGAATATTTTTCATGTAATATTCTCTATACCTAAATGTCATAATTTCGAAGTTATAGCAACTTTTCAATTATCCGTTAAAATAATACATGAATAACTTTTCAATTATCCGTTAAAATAATACATGAATAACTTTGACTCTTTAATAAGCTACTATTTTTTTATTTAAAGTATCAATTGATCGTTCATCTGAAAGAGAACGGATTGAGATTTTATTGATGTTGGGATATGGTGATATTCGTAGAAGTTAACAGGTACTATTTGTAATAATTTTATATCCTTACCGAAATTCGATAACAAGATCTATTGTAAGTTATTAAAAAAAATTAACCAAACTCGTATCTTCAGTAAAATATTTACCCAAATCAGGGCGCGGAAAAACTGCATCAACTAAAGAAAAACCTTTAGATAGATTAGTGTCATGTTAAAAGAAGATTCGTATTTAAGCACTAGACAAATATCCAGGGAAATCAAAAAACCATACAATTTGACAATTTTACATAATAATTAATTCCAATCATACAAAGTAAGGTTACTTCAAGAGTTGTTAGTAGACGATTTTGATAGACGTGAAGAGTTTGCAGACATAATGATGGAAAAATGTTACGACTCAAACGATTCAAATATTTTAAATAACATTATGTTTAGCGACTTTTGTTATGAACCGTTATGAAACGTAAATTGCAATAATTGTAAATACTGGTTACGTAACAATCCTGGTTGGATGCGTGAAAATTACACCCAGTATCCAGTAAAACTTAATTTGTAGGCTGTAATGAAAGGCAACAAAATAATAAGCCCCTTTTTCATTGAAGGAAACCTAAATAGTCCCAATTATTTAGATTTATTTGAAAACAGTGTTATACCAGAGTTGGTTCGTTTATTTACAAATCCAAGTAAGTTAAGAACAGTTAACAACTAAACAGTTGAATTAAACTTCCACTGTTTATTTCCCTCTAAGATCAGTATAACTGTGCAATGATATAGTTATACCAGGAAAAAACTGTATCATGCTGATCTTTAAAATAACTTATATTTCTGTTACAATTACGTCTTATCTATGTATAAAATGAGGACTCAATCAAAGTAAACACTTTCAAGATTTATTTGTTCATTAACTACTTTATATTGTTGATCTGCTAGATGTCTTTTTATTTGAGGGGCGGAACGTAGAATAATTTGCTGGTAACGGGCTTAAATTAAAGGGGGGATCAAGAAGTGAATTGGAGCACACAGCTATGGCTGTATGAAGTTCCTCGAGGAAGTTACCTGAGTTTAGAATGTGGGTGTGTTTAATATTTGAAGAGGGTTAACATAGTAAATTACGGGCATAAGATGGCTTACAGTTGTCGCAACAATGTAGCGTGATGAAGGAGTGACATTTAGTATTACGGTGGTTAGTACTGTAAAAATTATTTGGTTTTCGTATGTAAGAGTGGGCCGTTATTTAACGCGCGGCTCTATATATCTTGTGTGTATGCAGGGTTTTCCAGATGCTTTTGGTATTTGGGATTGTAGGAAGCGTAAGAGCCTTGGTTAGGTTAGGTTACTAGAAGTAAAAGAGGCAGTTCTAAGGCATAGTTTGGCCTTAAGGTGTTTGCGCCGAAAATGGATTTAAACTATGGCTTTGCACTCGGATGGCATAGTTAAGTACAATTTAGGCAGTACTTGCGTACTGGGGGTAGGGTGATCTGGTTTGATAATTCTCACGGGTGTAAGAGACCATAAAATTGAGGCCTTTGGCGTGGCATTGATGGTAAGTGATTTCTGATGTAGTGATAATCCCCGTCAGGGAAGTGGGAAGTCTAGTAGCTTTCGGTGTAATGCGTCAGCATTTGGTGCATAAGACGTGGTGTTTGCCCAGTATGTGAGAAAAATCGTCGTCTGAAATTAGGAGATTTGTCTACGTTTCTGCAAACAGAAACATTTGGTGTTTTGGGCCTTGAATAAAAAGGCGAATTACCCTTAGGTGGTGGTTTAAAGCAATCACAAGTTGTGATTTAGTTTAAAACTTATACTATTGTAACTAAAACATAATAAAATTTATTTAAAAAGACTGTTTATTGTATAAGAGTAATTTGTAAAAAGCAGAGTTATTATTGCTTTTTTCATTAAAATAATTTATTCAATTAACTCTTGCGTTTGGTAAATTTTTGTATCATTATATACCTACAGTATATATAAATATAAATATAAATATAAATATAAATATATATATAAATATAAATATAAATATAAATATAAATATAAATATAAATATAAATATAAATATAAATATAAATATAAATATAAATATAAATATAAATATAAATATAAATATAAATATAAATATAAATATAAATATAAATATAAATATAAATATAAATATAAATATAAATATAAATATAAATATAAATATAAATATAAATATAAATATAAATATAAATATAAATATAAATATAAATATAAATATAAATATAAATATAAATATAAATATAAATATAAATATAAATATAAATATAAATATAAATATATTTTTTAGTTAAAAAATAGCTATTTAATCTCAGTAAAGTTTAAATTAATTAAACTAATTGGTTTTAAAGTTCATAGCTTAAAATAAAATAGGTTAACTAAAAAAGCTTGAAATTGCTAGATATGGTAAAATCTATTGAAATTTAACATTAATGTTACCTGAATACCAAAATTTCTGTTCAATTACTAAAACTAAATCAAACAAATATTTACTAAAATTATTTGATTTAAACTTAAACTAAAATCTGGACAAAACAATCCAAAATCCTAGTTTGGAATTTTGTGTGTGTCCGCACAGCTTAATTCCGATTTTCACTTTTCGGTTTTGGGATCGTCTGTAAACAAGTTTGTATCCAACAATTTTATTTCAAGTATTTGGTTTAATATAAATGTAGGAGATTCTTTAACGTGGTGTGGCAAAGCCAAATGGAATAAATTTATTATTTCGGTTACTGTACCTACTTATTTATTGAAAATCCGGAAACACGTCAAATGTAAATTATTATGAATTTAAAGTGACTCTAAAGTGAACATTTAATCCCTATGTTTAACTATTTTTGGGTGACAGTTATAACTGCCAATTTTTATCGTTTGAAAGGTATCTTCATTCTCTATCCAAAATATAAATTTATTGCAAAAATTACTATAAAAAAATTTCTGATATGCATTGTTTAATTGTTCCTAACGTAAGAAATATGAATATCAATGAAGTAAATGTTCAAAATTCTCAGCTTGAATTTATTTATTAAACGTAATTACTTACGAAAAGTATCACATAAGTGATTTATGAATAAAGTTTTTATTATTCTCATTTCATTTTTTTCGGGAAATGATAGAAAATGAATTTGGAATTATGTTTTAAAGTAGTTTATTTAATCAAAATATAAAATCAAAAAATAATGGGCATAAATAATGAAAATAACAATAAATATTCTAGAAAAATCAAATAATAGCAAGTAACTAAATAAAAAATTTCAACGATAAATTTAACATTTTAGTATCTGCTATTACTACTTCTGGCTCTAATAACATCTCTTATTCTCTGTGGACGGTCATTTATCAGGTGACTTATGTAATCCAAATCCAAATTTTTCCATTCTTCTATTAAAACATTTTATAGCTTACCAAGATTGTCTGGAGCGATATTACGAGTTCTTATGCGCCTGAACAGGTAGTCCAAAACATGTTCAATTGGGTTTAAGTATGGACTAACTGCTGGTCAATCTAAAACTTGGATTCCCACCTCTTGAAGTTATTCCATTGTTATTCTGGCAACGTGCGGACGAGCGTTATTGTGCATTAGAATAAAATTCTCTTTAGTGATTGGAACAAATGGTTCATTTTCTCAAGAACCTTCCTTATATACCGATCAGCTGTCAGTGATCCCCTACGAAACACAACTCAGTGTAGCCTTCAAAACAGATATGCCTTCCCATACCATAATTGAACCACCTCCATAAATTCTGGCTGTTCTTATGTTACACTGAGCAAATCACTCACTTGCGCGTCTATAAACTGGAATACGTCTATCGGATCCAAAAAGTGAAAACCTTTTTTCATCCATAAAAAGAATATTAGCCCAATCGTTAATATCCCAATTAACAGATTCTCATGCTACACGCTGTGCTCTGGTTAACAATGGAGCAGTAACAGGTATTCTTGGTCTGATTTCAAAATTAATTAATCTGTTTCTAACCATATTGATATGGTTTGTTTCAAGTAAAAAAAAATTAAATATGAAATTTATGAAATTATTAATTTGGTAAATTTTATTTTATTAAAAATAAAATTTTATGTGTCAAAATTTATGTTAAGTGAATATTTTTCGGAAACATCAGAATTTAAAGTTTATGTCAAACATAGGATGCTAATTTTAAAATTTGAAAATTGTATTAGTTTTAATTATAGATAAGAAGTGTAGGAGATAGCGATGAGGAAGGTTCGTTGCGAGGTGAGGAGAATTTTGACAGAAAGTTAATTGGAAGGAAAGTCAAAGATAAAATATAATTTATACAAGTAAAAAGGCGAAAAGCAAAGTTTATTCAAATTATAAATAAGAAGAAATCAGATAAGATTATTAAATACTAACAGCAACAAAAATTGATACATTTAACTGATTAGTTGTGTAACGGACGAAAATAACCTAAATTAAAGATATTTAGAATGAAGAACTGGAGGACGAAGAAAAAGGACAACAAATGGACGACAAAGAAAAAAGGACAATAACTGCAGTACAAGAAAAAGGAGAAAGATAAGGAAAACAAGAGTGAAGTTAATTAAGGTAGTTAAGATAATAGGGTTAGATAAGTAGTTAGGTATTTATCTAGATAGAAATTTATTTTAATGTTTTTTCATTACAAAAATTAAGATAAATTTTGATTTTAAATCCAGAACTCTAACATCCTGATAAGTAATTAAAATAAATTTAAAATTTATCTAAATAGCAAAATTTAAGATATTCTACGCATTCTTACTGGACTGTTGACTGGACACTGTCGTCTGAGAAACCACCTGAGGAAGCTTAGTCTGAGCAATACGTCGGACTGTCGCTACTGCAGTGTGCAGACGAATCGGCAGAGCACATTCTTTGCTATTGCCCCGCGTTAGAAATGATCAGGCTCCGCTCGTTTGGCCTCATACGGCTAGAGCCTACCGACTTTAGACAAGTCTCGCCAAAATCGATCTTGGACTTTGTTAAGAAGTGCAGACTGGATGGCGAATTGTGACCCTTAGGGGTGAGCCACAATAGGCCCTAGTTTGGCCGCAGTGGAGGGGTGGGAAACGCCCCGCTCACATTGAACCTAACCTAACCTAACATTAGGGACTCCAGAGAGAAAATTTTGCAGTTGCCCGGCCTTAACATGAATTCTTGAATAACAGTCATCTGTTGAATTAGTACACCTGGAACGACCTGGAACTGGTATTCTATTATAAGTTCCAGTTTCTCTAAACCATCTTAAGGTTCTAGAAACGCTGGATTGGTTAATACCCATGACTTCAGCAACATTTTGCTGAGATCTTCGATCTTCAACTAAAGCCACGAATTGAGCTGCTTGTTCTGGGGTTAAATTATTCATTTTTACTCAAAATGTTTTAAAAGAAATTTTAAAATGTTAATAATACAAAAAGGATTTATCAAAACTTATTTATTTCTTTTATTTTTCAACAAAAAGGCGATTTAAACTGTGAATATTTTAGGCTTTTATACATCTAAAGGATACTATACAATCATATTAAAATATTCTGAAAAATGTAATATTTTATTTTGAAACATAATTCAATTTTTAAAATTATGCGATACTTTTTGTGACGAGTTTGTTTTGATAAATTACTGTGTCTATTTTCATTGTACACTTTGTAAAAACCTGCTCATTTTTTGTTTTTAAGATTGATGCATAATAGGTTTTTTTACTTTTAGCTTTGAATATTGCCTACAGCTATTAGAATTACGGAACTACAACTTAATAAAGTGTTTATACTATCGTCAGACCAGCGACCCAAATTAGAATCTTTTCTAAGCGTCCAGAATATGTAATCTTACTCAACCAAGCCGCGTGTCTTAAGAGCCTTTAGTTACCGAAGGTTAACTATCCATATCACAAACGAATTAACGTAACGAATTGGAACTTATGTATCGGTTTTATTATTTTAAACGTTTTTATCAATAATTTTGAATTCAAATTGAATTAGGACTGATATTGTCTATTATATATTGAGATGAATAGCTAAGCTACAGTAAAAATAAAATATAAAACTTACGTCAATATGAAAACATAAAAGGATATCAGGATAATTTTCATTAATATATCAGCTACTTTTCTTTATTTCATTTAAAGTATTCGGTATAATAATTTTAAATATTAAACATTCAAATAGATGAAGAATATATTTGACAACTTTATCTTGGATGGAATTCAGTACTACTAGTTCAAACCAATCAGTCAAGTCCCAATTTATATAGCTTTCTCTGGAAGTTAAAAATATAATCTAAAACAAAAAGAATATATGGTCCGGTCCTAAACATGGTAACACGAACTGTGTTTACATTTCAGTTCCAAAAAATAATCTTTTTCATAGTAGTTTATATTCAAATAAACTTGAAAATAAGCAAAAAGTAATAGTATATAATGCAGTTACCTTACGGAATAAACCAGTGAGTTTTTATTATTTAATTATTCAAAACATTACAAAGCATACCGTTTGTAAGGTTAAGAGACGGCCGAAAGGCCAGTTATCAGAACCAGTTCTGGTTCTACAACTGGTCCATAATCACTAATGAGTTTACCAAATGATACCAGATCCTGCTTAACTAATTTTTTAACAATCATGACTGAAGATCATCCACGGAATATTTTATTTTCATCAAGGCTATCAAATAACAGAATATGTGTATTTATCTCTCCAGTGAATCCTTGGTGGAAAAATGTATGTCCGGTACAACAGAAATAACAATTAAATGCGAAAATTAAAAGCACGAAAATTGATAACTCCTAACGAAAGATTGTTACTATCGGGTGTTTGCCTGCCTATTCCACATTATCTAATAGAGAATGAGTTAACCAAATTAGGTCTTAAATTAATGTCACCTTTAACCGGAATAAACCAGTGAGTTTTTATTATTTAATTATTCAAAACATTACAAAGCATACCGTTTGTAAGGTTAAGAGACGGCCGAAAGGCCAGTTATCAGAACCAGTTCTGGTTCTACAACTGGTCCATAATCACTAATGAGTTTACCAAATGATACCAGATCCTGCTTAACTAATTTTTTAACAATCATGACTGAAGATCATCCACGGAATATTTTATTTTCATCAAGGCTATCAAATAACAGAATATGTGTATTTATCTCTCCAGTGAATCCTTGGTGGAAAAATGTATGTCCGGTACAACAGAAATAACAATTAAATGCGAAAATTAAAAGCACGAAAATTGATAACTCCTAACGAAAGATTGTTACTATCGGGTGTTTGCCTGCCTATTCCACATTATCTAATAGAGAATGAGTTAACCAAATTAGGTCTTAAATTAATGTCACCTTTAACCTTCCTTAGAATCGGTAGTCAACATTCAGAATTTCAACACGTCTTCAGTTTTAGAAGACAAACTTATATTCAACCACTTGTAGATATAGACCTTCCTTCTTCTTTCTTAATTTCATATGATCAAACTTCGTATCGCATATTCTTAAGTTTAGATAAACCTTCATGTTTTATCTGTAGGAACACAAGTCACATTGCAGCAAATTGTCCAAATCATAATCAACAAAATAATTCCTTGAATATTCCCCCCCAGTCTATTCCATCACCCCTAGAAATGGAACCAAATCATCCAGTCAGTATTTCTAGTGCCGAACTTTCACTTAACCAACAAACAGATACTAATTTAATGCCCCCCGTATTAATTATGGAAACTAATTGTATATCTAAGGATCAGTCAACGACCAATAAAAGAGCAATTTCAGAAATTAATACTACTCCATCTCCCACTGAAGAATTAAAAAAAGAATTTAAAGTATCAACACAATCCAAAAAGAAACAAAGAAAGCAAATTGAATCTACCAGATCAATTCAGGAAATAATGATGCCAACAAAAACAGTATTTCGCGATACGTCAAATAATTTTAACTTAACATATAAACAAACACTTGACTTTTTTGAAAATTATACTAGCTCGACTGATCCCATTAGTTTATTACAAACATACACAGCGGATATACCCAACTTTATTTATATGTTAACAACAATTAAGCTGTATTTTACAGAAAAAGCATGAAAACCAAATGCACTAAATTAATAAACAAAATCGAAAAAATGCTAGATGATCCCGCTTATCAACATAGTGATTGTTTGACAAATTTAGCTCCAGAAATAAAATACTACAATGGAATGTTAACGGGTTTTATCCCCGTTTAGAAATGCTTAAACATTTATGCTCAATAATCTCACTATTAATAATATGTTTACAAGAAACAAACTTTAAAGGACATCATAGTTATGGCATGAAGAATTATTCTTGTTTCTATAAAAACCGAGACAAAGCAAACATCGCTAGTGGAGGAATTGTAACGTATGTTAACAAAAAATATGAATCGGAAGCATTAGTAATCAATAGTAATTTAGAAGTAGTAGGAGTATCAGTGTCCTTTCCCCAAAAAATAAATATCTGTAATATTTATATTCCACCAGACTTACCTATCACAGAAGCAGATATTTCAGATACATTAGATCAGATTTCCACTCCCAGGATAATCGTCGTCGATTTTAACAGCCATAATCCAATATGGGGATCTCTCGGAATAAATTCCAAGGGCAAAATTTTAGAAAACATAATTACCTCAAAAAACCTAAACTTGCTGAATGATGGACAACCAACAAGATATAATATTCATACTGGTGGTTCATCAGCTATCGACCTGTCATTATGCGATCCTGTACTGTCAGCAAAGTTTTCATGGGACGTGATTCCGTTTTTATTTGGAAGTGATCATTATCCTATTAAAGTCTCTTTTAACAGTAATTATGAAGATACTAATACAACCCCAATACCAAAATGGAATGTAAAGAAAGCCGATTGGTATTTATTCAAAAATTATATTCAACAGAACTGCCATACCTTAAAGGAAGTCACCGAAAATCATCATATAGATGAACTTTTAAATTCGTTTGTTTCATTAATACATCTTGCCCGTGAAGATCATATAGGCAAGACACAAACTCTACACAAAAGAAATTCACTACCATGGTGGAACGCAGAGTGTACTGACATAATAAAGAAATATAAAAAATCCTTTAACAAATTGAAACATCACAAAACACTTGAAAATACTATAGAATATAAGAAATTACGGGCTCAAGCTAGATATATAACTAAAATTAACAGAAAAAAATCTTGGCAAGAATTTATGTCATCTATTAATTCCACTATGCCTATAAGCACCGTATGGGAAAAATATCTGGAAGTAATACCTATAAAAGGATTCCATTTCTATGCAATAACAAACAGATATTAACGTCTAATAACGAAATAGCAGATTTATTAGCAAAATAATTTGAAATGAACTCCAGCAATAACAACTTTTCTAAAGAATTTATCAATAACAAGATGATTTCCGAAAATGAAGTCATAGATTTTAATTGCATTGAAGATAATCCTCTTAATATAACGTTTACCATGGAAGAGCTTAACCACTCTTTAAGTACCAGCAAAAAATAGGCGCCAGGACCAGACGATATTCCTGTTAGTTTCTTACAAAATCTACCAGATAATGGAAAACAATATCTTCTTAACCTATATAACAGAATTTGGACCAATAATGAGTTTCCCACAAAATGAACGCAGGCGATAATAGTTCCATTACTAAAACCAAATAAACCACGAACCGATCCCGAATCATATAGGCCAATTTCGCTTAATAACAACATGTAAAATCTTAGAAAAAATGGTGAATAATATATTAAGGTGGTTTTTGGAAAATAATAACTTAATAATCAATGAACAAAGCGGCTTTCGCAAGAACAGATCCACTATAGATAATTTAATTGACCTGGAATCCGAGATAAATGAATCGTTTGCAATTGGACAGGAATGTCTTGCGGTTTTTTCGATATAACAAAGGCGTTTGACTTGGCTTGGAGATACGACATTCTTAACACACTAAGTCATTGGGGCGTCAAAGGTAACATGTTATATTTTATTCAAAATTTTCTAAGTAATAGACAATTTAAGGTTAAGGCTAATGGTACACTATCCAGCACTAAAGACCAAACATATGGAACACCTCAAGGATCTGTTAGTAGCGATAAACAAAATCTTAGAAAAGTTTCCAAAACTTGTTAAAGCGAGATTATACGCTGACGATTTGGTTATATATTCAAGGGGAAAAATCACCTTGAAAACTGGTCGAAAGCTGTGGGATTACAATTCTCTACAACCAAAACTAAATGTATTTTATTTTCAAAAAAACGGCACTATACAACTCCAGATCTTCAGTTATATGGAAACAACTTAACTTATGTGGAACACTTAAAATTTCTAGGAATGATCTTTGTTAAAAAACTATCTTGAAAGTACCACATTATGCACATTAAACAATCTTGTCAATCTGGTCTCAATTTGATGCGTACGATGTGCAATCGTAATTGGAGCTCAGAATGTTAAACTTTGATTCTTATTTACAAATCTGTAGTTCGATCCAAACTCGATTATGGATCAGTTGTATACTCATCTGCAAAGAAGACACTTCTTGCTCAACTAGAAGTCATACAAAACACAGCATTGAGAATATCCACTGGAGCATTCTGTACTAGCCCCATTAATAGTTTACAATACTTAACTGGAGAACCACCTTTAAATTTCCGAAGAATGTACTTGTCATTAACCTACGCATAATCCATATATGCAATAAAATCGCATCCCACTTTCCATCACACTATTGCAGAACGTTTCAAAGAAACTTATGCTAATAAAAAAAGAACGAATCCCCCCTTTTACGAGAGAATCAGAAGATATCTCTCTCTCCATAATATTCAATTCCCAAAATTTTTTGATCAGACCAATACAGTAACTCCTCCCTCCTGGACCTTTTCTCCCGCAATATGTGATCTAACTCTTTCTAAATACAATAAGTTTGACACCCCCCATGCAACAATTATTTAACCTTTTCTCAACATACTTGCTTCTTTCCCAGATCATTGTCATATTTATACAGATTCATCTAAGACTGCTGATGGTGTGGGATCGGCAGTAGTAAATTCAAAAACTATATTACAATTTAAATTATCTTCCACTTGCAATATTTACTCTGGAGAACTATATTCAATTCTGCAAGCCCTCATTCATATTCGCACTCAAAAAATTCCAAAATCTGTCATAATTACCGATTCTCTCAGTGCATTACATACGATAGAACAGTTATATACAAGTAATCCTATAAGCATTTTAATAAAAGAACAATTGCATTTACTAAAGAACACGATGCAACAAGTAGGCTTTATATGGGTTCCATCACACATTGGACTTCAAGGAAACGAAAAAGCAGATTTTCATGCCAGAGAAGCAATACACAGTGCGTCCTCAGTGTTAGTGAACTTAGTGCCTGTTTCCGATTACAAAGTATTCCTCAAAGGAAAAGTGATAAGCAAATGGGAAAACGACTGGAATCTTTCGCAATCAACTCTACGCACAATAAAGCCCTCAATTGAACCTTGGTGTGAGATAGACTTAAATCGCCAGCTGTTTGTGAAGCTAAATCGTTTACGCATAGGGCATAGCAGACTTACTAAGAGCTACTTGATCTCTAAATCTAATCGCCCTATTTGTGACCTGTGTAATTGTGACATAAATGTAACAAATATATTAATAGAGTGTCCTAAATACAATAGTGAAAGAAAAAAAAAACTCAATACCTATCAGTATAAAAGCACTCTTAAGACCAAACTGTAAGCTTACACAATTGTTTAATTATTTGAAAGACATTAATATTTTAAACAAACTATAAACATTGTTAACATTTTGTAAACCCCATTCTTAATTTGTAAATTATGATACTGTTACCTAAATGTGAACTTATGTAATAATCAAAATACTATTAGACTTAAGTAACCATAATATGTATCAATGATAGTACAACTAATAACCCAAAGTGGTTGATGCTGTTAACAATTAAATAATAAAAAAATAGAATATAATTAAAACTATTAATTTAATTGATATATTTAATAAACAATTGTGTAATTTAGGTAGTTAAATTTTTAAATATTAGTTATAAGGTGGAGGTACTCACATTGTGACTTGCAAACATTTTGTAGTCTTGGATAACAGATATGTATTTAGGCAAAACCTCATAACCGGAGAAATACCTAAAAACATAAAAACTGTGTAAATAAATTATATCAGACAAAGGTGAAATCAGTGTATAAATTATAAATATTACAGTGAAAGACGGAGTAACCTTATTTCATTATCAAAACTAAGATAGTGAGTACTTAAAAGCTTATTTCAACAACAGTTGATAAAAGTTGATGTGAGACAATTTAGTTAGATAAAATGTATGTAAATTAGTAATTTAAGTTTGTACATTAGTTATAAGTTTGTTAATATTTGATAAAATCGAATGATCTCATTTAAACAAGTACTTATAATAATTAATATCTAGTTCATATAATAGATTAAAATAAAAGCTTAATTTTTAATTTTTATTAGGTCAAATTAGTATTTAAAAGTTATAATAGGACTATCTTATGAGATTTATGCATAGATTGTTATTCATTTTATGTTATTTGCTCAAATTTATATAAATTCAAGGAGATTGACATGCTCAAAACAAGCACAATTTATACATCAATTTTATAAGGAAAGACTTATCAAAAAATAATTTAAATAGCTTTTTCATGAATGTAAGAATACAGATTTTCTTTATATTATCAAAAAACAGTCAAATATGTAAAAAGATTTTATCATTTTATGGAAATTTAGGTTAAATTGTGCAAATCGAAACAATTGATTTCCAATTTTGTGTCATTAATGTCATAATTTGGGAAAAGGTATAAAAAGGCCGTGTATTTCATTTTTCTCTCTCTAATTCGCGCTGACTACGTTAATTGGCAATTAATTGGTACCATAACCTCATTGTTAATCAAAAATTGAGTTGTATCAAGTTATTTAATTATCACTAAAGTAATTAAATAGTATCGAAGTACTTACCAAGGAGTTCTATTCATCAAAAACAATCCAGATTCTAGTAAGATTTATAAAATTTATTTAATTGTTGTTGGATATTCAACCGAGCGGACATTTTGAAAAGCAGGTGTTTTGGAATTCATCTAAACTAGCACGGAACCAACAGCATTGACATTATTTCAACATAGAAGACAGTTATACAAGGTATGTGCATTAAAAACTATTTATTTGTGTACGCATGAGTATGTAAAAGTTAATCAAGGACGAACAATAGCATTTATCAAGGTATTTCTATTGTGTTTGGTAAATTACTGCCTGTAATAAAAAATTGAAGAAAATTAATAGTTTTATGTAGAATTTTGTATCAAATAATTCCTTAATTATAATTGTATGTTTTATAGAGTAGTAAAATTGAGTTTTCTTGAATCCTACCTAAGATAAAGAGTCGGGTTTTAAATTAAATAAAATAAAAATTTTTACTGAGCTAGCAAATATTTATTAGGGCGTTCAACAATAAAAAATTTAAATTATATAACAATTAATAAATCAAACATCTCATTTTTCAAATATATAATATAAAAACTATAAATAAATAAAATCAATAAAATAAAACCATAAAACTATATGTTAGAATAAATCACCCAGTACATTTCTCTTTGTAACTTATTTCATAAAAGTTTAAAACAATTTTAAAATGCTCTAGGCTAAATACATCTTTAAATTTAAGAAATGTCAGTAAACGATACAAACTGCATACAAAATATTTGGATTTTAAGAAACTGTACTGTCTGATGTTTACTTATAAAATATTAACATTCTAATTTTCTGAAACCGGTATTTCAGGTCTTTAAAACAATTTCATTTTAAACAGAAGCACAGGATTCAATTTATAAGGAGTTTCAAGTATTCAAGTATTTTGCAAATGCTCTTGTCGTTGTTGACGTTTTCTTAGTGGAGCACAATGTCTACCCACTTAAGGAGATTGCTCCACCTATTTCACCTGTTTGTTCTACAATTATTAATTAATTACTTAAATACACATTTACTTAAAAGGAAGAACTTCTGTCGCCAAAATGAAAAATACCTAATCCCTTTTTTAGTTTTAAAATAATTCAATGTATTCTTTTATTAAAAAAATACAATTGCAACGAGACATTTTATAAAGATTGTGAGAGAAGGTTAATAAAACAATCAACATGGATAGAATGTATACGAGGAACTCAAACATGACATTTAATCATAAAGGTTTTTGCATGTATCAAAGGCCCTACGATAAGAATTTGGGGGCTGATAGACATCATTACCTACCTTAAATACCCAGTATATCGCACCTGTAAAGTGTAGCTTTTAAAGGGGACACATTATCACACTTTTAAAGGTTACTGTCACTGATATTGACTTCCAAAGTTGTCACATATTGATAGTTTATTACGTTATTAACATGCCAAAGGTACGGCGGTAGTATATTAGTGCTTTATACTTTCATAACACATTTTCATTGTGGAGACAATTACATTAATGTATTCCTTCATAAGTAACTGAAAAATTGAGATAAATGGTACTTAAGTTCCGATAGTTGCGAATTAAAATGAATTTCTGATATACATACATATTGTTAGAATCAAAAAGAAGAACCTAAATCGTAGGTATGAAACATCGCATGAGTTGGCAATAAGGAATTTTATCAGCCGCATGCGGTCGGTAATTAGCATTGGATTAGTCTACATTATCGCTCGTGAGAGACAGTGCTGCCGAAAATTATTAAAATAGTACACTTCTTGATTTAGTAGGTTTTGTGTAATATCTGTATTCTTTTATTGTTTTTTTCTTACATCAGAAGCGGGACTGACACCCACACTGTAAGTACATTGATGAAATATATTGTTAATGTTAAATTTTATAAAAAGTCGCCTGCAAAGATGAGTTTTAATGACTTGTTTTAAACTTGTTTATCGGTTTATTTTATTGTCAATGTATTGGGTAAAATAAGATGCTTTTTGTTTGCATTCTTTTAAATAAAATAAGTATTTTTGCGTGAGGTAAACAAAAAGAAAAAAAAATGAAATTATTAATAAGTTACAATCCAAGAAGAATACAATATACTTTTGACTTAAAGCGCAATAAATTTTTGCTTGTTTTGTTCATTTAAGAACGCTTATGTTATTTTGTTTTATCAAAGACCTAATGTACATTTAATTAGCTTGTTTACAATATTTTTCATTATTTTTCGTTGAGTTACACTCTTAGAAGAACAAGAAATATTTAAGTTAAAACGCAATAACGTTTTTGTTTGTTTTGTTGAATTTAAAAAACCTTTTTTAGTTTAAACTTAATGATTTTGTTTACAAGCTTTCTCATTGTTTTTTCATTGTTTTTATTAGTTTTAATGTAGTAAAAAAGATTAGGAATATTATAAATAATCAGATTTTGCGTTGTAAAATAATTATTATTATTGTTTCATCATTCATCTTTAGATCTTTTGATTTTGAGCCGTAATCTTTTAGTTTTAAATTTGATATTTAATAGTATTGTTAAAAGTACAACATTTTGTAAAGTAGTAAATAAATAAATTTTTTAAAAAAGCATCTTCGAATTCGTTAATCATAAATGGCGCAGTCAGTAGGATGGTAAAAGAAGAGACAGTCAAATAAAGAAGAAATCAAAATTATTTTCCAAAGTAGACGAACAAATTTCGTTTACGTCCATTTTAATGGTTTGTTGGAGGACCTACGTTGGAAGAAGAAATTAATGTTGTTAAAATAAGAAAATATAAAAATTTTTAAGTAAAGTATTAATAGCTAGAGAGGGATCAGCCTTGTCCACTCTTATTAGCAAGAATAATAATAAATAATACGAATAAAGAAGTAAGAAGAAAGAAGTAAGAAGAAAGAAGAAAGAAGTAGAAACTACCCCGCTAGAGAGAGGATCAACCTTGTCCGCTCTTATTGGCAACTAGAATTCGAAGAAGTTCCGAAGAAGAAGTAGTTTATGTGAGTACATCCTATTATACCATCCATATATTTTTACCTTATATTTTACCTTGATACATTTTATTTAATGACAGAAATTGTTAATAATTTAATTGAACAAATTAGTAATTTAGATATAAATAACGAAATGGCTCAACCAAATTATCAATTAATAAGATACCAAGCAGATAATATTCCTCCATTTAATGGTAACCCCAAACAAATTAATAGATTTATTAGATGTTGTGAAAATTTTTTAAATAACCATAAAGATAGAAACAATGTTAATGCACCAATAAATATATGTTTATTTGATACAATATTAAGTAAATTAACTGATAGGACTGCAGATTTGATTGCTTCTCGCACAGAATTAGATACTTGGTTAAAAGTTAAAGATGCATTATTAGTAACATTTTCTGATCAAAGATCCATAGATTGTTTAGTACAAGACATAATATCATTGAAACCGAATCGTAATGAAAGTCCACTAGATTTTGGATTACGAATTCAAGATTCGCGTAGTTTGTTATTTTCAAAAATTAATTTAAGTGATGATAGTAGAGAATTAAAACTATTAAAAATACAACAATACGATGATTTGTGTCTGAAAACATTCATAAATGGATTGAACTATCATATGCAAATAGTTGTAAGACTTAAAAATCCTGATTCAATAGAACAGGCAATGGCTTTTGTTAAAGAGGAAGAAAACTTTTTATATTTTAAAAATAATTCAAACAATAATAATAATAGTAATATTAGAAATAATTTAAATAATAACAATAACAGAAATAATTCTCGAAATCAAAATAATAGTTTAAATAGAAACAATAATAATTATAATAACAATTTCAATAGAAATAATTAACAATAATTATAATAACAATTTCAATAGAAATAATTAACAATAATAATTATTATAATAGAAATAATAACAATTTTAATAGAAATAATAATAATAATAGAAATAATAGTTTTAATGGAAATAATAACAATTATAGTGGTTATACCAGTAACGGTCAATCAAATTTTAATCCAAGTCCCACTAATTTTTCAAATTTTAATTCCCCATTCTCTTTTAAAATTCTAATAATCTAGTCTAATCTAAGTCTAATAATCCTAATTTCAGGCAAAATTTCAGACCTAATTTCCCAAATGCCCAATTCCAGTCATATCGTTCAGATAATATTCCAAGTCCAGAACCAATGGACATTTCTTCTAATAATTCCCGAAGGACCAGTAAAAATCGTCACTCCAATAATTATTTTACACATCAAAATAATTCAAACAATAATAACAATAATAATATAAATAATTCTCGCAATCATAATAATAATAATTTTAATAATAATTATTATGATAATAGAAGTAATAACAATTTTAATAAAAATAATAATTATCATAGAAGTAATAATTTTAATAGAACTATTAATAATTATTATGACAATTATAGTAACTATAATATTTATAATAGAAATGAACAAATGCAAAGATTTTCTAATCATAATAATAATTTAAATTATTCAAATAATCGACAACAATATTATAATAGACATACAAATAATTTTAGAAATATGCCGAATTTCAATTCCCGACCCTTCTTTAATCCGCAATCGAACAATCCTAATTTAGATCTAATTTCAATCCTAATTTTAATCAAAACTCCAGAACAAATTTCAATCCGAGAAATAATAATTTCAAACCCCAATTCGTCCAAGTAATATTCAAAGACCAGAACCCATGGATACGTCCATGACATCTTCCAGTAATTCTCGTAGAACTAACAGTAATAACAATAATCGTAATTCCAAAAATTATTTCAAAAATCAAAATAATTCTCCCCCAAATTTCAAACATAAAGAATTATTCACTCATCGAGTCAATTCCAAAGAAAAACAAAATGAAACCCAAGATGATGAAGAAATGTTAAATAATAATATAAAATGCAATTTTATTAAAAATAAGCCCATTGATAATTGTAAATTAAAAAAATTTATAAACCTAAAAAAAATAATAGTGGATCTGCAACTTTAAGTAGAATTGAATTGAATACGTTTGAGACGGGATCGCGAATTAATAATATAGGTGATATTGATTTTGACATAAATGAATTAAGAGAATTTGATGAATTGCAAGAATTAAATAATAATAATAATAATGAAATTATTCAGATAAATGATATACCTTTAGAAAATTCTGATACTGAAACAGCACATAGTAACGAATCATCACCAGACCAATGCTTTAATATTTTAGATGAAATTATAAATAACAAACCTTATCAAATTATAGTAAAGAAATCTCCCTATTCCCCATATTTTAAGAGAAATTTAGAAACCTTTGATGGAAATAAAATTATTAGAGTAACTTTACCAGACGATCCGAAAATAATAATTAAATTTTTAAAGGAAAATGCATGTAAAAATACATTATATATTTATTTTTTATCCCCGAATTAAGAAATACATTTCAAGAAGTATGGAAAAAATATTTTACTAAATTAAAATTAATAGAATGTACTAAGTTAATTAATAATGTTATGCCCGATGATAAAAGAATTGAATTAATAAAATATAAACATAAAGATAAAACAAATCATAGAGGAATTAATGAAACTATTCAATTTTAAAAAAATAATTATTATTGGAAATCCATGAAAAAAGATGTAACTAAATATATTAATGATTGTGAAATTTGTCAAAAAACTAAATATAATAGAAAATCAATTACTGAACCATTAATTTTAACTAATACACCCTCTAAACCGTTTGAAATAATACATATTGATACTTATAAAAATGGAAATCATAAATTTTTAACTATATTAGATAAATTTTCAAAGTACGGTCAAGCATTACCTTATTTTGGCACTGCTGTGTCAGCTTGCCAACAATTGGTACAATTTTTTACATATTTCGGTATACCAGAACAAATAGTAGCAGATAACGGCGGAGAGTTTAAAAATGATATATTAAAAGAATTATTAAAAGCTCATAATATTAAAATACATTTTACTACACCGTATCATCATGAGTCAAATTCACCTGTAGAACGATTTCATTCAACAATTACGGAACATATTAGGATTTTAAAAGAGAAAGATAATAATAGTGATATAAATTCTTTAATGCCATACGCAATTATTGCTTATAACAGTACAATTCATTCGACTACCGGATTTACCCCTTTTGAGTTAGTGTCAGGACATACTGTTAGTAAAGATCCCTTGTCAATATTGCCATCAGCGGCTTACACACAATTTGTTAATTCTCATAAAGAAAATACTCAAGCATTATATTCAGCAGTTAAAGAAAAATCATTAAAAAAAAAGTAATTGATAAAATTAATCAAAATAGAATAACTAGAAACCCTCCAATTGGTTCAACAGTATATAGAAAATTAGAAAATAGAAAAGGAAAACAAAATAATAAATTTGATGGTCCATATATTTTAACGAAAATATTAGAAAACGGTAAAATTGCAATTGAAAATCCTCAAACAAAAAACAATACTTGTTTGGTTGATTCGGAATCTAATGAATCAAACATAGAATAAATTATTTAATTAAATAAATTCAATTACATTATAATAAATTTGAAAGCTCAATCTTGATATGAATATAAAAAAAGAATATTTAATTTAATTCAAACAAATTTATTATTTTAAATTTATATACTATTATTAAATACTTTGCATAAATTTTATTTTTAATTTATTTGTAGGAAGCAATTAGAAATGTAATTTTGAATTATCATTCTAAAATAAATTTGAGTTAACAAAAGAATTCATTATGAAATAATATTTAAGTTTAAAATGTCAATATTTAAAAAATGTATCATTCCTTATTCCTTTAATCCAATCCAATGATTTAACCCTTTCTTTTACTCACAGAAGATAATTGTCGGACTATGTAATTTTAATAAATTTCAAAACATTTTCAATAGTGCTAAAGACATTTTCTAAGTAAAGACAATTTAGTTTGAACATTTAATTTTGGTAAATTTATAAACTTTTGTAAGTGAAAAATTAAGAACTTTTAAAAAGTAACATGGAAGAAGGAAGATGGATAATTTAAGAAGATAAGAAGATTGGAGAAGCTCAAGAATTCGCTTCTTTCTAAGGAGGGAGAAGTTACAGTCTTAGAAGAACAAGAAATATTTAAGTTAAAACGCAATAACGTTTTTGTTTGTTTTGTTGAATTTAAAAAACCTTTTTTAGTTTAAACTTAATGATTTTGTTTACAAGATTTCTCATTATTTTTTCATTGTTTTTATTAGTTTTAATGTAGTAAAAAAGATTAGGAATATTATAAATAATCAGATTTTGCGTTGTAAAATAATTATTATTATTATTTCATCATTCATCTTTAGATCTTTTGATTTTGAGCCGTAATCTTTTAGTTTTGAATTTGATATTTAATAGTATTGTT
The DNA here is from genome assembly GCA_035357415.1 of Ophraella communa. Lineage (NCBI taxonomy): Eukaryota > Metazoa > Arthropoda > Insecta > Coleoptera > Chrysomelidae > Ophraella > Ophraella communa. Next base: position 23,798,865 of record CM068994.1, on the reverse strand, counting down.
AAAAGTATAACATTTTGTAAAGTAGTAAAAAAATAAATTTTTTAAAAAAGTATCTTCGAATTCGTTAATCATAAATGTTGTTTTAATAATTTAGTTAGTTGTAAACAAGATTGGAGGTTTATATGGGTAGTAAAATTTTGCGTTGTAAATTTTTGCTGATTTTGTTTCATTGATTCTTTGCTAAAATTGTTGAAGATTTTGTATTTTTTCAAACGATTGATAAAGTTGATTTTCAGAAACTAAATCTCCAATTCATTCATTTTCTTTCATTTTCGGTTATAAGCGGGATTTTTATAACATATCCACACTTATATTTTGTAGTACTGTTGTAATTATGGCGAAGGGACCCAGTATTGGTACTTCTAGCAATGAGTTGCTTGCGGAACTAGTTAAGGCGCTTAGATCTTCTCGTATAGCGCCTGAACAAGTTGACTTGCCGATATTCCGGCCAAATTTAACCGATGCCAAAAAATGGTTATCAGAAGTAGAAAATATTAAAAACGAATTTGAATGGTCAGACCACTAGGTCATTGTACGAATAGGTCGATTTCTAACGGGTATTTCCAAAACATGGTTTGACCATTGGTCAGCAGACACCAAAAGTTGGGAAGTGTTTGCCAGGGATTTCATGGAGGCTTTTTCTCCTAAAAAAGTTGGGAGAACTTCTTTTAAAGGCAGCGGAGTTTAATAGTAACCGGTGAAATACTTATGAGGCATACGTATTCGAGAAAGTCACTCTTCTTCGAAATTTACGCGCGCAATGGGAAGAAACAGATCTTGTGGAGATTATCGTGCATGGAATTATGGAACGTGATGTACGTATATCTGCCAGTAATCAAAATCATAAAAAGGTTTCTGAACTGATTTCGTACTTAGGATCAGTCACAGAACCTCCACGTAACAGTTTCCGAGAAAGTCAAGAAGACAATCGAAAACGAAAAAGACCGTTAATATGTTATAATTGCGGCAAAGGTGGTCATATGCAGAAATACTGTACTGAAAACAAGAAAAATGAGGAAACCAAAAACTCGTTTTCTGCTAGTTCTTCCAAGTCAGGTATCATGGTTTCGAATTTTACTTGTTCGTTTTGAGCCAAAAACGGACACAGCGCAGATAATTGCTTTTTAAAAAGAAACATTGACAAACGCCGAAATGTAAATCTTTGCAGCAGTGGTAAACAGGGTACTCACTGTGAGTTAATGGTTGATGGATTTAAAATGAATGGAATTGTAGACACTGGCGCTGACATTTCCCTTATGGCTCAGAGGCATGTCAACCAATTTCGAAATAAAATAGAGCCATGCCGCATTACCATCAGTGGATTGTTGCCTGGATTCTATACTTCGGAGCAATCTCTAGTTTCTGAGTTGGAGATGTCGGGTGTAAAAACACAGCTTACCTTTATTTTTGTACCAGATAGTTTCCTAGAACATGATGTGTTGGTGGGGCGCAATCTATATGACAACTCTGATATAGTAACGATAACAGATCATAATGGTACAAAGTTGTTTAAAAACAAAGTTGTAAACGTTTTGAGTATTCAGTCAATGTTTGTAGACACTGAAATAGATGTGCCAACTAAATATAAGCCTAAGTTATTACAAGTACTTTCTCGATACACCAATATTATTGCCGTTAGTGGCAATGCAGTTTCCTGTGTAAACAATACTACATTGCACATCAGACTCCGAGACGAATATATTCAATAGAAGTCCTTACCGCTTATCTTTAAATGAAAGGCAAGTTGTTCGAGATATTATAAAGGACCTGTTAACCAATAATATTATACAGGAAAGTGAGTCGCCGTTTGCGAGCCCCATTACCCTTGTAAAAAAAATGATGGGTCGTATAGGATGTGTGTGGACTATCGTGAGCTTAACCAGCATACTATTAAGGATCGTTACCCATTACCTTTGATAGATGACCAATTAGACCGCCTTGGAAAGAGTAAAGTGTTCACTTCTTTAGATATGTCTTCTGGCTTTCATCAAATTCCCATTGATGTTGAGTCTATTCACAAAACTGCTTTTGTTACACCTGACGGACATTTTGAGTACCTCAGGATGCCTTTTGGACTGGCCAATGCTCCGGCAGTGTTCCAACGAGCGATAAACAAGGCGTTGGGACAACTTAGAAATACGGTAGCTCTAGTTTACTTAGATGATATTCTAATTCCATCGGAAAGTATCGAGGAAAATTTGACTTCTTTAGAATCAGAGTTAAAAGCGCTTGAAGATGCAGGGTTCAGCTTAAATTTAAAGAAATGTCATTTCTTCCAAGACAAATTAGAATACTTAGGCAGAGAAATATCTGGCGAAGGTATTCGTCCAGGAATGCAAAAAGTTGAAGCTTTGGTACGATCCCCAGTACCAACCACCGTAAAACAGGTACGCCAGTTGATGGGTTTGGCGGGATACTTCCGTAAATTTATCCCGGAATTTGCCACTCGTACAGCATGCATTACCAGATTGACAAAGGCTAACGAACCATTCTCTTGGAGAGAAGAGCAAGAAACTGCCCGGAACTACATAATAAAACACTTCACTACAAGACCACTTCTTAGTGTATTTGATCCAGAGCTAACAATGAGCTGCATACGGATGCCAGCAGTGTTGGTTATGGGGGTGTATTAATCCAAAAGGTGGAGTCTAATTTGCGAGTAATTGGTTATTTTAGTAAAAAGACGAACAAATACGAGGAAAAATATCACTCATATGAGTTGGAGACCCTCGCCGTTGTAAATTCAATGAAACATTTTCGTGTTTATCTTCTGGGTATCCATTTTACTTTGGTTACTGATTGTAATGCTATTAAATCAACGGCCGCAAAGAAGGATATACTGCCAAGAATAGCTCGTTGGTGGATATACATGCAGGACTTTAATTTTGACATTGTTTACAAAAAGGGATCTTCCTTGCCACATGTTGATTTTTTAAGTCGAAATCTTACAGTAGTTTGTCGAGTCACAGCATATGATAGTTGGTTGTATATTGAACAACGTGGTAATAATGAAATTAAAAAGCTCCTGAACGATTGGAAAGAGGGGCACTTAGATAAAACTCGATATGTTGTTAAAAATGATATTTTACATTACATAATACCTAATTCAAATGGATCCGCTTCTAAACCTTTTGTCCCTCGTCAAAGCAGGCTAGGGCTATTGAGAATATTCCATGACGAACAATGTCATGTAGGTATTGATAAGACATTAGATTCCATCCAAAAGCACTTTTGGTTTCCGCGTATGCGACAGTTTGTTACAAAATATATTAAGCACTGTCTTATCTGTGCTGTAAAGAAAACGCGTTCGAGTCCTCTACAAGGTTTTATTACAAATGTAACCAAACTATCCGAGCCAATGAATACAATCCATGTTGATTGTTTGGGACCGTTGGAGACCACGAGTGAAGGATTTAAACATGTTTTAGTATTGGTCGATGCATTTACGAAATATTGCGTACTAGTTTCTTTAAAATCTGTCAAAGCGGATGAAACGAGGCAGGCTTTTCAATTGTTCATCACGCTATTTGGCACGCCAAAACAAATCACTATGGATGCGGAAAAAAACTTCAATGGACTCCTTGGGTATTAGTTATCACTATACAACCCCTGATGTCCACAGGTCAAATGGTCAAGTTGAAAGGTACATGCCAACCATCATGAATCTCCTTAGAATTGAAACAAAAATTCGATCAGAATGGTCGAGTGTTCTGTGGAAAATTCAGCTCGTCTTGAACACGACTCTTCAAAAAACAACCGGGACAACACCACTAAGAGCCTTAATTGGCATCGAAAACTCAACTCCACTCATTCAAAGCTTACAAAGCCAATATTAGTTCTTATCCACAGCCATTGAGGAACTTACAACTGGATCGCACTAGAATTAAAGAGCGTTTGGATAAATTATCACAAGCTAAAATTAAGGAAAATGAAAAACGACGTAATACTAAAAATTTTAATGTAGGAGATTTCGTACTTATGCACCGTGATGATCGGATGCACCAAGGCAAACTTAAATACGAGTTTCAAGGACCTTTTGAAATTGTGGGTATTACATCAGAAGGTCGGTACGAAATAAAGAGAGTCGGCAAGTCTCTTGTTACCAAGGCTGCTAAGGAGCAATTGAGAAGCTGGTCTAGCGACTGGACAATGATGATGGATATGGAGGAACCACTTGATAATTTAGATAATGAGTAAGTAATTAAATTTTAGGCCAGTGTTAGAATGAGTTATAATTAGCAATTTTGGTGGCATATTGTGTACGTTTCAGTAAAGCTTTGAAGGTCGGTTAGTTATGTTTAAAGCTTGGTACGCTTTGCATGTATTTTAGTTATGTTTAAAGCTTGGTACGCTTTGCATGGACTTTAGTTATGTTTAAAGCTTGGTACGCTTTGCATGTATTTTAGTTATGTTTAAAGCTTGGTACGCTTTGCATGGACTTTAGTTATGTTTAAAGCTTGGTACGCTTTGCATGTATTTTGGTTATGTTTAAAGCTTGGTACGCTTTGCATTTATTTCAGTTATGTTTAAAGCTTGGTACGCTTTGCATGTATTTTAGTTATGTTTAAAGCTTGGTACGCTTTGCATGTATTTCAGTTATGTTTAAAGCTTGATACTCTTTGCATGTATTTCAGTTATGTTTAAACCTTGTTACGCTTTGTATGTTTTCCAGTTAGGTTTAAGACTTTTTTTTGCTTGAAGTTTGGCATGTTTTATAATGCATACCACGTTTATGTATTGACCCTTTGTGATAAGTAGTCTGTTAAAAATGATGAAAATCTTATTACAGTTATATGATGTGATGTGATGAGATTGGTGTTTTATTTTCAGTAAAAAAGACCTTGAAGTGGAAGGCTCATCCGACGGTGAATAAAAGTCAAATCGGGAAAAGACACCTCACTTTGAAATTCTAAGACTTAATAGAATATTTTGTAATATGTGTTAATTTCTTTTTTGTTGTTTTTCTTTGTAAGTTAACCTTTCTTTGATGTTTATCGTCTCTATTGCAATACAAAATTATAATTTTTAAAAATGTTCCTTTTTCTTTAATTTTTTTTGTTATTTAACAAAGCGAGTTACAGTTAACGTCGAGAACGACTTTTACGCAGGCTGGCCGTGTTAGAATCAAAAAGAAGAACCTAAATCGTAGGTATGAAACATCGCATGAGTTGGCAATAAGGAATTTTATCAGCCGCATGCGATCGGTAATTAGCATTGGATTAGTCTACATTATCGCTCGTGAGAGACAGTGCTGCTGAAAATTATTAAAATAGTACACTTGATTTAGTAGGTTTTGTGTAATATCTGTATTCTTTTATTGTTTTTTCCTTACAATATGTTATTTAAACCTACTAGAAATTTCGCGAAATTGATTATATAATTTGTAAAAAAGAGACACATTTTAGTTCTGGAATGATCGACAATAGACGAAGTGAGTATGTCTAGTCATATATATGAAAGAGAGAGATGCATATAGTGTTCTTAGAAAGTGGTAAATCTATTAAACATTAACGAAGTTTCTGGAAAGTTTAAAACCTATAAAATGACTTGAGCAGACGTCGTTAAGAGGAAGAGTATATTATTGGAAGTCAAACATAGAAGATCAGTCAGTGTGGACAGTCAATTAGAACAAAGTGAACAAACAGTTTTTAAAGTAGTTAAAAAGTTTTAAATAGATAAAAACACAAATTAAAGTAATCAAGGAGTAAAACAAAGTGCTAAAAAGTGACAGTAAAAACTAATCAAAACTGTAATTAAAAAAACATTTTCGACGCATAAAAAAGAAGAAATTACTTATAAGTGTACTTACTATTTATAATACAATTAAAGGAACTATAATCCAACAATCACTACTCTATATCAATTTGGAGGAACAAACAAAGAACAATAATATTACACAAGAAACCAAACGTCTAACAACACGACATTTTACCAAAGTCGGAAATTCCACGTATCACTTCGTTCGTTTCCGCTTTTCATAGAGCGACTACGGATTATTTCCACCAATCAGGAAGTAGGACTTTACATCAAGGTCAGGAAAATTGTAAACATTTTGAAAATTTTTGTGGTAGTTAGTTAAGTTTTATAATTTAAAAACAAAAGAATTGATTTGCTATTCAATAATTACTATATTTAGATAATAACTTACTTACCATTACATAAATAACATTAATTAATTTAGCACAAATTCCACATCAAGTAAGTTCTTTTATAGTTAATAAAAGGCCTCTTTTTTCTTATTTTTCCTCATTAGTTTCATTATTAAACTTTTAATATTACTGTTTTAACTTAACTCTTTTTATAATAAATTTGTAATTATAATTAATCAAATTTTATTCAAATACCTACCTAATAATCCAACTAGAAACTTGCATAACCAAACACCCCTGAGAAAAAGAAGATCTTGCTACTTTGAACATTTAAATAACATCAAATACATTAAAAAATCAAATAAATAATATTAATAAATCAAAATTAATAAATAAATGATAAATAAATAAAATAAAAAAATTCACTTTACTATACCGTCAGATTCTTCTTCTCTTTTTAAGGTCTCTGTCGTATCTGACAACCCATTACAATATTATAATTTTTTTCATTATAGAATTGTGTTTTATTCTATTTTATTTTTGAATTAAGTCCTAGAGTGTTAAATTTGTGGTTTAAATATCTTCTACTACAAATTATATAATTGTAGTAGTCTTGGTCGACGATTAGAAACTCGAGATTTTTATAATAATACTAGCTCTTTTAACAATGAATATTGACTTCGAATTGGTATGATTATTAAAAAAAATGTGTTTATTACTCTAATGTTTTATAATATAGGTACATTATTCTTGGTTTTTTTTTCTTGCACACATACAAATAGTTTGGTTGATATTCCTATGCGTGAACAGGCGACATATAATTGTCCATGTGAAAAACATGGATTTTTAAGATTAATATAGTATCCTAAAATATTTTTGTAAAATAGTATCCGTTCGCCATCTACCAACTTTTTCATACACCCCCGTATTACATTTTGCTTAAATAATGTCCTTTTGCCATATTTCAACTTTTTGATATAAACTTGTATTATATTTTTGTTAAATAATTTCTTTTTGCCATCTACTAACATTATTATTATTATTATTATTATTATTATTATTATTATTATTATTATTATTATTATTATTATTATTATTATTATTATTATTATTATTATTATTATTATTATTATTATTATTATTATTGTTATTATTATTATTATTATTATTATTATTATTATTATTATTATTATTATTATTATTATTATTATTATTATTATTATTATTATTATTATTATTATTATTATTATTATTATTATTATTATTATATGTTTCGCATAGTGTTCGGAAAATCAAATGGAAGCGAGAACTGCCAAACGCGTAAGTAGTGGTATCTTATCAAAGTTCCTACAATAGTTTTTTTCGAAGGAAACGTTAAATAAAACGACTCGAGCTTTATTTCTTGATAAGGATGTCGGATACCAACATGAACATAAGACGTAGAGTTTGATAAGAGTATGAAGGATAAATGATAAACAAAATAGATTTCAACTGAGTTTTGATAGAGAGAGAAATGTACTTTATTTTCACCAAAAATAACAATTGTTTAATGGACAATGTAAAGAAAATTATTAATATATAAGAAAAACATAAATCTAATATAAAAGTTAAATACTATACTATAAATAAAAATTATAGGAAAAAGTTTAAGTAATTACCATTAAGAAAATGATAGTTTAATAAAACTAAAAAACACGATTTTATTAAAAAAATTTATTGTACTAACCCTTACTATGTGAAAGTTCATAAAGTTCATCTTATTCAGAACAATAAACAACTAAAAGGTTGAATTAACTTTCACTATTTATTCGTTAAATACTTAAAATGTAATGACGGCCGTTTCGCTATAAAAATAGCATCGTCAGATTGACATATTGAAGTTACATTTTCTTTGTTTGAAGCTAGGTACCTGATTTTGATTAGGTACTATTAAGGCTAGACCAAGTATGGAAGTAATAAGACAACAATATTAAAACCTAGATGTTATTAGCCCTAAGGGATTATCCTGGATGTATTTCCCTCTAAGATCAGTATAATTGTGCAATGATATAAAAAAAAACAGGAAGAAACTATATCATGCTGATCTTTACAACTTAATATATTTGTGTTACAATTACGTCTTATCTATGTATAAAATGAAGACTCAATCAAAGTAAACAGTTTAATAAATAGTGGTGAACTTCCAAGATTTATTTGTTCATTAACTACTTCATATTGTCGATCTGCTAGATGTCTTTTGATTTCAAGTTCTTCGAGGAAATCTAAATTTTGTTTTTTATCACATATGTGTAATATTTGAATGTCATTGGTGTGTATGAGTGAGTGTGAATGTTCAAGAACGTGTTTTGCAGTTTGATTTATCTGGTTGTTGTTGTTAATGTATGTCCAACACAACAAAACACATTATACACAACATTATACACAACATAATGACACAGCAAATACTCACGTCCCAGTACATTTTGCTCCTCGGTATGTAAATCTATCAGACACCAGTTTTTCAAATAATGAAAATAAATTTTTAGATAAGGGTTTAAAACATTGCATACCTCCCAAATTTACAAATAGTATAAAAGAAATTTAAGCTACAGATTCTGAAATAGCTTTAAGAGCTAATTCAAATAATTTCATTTTTGAAAAAAATGCAAATAGCAAATCTTATTAGAGACATAAAACCAGATAAATTCAAAAGTCAAAGTCAAAAGCTTAAAAATCAATCAAAAATAAAGTAGATCAATATAACCTAATCATTACAAAATCAGAAAAAGGTAACTCAACAGTAATTTTAAAAAAAGAAGATTATAAATCTAAAGTAAATGATTTCATAATGTCAAGTAATGTCAAAATTCTAAAAAACGATCCAACTCAAAAATTTTTCAACCAAATAAAAGAACATGTAAATAATTTAAATTATATATATAATGACTATAATAAAAAATACCTAATTAATAAAAATCCTCAATGTCCAGAATTATATGGAACTATTAAATTACATAAAGAGTCAAAACGGATTAGACTCGTAGTTTCGTATGTTAACACTCCTAATACTAAGGTAGCTAAAAAATTAAATACTATTCTAAATAACTATGGTTACACATCTAAATATTCAGTACAAAATTCATTAGATTTGATAAATAAATTAAATAAATGTAATTTACAAAATAAGATGAAAGAAATATCCATCCAGGTATAATATCAGATATAATTGACCTATTTAATGTATGCATTAGCCAAAATTATTTTACTTTTGATGAGAAAGTATATATTCAAAATGAAGGTCTTCCAATGGGAAGTCCCATTTCTCCAATTTCAGCAAATATTTTTATGGATAATTTAGAAAACAAAATCTTTAATTCTAATTATAAAAACGAAATTGTATTTTGGTATAGATATGTTGATGATGTGTTAGCAGGTTTTGTAGGTAGCGAACGATAGCGAAAAAGATATATTTTTTAATTATATTAGTACCTTACATCCTAAAATTAATTTCACCTTAGAAGTTAAAGAAAATAATTCAATTAATTTTCTAGATTTGAGAATTGAAAAAGTTAATAATTCATTAAACTATTCAATATACAGAAAACCAACACAAACAGATGTAACCATACCATATCATTCAAATCATCCTATATCACATAAATTAGCAGCTTATAACTCTGTGATACATAGAGCATTTTCAATTCCAATAAACAAAAATAATTTAAATAAAGAAATTGAGATAATAAAACAAATAGCAACATATAATGGCTATCCAATACATTTGTTTAATAAATTAATTAATAAGAAAGAACAGAAAATGTCACTACAACTAATATTCTCTCAGCAACCTAAAGAAATTAAAAGTTATAAAAGTATTAGATATTGTGGAAATATTTCTTATACAATTTCAAAAATAATATCTTCGGCAACATCTGCAATAATTTCAATCAAATCGCACAATAATGTTGGTACAAAATTGTTAAATGTAAAAACAAAATTACCTAAATTAAAAAAATCTGGTGTGTACAAAATTAGTTGTCCAAAATGTAATGCTGTATATATAGGTCAAACACAAAGAAATTTTGAAATAAGATTCAATAAACATTTAAAAGCATATAGATTACAACAACCAGATAAGTCAAACTATGCAAAACACGTTCTAAAACATCCACACTTACTCATACACACCAATGACATTCAAATATGACACATCTGTGGTAAAAAACAAAATTTAGATTTCCTCAAAGAACTTGAAATCAAAAGACATCAAGCAGCAAGCAGATCAACAATATAAAGTAGTTAATGATTAAATAAATCTTGGAAGTTCACCACTATTAAACTGTTTACTTTGATTGAGTCTTCATTTTATACATAGATAAGACGTAATTGTAACACGAATATATTAAGTCATTGTAAAGATCAGCATGATATAGTTTTTTCCTGGTTTTTCTATATCATTGCACAGTTATACTGATCTTAGAGGGAAATACATCCAGGATAATCTCTTACAGCTAACAACATCTAGGCTTTAATATTGTTGTATTATTACTTCCATACTTGGTCTAGCCTTAATACTACCTAATCAACATCAGGTACCTAGCTACAAACAAACAAAATGTAACTTCAATATGCCAATCTGACGATGCTATTTCTATAGCGAAACGGCCCGTCATTACATTTAAAGTATTTAACGAATAAATAGTGTAAATTTAATTCAACCTTTTAGATGTTTATTGTTTTGTACACGATTTTATTGCTAATCGAACTAAAAAATAGAAAATTAAGATACAGGGTCAATCGAAAAAAATAAATTATACAATGATAGGAGAACGAAAAATGTAGGAATGGAACCCGCTTAAAGTTCCAATAATATCTGCCATAGTATTAACAAATTTTTGTAGATCACGTAGATCACCTTAAAATTTACAAAAATGTATCTCGCCATTTTTTACAACACCAACATTTTTTCCAAAAACGGTCGTCAGAAAACTGATAACATTTCTCAATGGATAACTTTGGAATAAAATTATAAAGTACGTCTAATTTATAAATTGGCTAAAGACTGCTTTGACGGTTTTCCGACAAAGCAATGTTTCATTTGAACAGCAATATTAACCAATAAATTATCCGTAATCGGTTTAATGAAATCCTCACTGGGTGCAAGATTACCATAAGAGTAAATACCACAAAAACTAACGTATGGGCTGATATGGTAAGAAAAACTCTTTAAAAACAAACATGGTAATATTCTTCATCTAAAGGAACGAATCAGACAACAAATGCAGAACATAACAACCGCTACACTACATAATGTTAAAGACTAAGGTAAAGCCCATTATCTAATGCATCATTAGTCTATAAAATTAGAGGCTAGGGTTAAGCTCATTCCACACCTCACCCACAAGTTTTATTCGGATAACTATAAAAATAACATATATAAATTAATTAAGTTTTCTAAGGTATCTTCTATTTCTGACTTATACTCGACCACTTGCACATTTTATTAAATATCTTCTATGACTTTTAATTTCCAATATTTCTCCAATTTTATCCCATAATTTAGTTTTGGCATCTTGTACTCGTACTCTAAATTCCATTTTAAACGTTGGTAAATCTTTAGCATTTTTATTATATAGATTGATTAACTTTCTATGTTGTTCCGCTGCTCGTTTGTAGCATACCTCTACAATACTCCCATTCTTTCTTAAACGATTTATAATGAGCAGGTAACGCTCATTATAAATACGCCGACTTTGGCGTATTCCTCCACTCAATTAATCCTGCAAAAAACTTGTCTTTATCCAATTCCCCTACACTTATACTTTTATTTATCAAACTCTTAATTACTTTTCCTCCTGCTTCTGTATGTCCGTTACTTTGTGGATAATATGAGCTAGATAGACATTGGATAACATTCTATTTTTTTAGAAACGATATAAACTCACTTGAACCAAATTGTGGTTATCCATTCGAAGTATTATTGAAGCACTGTTTGGGTCCCTGGTCCCGTAATTTCGACAAGCACCATGTATTTCATTCCTCCACACGAAAAGAGATCAGCTGATATATCTGCGGAAACAGTTAATTCTGCCCTTTGCCAATAAAAGACTTGCGGCCCTAAATGGGGCTGAAAAGCAGCTTAGGAAACATTTGAAAACGATATTGTTTGACATTTGTTACAATTATATTACTGTCAGAAGTTTTGTTACAAAAATTAGTTAAAGTAATAAGTCCAATAGAAATGTAAGTTGTAGATTGTTTCAATTTTTGTATTGTTATCAAAATTTTATTTTATTCTAATTTTATGAGCTTGGTCAAGCAAGAAAAGAATATATGGATTATTTACGATTCAATAGTAACTGTATTGTTTGGTAAGAAGATTCAGGTCAGTAAATATGAAATTATTTCGGTGTACTGACCTGGAACAATCGATAAACAGACCAGAGCTTAGACCACATGTGTGATAGCAAGACGATCCAGATGGAATATTAAGGATAACTGACTTGGAGAAGCAATTTCGCAATTTCGTGAGCCACAATATATGCTTAAAGCCCTAGTCTGATACACAGACGGATCAAAAGCCTTCCAATAGGTAGGGGGATTCTTTGGTCAGTTGGTTTGTAAGCAGTATAAGATACACTCAGTAGGAAATGTGAAAACGATATAGAGAGAGCGGACCACCCTTATTTTTCGTAATCCTGCTATGGCAACAACGAAATATTGTTAACCTAGTTCTACAATCCCTAAAACATCAAATACTAGAGACATTAATTTGGAAATCCCGAACAGAACTATCTTGCTAATTGGCCTTACGTCTACCTGCCTGGTATATTGTATATATGCCCCTCGCTTTCCTCCAGTTATTTTTGCTATCTATTTATTTAAATTAATATTTTTTGTGTGGCAAATACAAATAATTTTATGCACTGGTATCAAATCAATTAAACAATTTCTTTTATAATAGGCATGATGACTGATTTTTAAAAACTGATCCACGATATTTTCACGTATATACTTTATCTAAAATAAATGTTATTTTTGCAAAAAAAGAGTTTTTAAATGAGAAATTTACTTTTTAAAAATGCATTTTAAATTTTCCGCCAAAACGCTAGAATAGTAATGGCTTCTATCTATGACATCATCGATTCGTATATACCTTAGACAAGGAAAGAGAGAGAACTGCACATTGAAATCATTTTATGTAACCCAATTACCACCAAACTAATGGCGGAAAATATTGACATAGGCGTATCATACGATTTTTCTTATACGATTATTAAATAATCATTTTCATTATTTCGTATTACAAATCTAATTTAAAAAAGTCTTTAAATTTATACAGCTTTAAAAAAAAGGACAATCATTTTAAAACATATTTATTTAATAAATATTACAATTTTAATCCATTTTATCTATTTTAAGTATATGTTTTTATTCCACGCCACTGCAAAACTATTACATATATGAGCAAATAATAACAATTAAATGAAAAATAATCTTTAAAACTGAATGAAAACAATTTTCAAAATGTATGTACTATTAATTTAAGTTATTATACATAACATATGTGATTTAGTTAAACATCTATTACCTGAAAGCTGTAATATTAATAAAAATAAATTTCAAGGAAATAAAATTGATTGTACTAACCCTTACTTTTTGGAAGTCCATCTTATTAAGAATAATGAAAAACTCTTCGTTTTACCAAAACTTCCAATATTTATTTAAAAAATTGCTTTATTAACTTTAATGACAGCCGTTTCGCTAGACTTAGCATCGTCAGATTGACATATTGAAGTTACATTTTGTTTATTTGTAGCTAGGTACCTGATGTTTATTAGGTAGTTATAAGGCTAGACCAAGTATGGAAGTAATAAGACATAACAATATTAAAGCCTAGATGTTATGAGCCCTAAGGGATTATCCTGAATGTACTTCCCTCTAAGATCAGTATAACTGTGCAATGATATAGAAAAACCAGGAAAAAACTATATCATGCTGATCTTTACAATAACTTAATATATTTGTGTTACAATTACGTCTTATCTATGTATAAAATAATAATAATAATTTTTTAAATAAATATTGGAAGTTTTGGTAAAGCGAAGAGTTTTTCATTATTTTCAAGGAAATAGTTTTAAAATACTTTTTACCTATGAAATAAAATTCCTTCCTCTTTTTTAGCACTCTGACTGTTGCACTTATAAACTGCACAATTAACCATTTTAAAATGTCTATTCAGGTAATTAAAAAAGGTGAAAATTAATAGAAGAACTAAAAATATACAATTCGACGTTCCAAATTTGTTTACCACCAAACATATGTCAAAAGTTTGAAACTTGGCTTCACTCACACGCATAAGGTTTTCATTGCCATGCGCTGTCCTCTCTCTTTCCTAGTCTAAGGTATATACCATTTATACTACACTGCGACCCGTGTCATCTGTGGATTCTGTGGTAAAAACATCAAACTTTAAACATTTTGCAGGTTAAAAGAGGGTGGTTAAAAAAGTTTATTTTGTTTTTACTTATTTTGTGCGATTATAATAGTTATCATAGTCATGAATCCTAATGTTTGTCGATGGTGTGCGGTTCCACAATGTAAGAATACATCAATAAAAACTCCGAACAAGATATTTGTTTACGTCAAACCGAAATGCCAACAATATTTACGAAAGTACGACGTCACGCTCTTCTGATTGGTGTTTCAGCTAATATGGCGGATTGTTAAACTTAGTGCTTATATTTTTACTAAAATAAATGTAATCACACATGTAATATAAAAATGAGTAAATTCTTTAGAATCTCCGTATCTTATATAATTATAACAAATCAATATTTTAGTGATTCTTACTGACTGTCATCATGCCTATTGGACGGTTTTGTCAGTTTTGTCTGGGTTTTAAACCCAAAATACACAGAGCACAATCTTTTAGACAAGTGGGCACTAAGCCTATTATCTGTGTTATTTGTTTTCTAATATATATAATTGATAGGTAATATTGAAGTTATTTCTTAATAAATAATACATTCTTAAAATCAAACAAAAGACTTTGAAAGCATAAAAATTTTTACTTATTTATTCTAAATCATAAATTTTAGAAAATGTTTTAAATAATAAACTAAACACTTTGGTGTTAAAGTAATTCAAATCCAGCTGGAGCCCATTATTAAACCGACTTAATAATGTCTACAAATTAAAAACGTACTTGGAATGCCGCAACTTAAATTACTACAAGTTATTTTACTTTAAATTGAGATGGAATATTATACTTTAATAAACCTCAAAAAGCAAAAATAATGAAAATGTAATTGTACCGCACAATGAAACTACCGTTTGTTTAGTAAAATAAACGGAAACTCCTCGTCTCTTTTAATACAAGTTAAATGAAGTGAATATCCACACCATGCCATTTCTAATAAAAATGTTTTAAAAATGTTTTAATTACATTTTATTAAAATTTGTTTAAATACCTTATTTCAACATATGTTCAAAGTTGTAATGATAATATATTTAATTTTTAAGTTAATGACTAACAAAACCACTATTAGTACATATTAAATTTTGCATTAAATTCAATAGGAAAGCTATTAAAATAATAAAATTTAGTATATAATTTGCAAATTGTTAATGTACTAAAATAAGGTTCTGCAATTATTAAATAAAGTAGGCTTATTTTACACAAACATTTTAACAGAAAAATGCCTCGGCTAGGGGTAAGTATGTTTATTAGCTCTGACGTATTGTACAAAATACATTTCTTTAGGAAATTAGTAAATGGGCGCCATGAAAATCTTTTTATGTTTAATTATACTTATTTATTTATTTATTCAGCCTTAAATACTATATGATAATTATTAAAAAAGAGTTTTTAAAACAGAATAATTATAAAGGTTATTAAAAGGTACATAATAAATAATGAAACCACAAAAAAATGATAACGAGATAGAAAAAATAAAAATAAAAAAGTTTAAAAAGTTCAAATTCCAATTGTTCTTAACAATAAGCTTTACTTCTACTTTACAATAGCAAGAATGAATTAAAATTAAAATTTGAAAAAAAAATAAAACCAAATAAAATAATCTCATAAATCATTAATCCATAGTGTGTGATGATCATAAAAATGATTAGTAGTCGTCAAACTATAAAGATATCTACAGTAAGTATACTAAGTGACATAAAAATCCGAACACCAAGTTCAAATGCTTTGATTTTTATAAAATTTTGTATAAGTACTTACTGAATAATAATAAGTAAATGATAAAAATTTTAAAATTATTGCATTGCTTTAAAGCCCTTTTACCTTTAATAATGTGTGGATGCACCCCGATGTGTTACGCATTCTCCAACACGTCTGGGCATGCTTCTGATTAGGTGGTCAATGTCCTCCTGTGGTATCTTATTCCAGGCAACCACCAACTCCTATCGAAGTTCTTCTAAAGTCTGATGAGGACGTTGCAAATTGAGCAATCTCCTACCCATCATATCCCACATGTGCTCAATTGGGGAAGATTTCGCTGAGGAAATTTTGGCATCGCTGTATTTTACAATGTTCCGAACCTATTACTTGACTAATTTGACATTTGTCGTAGCGATTTAACCTCACATCTCTTGTTAGTATTATTTACTTTACGAGTTTAACAAATGGCTAAAAAGTGTATATCACCAAATTAAAAAAAAACTTTACTTGAATTCCTTGAGGAACACCCGGAATTGGTAACTCAAACAAACGAACCAATGTATTTTTGTCTGATCAATTAATGTACAATAACCTAAATTTCAATTATAATGTTTAAATGATAAAAGGAACCTACTTTGACTCTATTGTTAATAGCGTCCACTGTATTTCTTAAAGGGAGAAAAGGATGTATAGAATCTCTTTTACGTTTTCTACATCTTGCTTATGAAGTCTATAGAGCTTTATAAAATTTTGCTCTGAAAACTGAAATGGTTCCTCTGGAAAAAATCGCTGCCTTTCAACCTCATCTTCCTCATCTAGACTATTCCCTTCTATATATGGAAGAGAAATATTAACAATATCATGGATAGGATCCATGGTGATCAATCAATACCATTCTAAACATGTACAATTCCAATAACTATTCCCAATTCATGTATTCATATACAATTGACATAGTTTTATGTTGAAGTTAAAGTGAAACCTAAAACAAATATAAAAAGAAACAAAATTAAAAACTATTAATCTCTTTCATATGTTTAACAAATAAATGTGTAATTTTAAGTAGTTAAGTGTTTAAATTTGATTTATAAAGTGAAGTACTTACCAGGTTACAAGGAGACAAATATTAGTCTTCGATATTAAATAAGTATCCAAATAAATCACAACCTGAGATGTACCTAAAAAAACCACAAAAACAGTATAAAAAATGTAACAAATAAACAAATAAAGTTAAATTCAGTGTACCAACTCTTATATCTACAGTTTTGGACAGAATAACTTGTACTAATGATAAAAACACTCGTATAGTGAAAAGTGAAAGGACCATTTCAAAACATAATTGATAAACATTAATAAAGGACATATTATTTAACAAAACTGTATGTAAGTTAATTAAGTAAGTTTTTATATTAGAATACCCGCCCAGAGCTCCTTGCTCTTTGCGTACGGCCTTCTCGAAGCTATGCCTGACAACACCTAACCACGGTGTCTACACTTTTTTGCACTCCATCTGCTATTTCCCGAGAAGAAAATCCACCTTCCCTAAGTCCCACTATACGACCTCTATCAAACTCACTAAGTTGACGAAAAATTATGCAAAACACCTACTTGAGCATCCAACATCACTCTTACATACCAATGACATCCAAATACACTTGTGATAAACAAAATTTAGATTTCCTTGAAGAACTTGAAATAAAAAGACATCTAGCAGATCCAAATTTTACAGTTGTTAATGAGCAAATAAATATTGGAAGTTCTCCACTATTAAATTGTTTACTTTGAGTGAGTTTAAATTTTATACATAGATAAGACGTAACACAAATATATTAAGTTATTGTAAAGATTAGCATGATATAGTTTTTTCCTGGTTTTTCTATATCATTGCACAGTTATCCTGATCTTAGAGGGAAGTACATCCAGGATAATCTCTTAGGGCTATTAACATCTAGGTTTTAATATTGTTATGTCTTATTACTTCCATACTTGGTCTATGCCTTAATACTACCTACTACTGTACTACTGTAACTTAAATATGTCTGACGATGCTAATCTTAGCGAAATGGCCGTCATTATAATTTCAAACCTAATTTTTTTAAATAAACCTGGAAGTTACGTTCAAACGAAGAGTTTTTTATTATTCTTAATAAGATGGAAAAAGTAAGGGTTAGTACAATAAATTTAGATCTTTTTTAAATTATCTTTTTTAAATAGAATCCTTACAATGAGTTCTTATTTTTAGTAGTTTTTATAAATAACTAACAGCTCTCTTCCGTAAAATATTAAGGATATATTCAAGTTAAGCTGCACGGCATATATCACAAAAAGGACGGGCTTATCAGAGAAGTAACCATAATTTTTAGAGAACAAAATATACTGTTCAGTTTTCTAGGGATTGATCTCAGTTAATGACAGACAGGGCTTAATTTTCTTAACAAAGCGTCAAAGTGTAATTCCTATCTACGAACCTGTCGGGTGATAATAAGTTTGGAAAACTTATAGTCAACGATCTCTACAGTAAAATTTTTAAGTAAAAAAGGTTAAAACGTAGATTTGTAAAATAAATATTTGATTTTTAAAAGATTCCATGAGATTCAGAACTATCAGGGTGAAACTGGTATCATCTGCGAACAAACAAATTTTACCACTGGTGCCTAGACACAATATCATTGATAAACAGCAAAACAATATAGCCTCGTGGAATCCCACATTCTGTTGGCTTTTATGATGGTATAATCTCTATTATGCTGCAATATGTCGCTAAGGCACAATTTAAACCAATAAATAGATGTGCCCCTAAGACCGTACTGCTGTAATTTGTTACTCAGAACACGATTTAAGTAATCGATAGCTATTGAGAAATCAGATACATAAAAGCTGTGATGTATACATTATTAGAAAAGGAAAACATTGCATCATTAGGGTCTTAAAAATCCAAATTGACGCCAAGGTATAAATTTAAATGTAAGCCAAATAGCAAAGACTCATTTTTTTGATCTCTTAATGATTTTTTAAGTTTCTGGTTCCCCACCTTAAGGTAAAATTGTAAGAATATAAATTTATTTGTTCTCATCGATTGTTAACCATTACAATAAGACAAGTTTCTTAAAACTAACAAATCCAATGTTGAAATTAGAGTTAAATATCTGCTATTTTTTTCTGATTTTTATTGTCCTAAATAGTACTGGAAGAGGGAGAAACTCCAGCTTCATATTTTTATAATTTAAGTATTTAAGTTATTTAGCAATATTTAAAATTATTTATTTGGCCTAAACAAGCAAATAAAAACTATAACATAAAATAGTTTTACTCTGGAAATATAAGCAGTCGTCGTGGCGTGGCATAGCATTCCAAGTCTTTCAATATTGAGGGGCTTTGTCAGACATTTGGAATTTGTAAGATGAACGTTTTACAGTACCGGGTTCGACTTTTTTATGGATCGCTTTTCCGCAGACGTAGTTCATTCACATGATATAATAATTTGTTTAAATTATAATAATTTTTATATATTTGAGCTGCTAGCCAATTAATACCAAAAAAATGTTTTAATGCATGTGAGTCAAAAAGAAATTCATCCCAATTGGTGGTTATTTTTTTGCCTAGGTTGTTATGAAAAATTAAATAAATATCGTTTGGATGGTTACGAAAAAATTAAAAAGTTCCTAGTGTACAGATTCATGCAGACAAGACTAACCCCTTAAGGTCCAATACTGCAACTTTAAATGAATCAATCATTCTGGTTGAAACCTTTCTACAGCCACAATACATCCAGTTACATACTAGAAAGAAGCGGCAGACAGGGTTGCCTGCCAATTTAAATTCCTTAAAATTCCCCGTTTAATAGCTTTCAACAACAATACTTTACAAACATCTTCAAAACCCAGAAAAGGGTTATTTTTGTTGTCGACTGTAAGTTCACAGAATGGGACACACAAACTAAACCATATAGAAAGTGTTCTAAGAGCTTTCTTTAAAAATTTCGGCTGTGATATCCTTTATACTGAGAAGTCGAGGGATTTTAAATTCAACTAATGTTTTTCGAGTAAATTAGGTATTTTAGTTGCTAAAAACTGTAACAGGATCATTAATCTAAAGATGCACAGCTTGAATCGGTGTAGCACACTGCGTTTCGATTACAAGTCGACGAATTTTTTTGCATAAAGGAACCTGCTTAACCGAGAAGTGCAGCTACTGGATAGTATACATTGTTTAAAATACATAGAGAAGACAATCTCTAGTCTACAAACTTATAACACTTTCATTACAACTTTAAAAACATAGTCCTTCCACTTGAGCAATATACAATGCATAGATACTTGGAGCTAACAGCCCACCGCTTCATTTGCCTATCCCACTAAAACAGATATTAACGAAATAATTAATAATTAACTTGTTTCTTAGGTGCCACTACTCAGAAAACCTTAAACCTACCAATGTATTGGAGATAGCTATACTAAATCGCCTAGATACGCATAGGCGAGGAGAAGAAGATTACAGAAAGAGCATGGTGCGTTCGCACAAGATTCAAGTCTTGAATATCCCAGACTACCTACTGGTTACTATAATTCCTTTAAATCCGCTTATTCTTCCTCTAATCCAGCGCAGAATAAATTCATTATAATGGCCATATGACGAAGTCACAGCTTCTAACCCATCAACAAATATATCTATCAAATTTACCGTTTATTGAAAAATGAGATGACTAGCCACTACAAAGTGTCATACCAGGATCGTGCTAGGAAAGTGTCGGGTAAAATAATATCATTAGTATTAAAAAGTATAAGACTGTGCCCGCTAGACCAGCATAGTCTCATACTTTTGAATACAAATAATACTTTTTTAGCCGACACGTTCCTAGCACGATCATGGTATGGTACATTGGTGGGTATTCACCTTTATCCAAACAAATTAGCGCCAGTGACTTGTCAATTTCACTTGCTTGTCGTCATTGTTTATTCCTTGTTGGTTAAATAACTGTAACACGAAAATCTAAAATGTATTTTGGTAATTATTGTGTCTTCTTTAATTTTGTATATATTATTTTTTAGCTGTCTGGTTAAATGTAATCTGTTTTTGATCAATATTCAACGTATACAACAATATTAGCATAAATGGATGAAATTTTGAAAAATAATACTAATCTAAAATTTTCCTAATTTTATAAAATTTTATTTGGTGAAATAAATTAAATAGATTTATGTGAACCCCACTCCAATTAATCCAGTAAGGTTCTGTGTTTGTGGCATCATCTGTTACTTGCATTTTCTATTTCCTTAAGGATCCTGAAGTCTATAGCCATTCCAGACATAGATGTACGATGATAATTTATGGGTTAGTCGATAGGTATCGGGAATTTGGCGATTAAAATGGAAATCAGTCAATTTCAAAAAAGGATCGCAGACACCGACAAGCGACATACCGGACAAAATTGCTGAGTTTAAACAGAATGAAAATTAGCTTGCACTATTAATTATAACTACATGAAAACTAATTAAAATTAATTAATATATAAAAGAACAGTAAAGGTAGACTTATGGAAGCAAAAATTAAAACTAAGATTAATTAAAATTAAAAGTAATACCAAAGCTGCATTCAAGTAAGCAAATATTAAGAATAAGATTAATTTAAAAGTAAAACTAAGAACATAAAACTATCTAATGTAATGTAGATGTTTATGCCAGAATAGATTTAAATTAAAACTAATAAATATGCCATTTCTTAGTTTCTTGAATAAACCTCTTTATTATATTACATTGTTTTCTGTTCTGAGTTTTCCTTTTAAATTAATCGTAGTTTTAATTTTTGCTTGCATAAATCCACCCTAAGATATTAGTTTAAGATAACAAAAGAGTTAACAGAAGTTATTTAACAAATTGTCTTATAATATAATTCACATATAAATATGAAGAATACGGTCACTAAATGGTATTCCTTCAGTGGAGCTACACTGCTGTAGATGTAGTTTTGTGAACTTCGTTCACTAATCAACCCTTCGTTTAACCATTAGCTCTTTTTTCTTTAAAACAATAGGTACTATTCCAATATTTCGCGCCATTTTTCCCTGTCTAATATAGTCACTATTATATTCTCCTTTGTTAGTTAGAGACTCAATTCTTCTTCTTTTACCGTCCCACTTCTTGCATTGAATGAATGTCTGTTCCGCAATGTCTGGATTTTAAGAATAAATGCACTCTATTTGTGCTAATAGAATGGTATGGTAATATTTGATGACGCACCAGTAGCCCGTTAAGGATTGTGTCAGGTGTTGTTTCACCTCTTTACCAAAAATGTTGGATCTGAGATTAAGGTCTTTGTCTAGCATGAAAGTTAGCATAAATCTAATTATTCTAGTATAAGCTAGAATATTAGATGATTTTACTAATAAATGATAAACAGAAATCAATTTTAATATTAATTTTACTTTCTATTTTAATAAAAAAGTTAAAGTATAATTTAAGTAGAGCTTGTGCTATAACGGCAAAAGATAGTTTTAAAATTTATTGTACTAAGCTTACTGTATAAAAGTCCACCTTATTAAGAACAATAAACCACTAAACGTTTAAACAAAACTTCTACTTTTTAGTCAAAAAATAGGTTTTTAAAATGCAATTACAGTTGTTTCGCCAAAATTAGCATGGTCAGATTGACACATTGAAGTTACATTTTGTTTGTTTGTAGCTAGGTACCTGAATAAGGGGTATTAAGGCTAGACCAAGTATGGAAGTAATAAAACATAACATTATTAAAGCCTAACTGTTCAATGATATAGAAAAACCAGGAAAAACTATATCATGCTGATCTTTACAATAACTTAGAATATTTGTGTTACATTTATGTTTCATCTTTATATAAAATGAAGACTCAATCAAAGTAAACAGTTTAATAGTGGAGAACTTCCAAGATTTGTTCATTAACAACTTTAAATTGTGGATCTGCTAAATGTCTTTTTATTTCTAGTTCAAGGAAATCTACATTTTGTTTTTTATAACAAGTGTGTAGATAAGTCAAACTATGCAAACACCTACTTGAACATCCAGACTCATTCATACACACCAATGAAATTCAAATAAAAAGCTAAGCTTTTAAGGTCGTCTAGTTTTTAGTAGTCGCCGTGGTGTGGTGGTCAAGTGCGTTGACTGTCATGCCAAGGTTCTGGGTTCAACTCCCAGTGTCGGTGAGAGACAAGGGAGAAAATTTACAAGTAAGGGGTGTGTACATCTTACTACTGCATAAACCCCACTACTCGTATATTGTCGAAGAGGGTTTGTTTAAAATATTCCAACGGCTGGACCAAAGTATTTTATATTCTATTTGGAATATAGGTGCATTCATTTTAGTGTGATTTGTTTGTGTTTTTAGTGTGTTGGTTGTGTATTGAATATTTTGCTAGTTATTTTTTGACTTTTGTGATTATTTCTGTGATTACTTTAGAATATATAGGTAAATCTTTTTAACAAACAGATGAAAATGTGCTTAATATATTTTGCGATTCAGGTAATATCTGAAATGTCTCCAAAGAAAACCAAAGAACCTGTTCACAGAAGGGGAAGTAAATCCCAATCAAGGCTATCGACAAGAAGGTATAAGAGAAATTATTTTCCAATAAAAATGATCGGGTAAGTCAATTATTTACCGTAAAAGTAAATATTTTACTAAGAGATAAGGATATAAAATAACCTAATGGTTAGGTATTTGCAATTGTTACTGAACAACTGTCGAAAAAACAAAGAAAACATAGTGTGTTGTGAGCACAGTATAGTGAGGAAAAGCTAAATGGAATAAATTCATTATTTCGATTACTGTACATATTTATATAAAATCCCGAAACACGTCAAATTTAAATTAAAGATTCACTATTATAATATATGTTATATCAATTCGAACTCAATATCTATCATACTTACATTTTTTCATATAAACGAAATATTTAATATTTGCTAATTTCAGTGTTTCTATAGTACGCTACTAAAAGATCTATTTCCAGCATTTGGTATGGACACGCCTACTGGGTTGTATTTAATTTACAATTTTATTTTCATGTAGTATCTATGCAACCACATATACATTGTTCTTATAAATCCACATTTTTAAATGCGTGATTACTAATTAACATAACATAATTAAAGAATAAAAAAATGTCAAAATTTGATTCTATAGACAAGTATAATGTTTTATGTTCATTAAGAAGTAATAAGAGTTTAAAAAAATCTTAAGGTAAAAGTGTGAGGCTGCACGCCCAAGACGGATTTTGGAGACCTTTAAGGCTAGCAGTAATACTCTCTTAAGATACGTACAACACAAAGAGGTCGCCGACGCTCTTTGTAATGATTATGGCTGTGGCAGATGATGTTTTTAGATATACTATCTCTCTCATTCTCCTGGACGTCAAATGGGCTATCTGGCTGGCGGTACTAGTTGCGTTCTTCAGTTCGCATTCTACTTGTGCAGTTAAAATTTGGTTTTTTCAAATTATTTTAAAATTTTTTTACTATTTTTATTGAACTTTTTGCAACATGAATTGAACATACAGCATTCATCTACTAATTGAAAACGTTTAATTAAAGATCTGCTGGATGTCTTTCTAATTTCAAGTTCTTCAAGAAAACAAATGTCAAATGTGTAGAATGTAGTATTTAATATGTAGTATCACTAGTATGTATCACATCTAGTCGGTTGACATTCTCCGGTCTAATCATTTCTGCAGATATTATGTGTTTTGCTCGTAAACAATTTACTTCTAAAACAAAGAAAACTTTATCCAAATTATTTTCTCTCCTAACCAGACAAAAACAAAACAGACATTCCCGATTTAAATGTGATATTATTGATACACTTAATGCAAAAATTACTATGAATTGCAAATTCTTATGTGTCAAATCACATCAAGTTTACGAAATATCAAATTTAAATCGGGAATGTCTGTTTTGTTTTTGTCTGGTTAGGAGAGAAAAGAATTTGGATAAAGTTTTCTTTATTTTAGAAGTAAATTATACTTATTAAGTAGTATCAAAAAACTTTCAGCTTATATCATATTTTTATAGTTTTATATAATGCTATAATAGTAAAATAAATTAAATGTTGACATAATTAATAAAAACATTTATTAAGTTACATAAGAAAATTATATAAATGTAATGGTTACCACCTATAATTAATTAGTCGTGCTTTTAAACGTGACTTGATATTTTGTTTTTACCTCGGAAGTAAAAAAATTGCCATTTAACAAGCCTTTAAATAATTTAACAAAAAAAAAAACAGATAATGAAAATCAGATAATTATTTATTGAACTGTTTTTAAACTATATATTTACTATTCTTGTATTTTAAAATGGTCATCGAGTATATCCCTGGATAACGGATGTCATTAAAAGTTTGGGGAACACTATTTTATAACAAAAGGCCTTAAGAAAAGCCTGAAACTAATATTCATGACTTATTTTTATAAACTCAAAAAGTTAAAAAAAAAAGTTTGCCATATTTATTTTTCATAAATTTGTCCAGCGTATCTTAAAATATCTATGGATAAGGATTATGAATGAATCTGTGGGTCTCATTATTTTTAGAACACTAAACAAAGAATTTTGTAATGAAACTTTTATTTATTAAAAAAAACATCGTTTTTATATCAATTGTATCTGTTTAGGTTAATTATCAATGTCAGATTGTGATGTTGGGAACATTTTATTTTATGATGTGGCTAACTGATGATTGAATAGTAATAAGATTAGATCAAGTGTTAAAGTAATAAGGAATAACAGTACTAAAGCTTATATGTAATTAACCCTAAGGGATTATCCTGGATTATTTTTCTCTAAGATCAGTATGAATGTAAAATAATTTATAATATGATTTAATATATTATTATGTATTACTTTGTAATACCATGGTTGAGAATTTTTATCGTTACTTTGGAGATTCTTGCTTTTGACAAAGCAGCGATTATACCCATATTAAAATATACTGCAGGGATCACTAAAGAAACCTCTACAACGAAACAAATATTGTAAACAACATAAATGAAAGTGGTGTGCAAAATAGCTGTCATGATACTTAACATCGATAATATCAATGACCGTTATCTTAAGAAAAAGGAATCAAAATAAATACAGCAGCAGCATGGCCTACGACAGAATGAAAAACATCACGAGGGCCAATCAACAGTAGGACAAAGGAGTATCGCAAAACACTTTAAGCGATAATAATAAACAGTCAAAGTGACAAAGAAAAACATTTTCATTGCTTATATATTAGAAAGAGTAATCTCTCATGCAAGTTTCCAGAAAGGTGGCTTTCCACCCGACACGGCGCGTCCCAATGGCTCATAGGGTGTCTCCAGGGGGCGTGGTCTGTCAGGGGACTCGGGCTTTTTAAGTTGTAAGAGCCTCATGACCGACCAACTCTTGGGATAAGCAATGAATAAGGATCCTGTACGGGAACCCCAATAATTGCTCGCGGATCAAACGGAATAGAGGAGTAAACCTCGATAAAAAACCGGCAACATGGGGGAGGCAGCCATGTTATGTGACTTGAGCAGCGGTAGCCACTGCGTCCGGAGGCAACCGTGAAAAAAGCCTAGAAGAGTAAACTTCGATAAACAATCCGTAATTCACTGAGTCGGATGTTTGAGTGTGTAGGAAGCGGCGACAGCGTGAGGATTCATAAGCTTGAATATATGGAGACGGAAGTGTTGAGGAAGATGCTAGCATGGGTGAGAATAAGAGGGACTAGGGTGACAATATACACGGAAAGGGAAAGGGTAATGGATAAAAGGAACGAGGCGGTCATCCTTAAGGATGTGGGAGATATCGATCGGGAGGGCATTGAGAGGATCAAGAAAGGGTTGGGGAAAATGAACAGTTGGGTTGATAGACTTAGGATTTCAAAAAATAAGGAGGTGATTAAAGAGGCAAAGAAGGGGGTTGAGGTGAAAGTAATGCTGGGAGAGGTGGAAAGGGTTACAGGTGCAAGGGCGGTTGTGGCGGGGAGAGCACTTAAAACTGTCAAAGTTATAGGAATAGATCCTTGGATGGATGATGAAGAAGTGAAGGAAGGAGTAGAAAAATTGGTAGGAAAGGAATCTAAGGTGATGAAGGTGGTAAGAGAGAGGAACGGGATGAAGATGGCAGTAGTGAGGGCAGAATGGGAGAAGGCGGAATGTTTATTGGGAAAGCGGGAAATTAAATTTGGATGGAATAGAGTAACAGTTGTAGAGGGGAGGGAGGAAGGTAGATGCTTTGCCTGTGGAGCGAGAGGCCATAAGGCAGTGATGTGTAGGGTGGAGAGAGAGAAGGAAAAGGCCGTATATTGGATATGCAAGGGGGAGGGGCACTTGGCCAGAGAATGCAGAAAGGCATTGCTCTGTAGAAAATGTGGAAAAAGAGGTCATAAGGCAGGGGAAGGAGTGCAAGAAACAACGAAGAAGGATGGTAAGGATAAAAGGTAAATGTAAGGATTAGGAGAGATACAAGGCGAAAAAGAAGAAGTTTGAGCGGAAGGTCGAAAGGTCGAAAAGAGGTAAGTGGGAAATGTTACTGGGGGAATTGGACAATAATCCATGGGGTAAGGCATATGAGATTGCAGTGAAAAGAATGGGGGGAACTAGGAATATTGTGCTAGAGGAAGACTGGGAGAAAGAAATTATTAAAAAACTATTTGCAGTGGGAGAAGGAGTAGGGGATAATATAATTCGGGTAGAGCAGGTTTTCAGGGGAAGAGATAAAATGAGGGGGATAAGGCCGGTAGAGAGAGAGGAAATAGAGAAGGAATGGCGTGGTATCAAGGAGAAGAAGGCTCCAGGAATAGATGGTCTGACAGGGGAGTTAGTAAAAAGACTGTTGGATGATAATGGGGGTATTTCTTAGAACTTTTCAACAAGGTTCTGAGGGAGGAAGAGTTTCCGGAAGCGTGAAAAGTAGCCAAAGTGGTGCTGGTGAGGAAGGCGGGTAGAGAGGGGAAGCGGACAGGGGACTACAGGCCCATCAGTCTGCTGTGCGGGATAAGTTTTGGAGGGGATCATAAAAACAAAAATAGAGGAGGAAGTGGAAAGAAATGGAGGATTTAGGGAAAATCAGCATGGGTTTGTGAAGGGGAAGTCTAGCCTTGGCTAGACTTGGAGTGGGGAAAGGTATAATAAACTTAGTAGAGGATTATCTGACGGGGCGGGTTTTGGTTGACTCGAGAGGGCGGAGGTATAGGACGGAAATGGGAGTGCCTCAGGAATCGGTATTGGGACCGACGCTCTGGAAATGCGTGTTTAATGAGGTTTGTGGGATAAGATGTGAAGATGGATGCGAGTTTACGGTTTACGCGGATGACGTGTGCCTGGTATGTACGGCAAAGGAAGAGACAGAAATAGAAATAAAGGCGGAGAAGATGTGTAGAAAGATTGTGGAAAAGATAGAGAAATGCGGATTGGAGGTGGCCGAAGAGAAGACGATGGGATTACTGGTGAAGGGACGCAGCAGGGCGAGGGAGTTGGAGGTGATGGTGAAGGGAAAGAAAATTCACATGGAGGAATCGGTGAAATACCTAGGTGTGTGGTTGGATAGCCAGCTATCGTTTAACAACCACATGTCGAAGGCGGCAGAAAAGGCGAAAATTCGGGCGGCATGGCTGGGGAGATTGATGTGTAACGTGAAAGGACCGGGAGAATGGAAGAGAAGAGTTATTGGAAGAACGATTGAGCAGACTATGCTAAGTATGCTTTACGGAGCGGAAGTGTGGGGTGAAAGAGCGGGAGTACATGCTAGGATTAAACCATTACTGAGGGTTCAGAGAGGAATGTTGCTAAGGGTGGTGCAAGGGTACAGAACAGTGGGAGGGTTAGCAGCAGCGGTGCTGGCAAGATCCTACCCATTGGATGTGATGGCTAGAACCAGGAGACTACAGTGGAAGGGCGTGATGAAAGGGGAAGTTATGGATTGGATGGAGGAGGAAATGGAAGTAAGGCGGAAGGAGTATGAAGGTGCGCTAAAAAGAGTAATTGCAAGTAGGAGAGAATGAATGACTATGAAATTCGGCGAAGTGAACTACTTCTTGACACAGGTGCTGACTGGACATGGGTCAAGAGCAGGATATCTTCACAAGATTGGGAAAAGAGAAACTGGAGTGTGTGAAAGGTGCGAAGTGGAGGATGATGTAGGACACGTATTTAGATGCTGGAGGAATAAAGAAGTGCTGAAGAACTCGGAGTGGCTGTGTACTGGGAAAATATGGTGGAGATAATGTTGAGAGGTGAGGAGGAATGGATGGAGGTGAATAAGGCAGTGGAGAGTATGGTTAGAAGAAGAGAACGTTTATGAGTGGCAGAATAAATGGAGAGTGTGTGAGGGACCTCCGCCCGTCTTGAAGTATGTTAGGGTAGTGATTCCGAGACGGGAACAACGGCGAGTTTTGAGGTGGTTTTGGTTGGTAGGCTTCATCCTAACGGTGATGAGTCCAACACTGTTCGGGTCCTGGGCCTGTTCGAACATGAGTTTTTCCACCTCAGCCATTAAATAACAAAGCAGAAACAAATAATTACTACCAAGGGATAAGCTTAAGGGGAGGTGTTTATAAAAATGTACGATATAGAGACTTTAATAATGACCCATTTCTCCTCTACGTGCAGAGCAAATTAAGAAAAAATAACATCTAAATAATTAAAAGATTTAATTATCTGAATTGGATAGTTTTTGAAGAGAAAATTATAGCATTCATTGCTACTGTACTCCCCTTTGCTTAAAATCAAATTATTTTTTTATAATTTTATCTCTCTATGATATAATTTATATAATTTCTATTAATATTATTACCAACATCGGATAAATTATTGAACAAACAAGCAGAAGTTTTTCAAAATTTTTTTGGATAAATAATAATACATGCTTCAGTGTTTAAAATGGAACAAAATGTATTAAAATTTCAATAATAACAGCTAGTTTTAAATAATACCTGAATATAATGCTTAATTAAAAATTTACAATACATTTATGAAAGATATGGTTGCTATTTACTGTCAGTAAAACATTGGTCGCCATTATTTGGGAAGATATCCAACAGACAGTAGCGAAAGTAGTTAGTTTTTACCTGAGCTTGTTAAAAACCATTAATACCGAAAACCGTTTACACTACCACTACACCAAGACACACTTTTATATGCCTGACGCGCGTTTCGATAACCAAGTTATCTTCTTCAGAGACCGAAGGTAAACTCAAGTTTACCTTCGGTGTGTGTTGGTGTAGTGGTAGTGTAAACGGTTTTCGGTATCAGTTTCGCCAACGGTTCCAGATTCAACATTTTAACAACCATTAAGATAAAGACGATCAAATAATGGTTCGCATTGAAGATAGTCCTCAGATTAGTACACGAAGTTTATCTGCTGGTTTAGAAATTAGCATAACTTCTATTTCAAAAAGACTGCACCTCCAGTGTATAACCAAAGCCGTTAAACATATAAAACAACAAATTTCCTGATCACTGTATAGATCGTGGTAGCCAATGAAACAATTTGTTTTTAAGGATCCCATAAATCCCCGTGACCAACTTTGTGACCCTGACCAAGTTCGTTTGACAAAACGATGTTGTTTAATAAAAGACAGAATTAAAATTTTTAAGTTTTAGGGCAAATCATAAATATACGGTCTGTACTTAGAGGGATATCCAGGATCTAGGATAATCCCTTAGGGCTAATATCATTTAGGCTTTAATATTGTGATGTCCTATTACTACCATACTTGGTCTAGTCTTAAATATACTTGAAAAAACAAAATGTAACTTCAATATGTTAATCTGACCTTACTTATTTTAGCGAAACACTTGTAATTGTGTTTAAAAAGCTATTTTTTCAATAAAAAGTTTGGTTAAAAGGTTAATTTTATATTCTTAATGAGATGAATTTCCACAAAGTAAGGGTTGGTAAAATAATTATTAAAATAAAAGTAATTTAGTTAATGAATTTGTAGAAAATAAAGTATTCATCTATATCAATGTATTAAAGCATTTTTGTTTACTAGGTCACTGTTGCTGGTATTACTAATAAATGAGTAACAAATAATTTTTGATTTCATTTTCACAATGCTTACTGTGAGTTTTCAATAAAAATCAACAAAAGTTAAATGATCCAAGAAAAAGATAAATATCCCGGACTGCGCATAACCTTTTCGCCGATATTTAAATACACAACAACATGGGGTAGTGATAAAGTACGCGACTTATTTACCATTTATGTCATCAGTAAATCAATAGAAGAGTATTCATACACCAAACCTCCGTATAAATCAGGTTCTTCTAGCCATGATAAGAATGGCTGATAAAACTATAAATTTCTGTTTAGGACCTCCTGAATACGGTCGCCATATTTTTATGTCGATTTCATTAGTCTGTATGCTTTTTTATTACATTACAACAACAAATTATTTTATTTTTAAAAAATAACAGGGGAAAACGCAACGAGAACTACATAATAGGTTAATGTATTACAGTTAAATAGCACTTGCCAGTGACAAATTATATAATGTCAATTAAAGATAATTTGAATGAAAATATTTGCTTTTTGATAGATATGAGGTAGATAAAGCAACTGCGTTTTTCAAGTTTATATACCTACTCAGGGACTTAAGAGAGTATTACTCGAGTTTCTGAGGGAGGCAGCGGTTAGAGACGAGGGAGAAAATTTACAAGTATATTGTTGAAGAGGGTTTGTTAAAAATATTACAGCCACACCAAAGTATTTTATATTCTATTTGGAGTATAGGTGTATTCATTTTAATCTGATTTGTTTATGGTGTGTTGGTATTGAATATTTTGCTAGTTATTTTTTGTTTTTTGTGATTACTGTCGAATATATACATCAGGTAATTTTTTTTTAACAAACAGATGAAAATGTGTTTAATATATTTTGCGATTCAGGTAATATCTGAAATGTCTCCAAAAAAAGCCCATAATCCACTTAAGGTTATCGACAGGAAGGTATAAGAGAAAATGTTTTCCAAAAACTGGGAATTTGAACTCTGCCATTTGGCTAAATGTATATCTTCTTATAATATGGTTCAATATGTATTTAATTTGTATGTTTTAGCCAATAAAATCATTAAAAAAAAATATGAACAAAGTTCTTCTTTTGTGGACGCTGCTTCGACAATAACAACAGGTGCACAAGCAGTGGTTTTCATCACACAACTTTCTTAAAACTCACAGAAAAGGCTCTTTAAATAACGTTAAAAGCAATACTCTTCACAAGACAGCACATAAAACTTTGATTTCCTGGTAAAGAAAAAAACACAGTGTGGACAGTAAATCGACTAGGTTCACGCAGTCTAGCACCTTCATCATACATTAGTGGTTGTTAATTGATCAATTACGAAAAATACATTAAAGAACTTTATAAAAAACAAATAATTGTTTTATCTGTTTAAAGTTTTTTTTGTTTGTTTATAATCATCAAATTCATGTTAACAAAATATCATCAAAAATGGTGTAATTGTTAAATTAATTTTTCTGTGAGTTACAGTCTTAGAAGAATAAGATATATTTTAAGTTAAAACGCTACAACGTTTTTGCTTGTTCTGTTTAGTTAAAAAACCCTTTTTTATTTTATTTAGTAAAAAGACTTAATGATTTTAGGAACAATAAATAACTGAACGGTTAAACTAAACTTCCACTATTTATTCGAAAAATACGTTTTAAAATTCAATTACAGCTGTTTCGCTAATAACTAGCATCGTCAGATTGACATATTGAAGTTACATTTTGTTTGTTTGTAACTAGGTACTTGATGTTGATAAGTAGTTAAGGCTAGACCAAGTAAGGAAGTAATAAGACAACAATATTAAAGCCTAGATGTTATTAGCCCTAAGGTATTATCCTGGATGTATTTCCCTCTACGATCAGTATAATTGTGCAATGATATAGAAAAACCAGGAAAAAACTATATTATGCTAATCTTTACAATTACTTAATATATTTATGTTACAATAATGTCTTATCTATGTATAAAATGAAGACTCAATCAAAGTAAACAGTTTAATAGTGGAGAACTTCCAAGATTTATTTGAATGATATGGTATGGTTACATCTGTTTGTGTAGGTTTTCTGTATGTTGAATAATTTAATGAATTATTAACTTTTTCAATTCTTTAATCCAGAAAATTAATTTAATTATTATCTTCAACTTGTAAAGTAAAATTAATTTTAGGATGTAAGGTATTAATAAAATTAAAAAAATTATCTAACTGCCGTTCGCCACCTTCAAAACCTGCTAACACATCATCAACATATCTATACCAAAATACAAATAAATAGTAGTTTAGTTTAACCGTTCAGTTATTTATTGTTCTAGTAAGATGAACTTCCACAAAACTTTGTGGAAACAAAGTAAAGGTTAACACAATCAATTTCTTAATGATTCTGTTTATAATATTTTTCATTGTTTTTCACCTTTGGTTTCCCTCCATGCACCCCAGCTCCAACACCTCTCTCGGTCCTAGAGCCGTCCGTGTACCAACACTGGTCAGCCATTCGTTCCTTCCTGGAAATAGGACGGTAAATGGCTTGTGTTAGTTGTATTTAGGTTGCATTGCATCTGGTACCATCTCCAGTATCGGATGATTTTTTATTATCTCTCCGGCCCTGGCTATGACACTGCTCTGCCCTGCATCCTGACATTTTACTAGTCTTCTGTATGCACCAGCCATCGCCTGTCTTTCCATCCAGATATGGAGTGGAGGAAGATCTATCAGAATTTCGATGGCAGCGGTGGGAGTTGTAGACATAGCTCCCGTTATGATTAAGCATGCTTGCCGTTGAAGCTTATTCAGCTTCTCCCTGGTGGTATTTTGCTGAAATTTAGCCCACCAGGCAGGAGCACCATACGTAATCATAGGCCTTATTACTGTCAGATATAGCCAATACATTTGTTTCGGTTTCATTCCCCATGACTTACCGTATACTCTACGGCATGTCCAAAGGGATAGCTTTGCTTTACTGCAAATGTTCTCTACATGAGCGTTATATGAAAGTTTTCTATCCAGCGTAACCCCTAGATATTTGACTTCATTCGCTTCCTTAATAGATTCTCCATAGAGAGCGGGCATTTGGAGTTTATCCATTTTCCGCCTCCTGGTGAAACTAACAACTGTTGCTTTACTAGGGTTGACCGAAATTTGTTCCTTGTCGCACTACCTAGTAACAATATTAAGTGCTCGTTAAGTTACTTTAGAGAGGACCTCTTCATACTTTCCTCTTACTAATATCATCAGATCGTCTGCATAGGCTTGTACCTCTATCCCCTGGTTGTCGAGGTCCGAGATCAGGTCGTCCACCAGTAGCGACCACAAGAGAGGGGAAAGTACTCTTCCTTATGGGAAGCCACTAACAGCCTTCGCTCTCATCTCCTCGCCTTCCAGTGATGTTAGGATCAGCCTGTTTTCTAGCATAGCTCTGATCCAGTTACACATTGTAAAGGATATCCCTCTAGATGCAGCAGCATTATAGAGATAATTAGGTAATGCATTATTAAATGCTCCTTTTATATCAAAGAAGGTAGCCAGAGCAATCTCTTCATTAATCACGGAGTGATTGATCTTGTGGACTACTTCGTCCAGCGCCGTTACTGTTGATTTTACTTCCTGATATGCATGCTGGTAGGTAGTGAGAGGATGTTCCCTCAATGGTCCCTCCTTAATATGCCTATTAAGAATTTTCTCAAGTGCTTTTAACAGAAATGAAGTGAGACTAATTGGCCGGTAGGATTTAGATAAGGCGCTATCCTTTCGTCCTACATTGTTAATATAAACGACCCTAACAGTGCAACAAGCCTCAGTTATGTAACCCAGAGCTAAGCAGAATGTCCAGTCCTTTCTGTAATAGGGCAGGAAAAAGTCCATCCTCCCCTGGAGATTTGTATGTATCGAAGTGGTTTATAGCCCACTTCACACTCTCCGGTTTGATAGTTTTCGCAGATATTTTCCAACTTTCCTTCCTAGGTCGAGGCAACCGTCCTAGGTCTAAAGCTCGCCTCTGCGTCTCAATAATTGTTGAACCTGGGATTCCCTCTTGGATTCGGTATAGGTTCAATCTTGTCTTTTGAGAAGACAGAACTTTCTCCAAGATTCCCGCTTGGTTCTTCTTATCTCTTTGTTATATTCTGTAAAAGCGCTTCTATATTTTTCCCAGTTTCTCAATTCTTTTGCTTTATTGCACAGCATCCTTACATTTTTTCTTAATTTGTCCAGTTTTCTGTTCCACCAAGGCGTTTGTCTATTATTCGTCTTGGTTTTAACGGAGTTGCCTCTTCCAAATCAGCATTGGTTTTGATTATCGTGGGCATATGCCCTGTTTTCCCCACCAGACTGGTGCGATAATCGTACCAGTCTGTACATTTTGGGTCCCTATAATTAATGGTGGGTCTTTTATTTTTAAGGTAAAGTCAGTGTGCCTGTGGTCCGAGCTGGACCGTTAGACACATGCCAGTTAACAATTTTATTACTGATTGCCTCAGTACTCATTGTTATGTCTATAATATCTTGACATTTCTTGGTAACAAAGGTTGAATAATTTCCTCTATTGTTTACGACAATCCTGAAAAAGAATGAAGTCTTATAAGTACTTTACCTTAGTTTCAGTTTCCCTTCGATATTAGTATGACTTTTTCCGCTGGCACTTATAGACTTCCTTTCTTCTTTGGGTATATTTTTCCATAACTTTACCTCTTCATGAGTTACGTAAATGTAAAAATAAATGCTCAAATCTTTGTATTTCATTTATTAAATTGTTATAAGCTTTCAACAGCAATAGCACAGCGATGGAGGCATGGTTCATTACATATGCATTAATTTCAATTTCCTAGGCATCGATAATTTAACTATCATAATATTCATATAAAAATGTGTTACACTACACTAGCTAACTTTTAAAGGTAATATTTTTTATATTAAATAATCTATCAAAAAATGGGGTGATGAACTTAAAACAAAAAAAATTTCTCAATGGCCGCAATGTTCAATGTACCACGTTCAAAAGCAAAAAGTAGCACGCAACAGATCCTCATCTACCGGCGGGCGTGCTCACGCGCATGTCTGCCAGCAAAAATCAATAATTTTACATTTGCGCGGAAGAAAATGAATTCTGCATTTTATGTTTTTACAGCTTATCTACCTCGCTCAAGGATGGAAGCACAGGGACTGTTTCTGTTTAATAATTATTGAAAAGTACACAGTTCACCAAGGTGAACGCAGAGGCATACGTCGTTGATGAAAGAGAAAAAGGAACATGTCCTTATCAGGACAATTACAAAGTGCTCTGATCAGAGCAGACACAAGGATGCCCTCAAATGGGCACGCACATAATATACAATAATTTCTCCATCGCTGTTATAATATGAGTATGTTAATTGAGAAAAATATTAAAACTATAGGAAAAATTCGCTTTAAACGAAATTTTATTCCCATCCCCAGTAATGCCTAACCTATCCCAAATCAAGACTCTGACTACTTTGGAATGGCGCATCTAAAGGGATGACAATTAACTGTGTGACAATTTCAGTGTCACCAGTGTGAGTTCTAAACCTGATTTTGCTCCATTACCTAAACTATATTATTATTTAATAGAATATTAAAATATAAAAAAGTCATTATCTGCATATCCGCCAGAGGTCAACCGAACTCATCCCAGATCAGAGTCCTAGGTCCCTCTCTGTGGCACAACAAATATGCTTTGCAGGGAGACAGACAAAAATATCAACGTTCACTTAAAACTAGTAAAGAATTTTTAGTTAAATGGGTTCAAGGTGGGACGCCCACCCAACTATGGATTCGCAAAAGCCCTCATAATGAGGAAGTTGAAACCGAGCCTACGAAAGAGAGGTGAGGCTGAATGCCAAGCATCAGTCAGGGTAGAAGGTAGTTCATAATTCAGCACAGAAATAATCTATATTATTTTCTAACAAAAAAATAAAACATAAAAAGGTTTATAAATAACATATCGACCGCCATAGATCATTGTGCACCCCAACCTACCGCGGAAGATATTCCAAATTAAGGTTTTGGATCATTATTTTTACCAAATTATTTTTGTGCTTGCGGGGAAAGTTGCAAGGGGAGACAGGGGTCTTCTGTCGAAGCTTGATAATTTAACATGATTAAGAGAGTTACCAATGTTTAGGGTTAGAGGTAGAATATTTTATACATTTTTAGAAAGGGTGCTGCAAACAATTAGCATCATTTTAATTTTTCAACAGCTGAAAAAGAGATGAGATGAAAGAGAAAAGAGAACAACAAAAGTATGATAATATGTTTTTTACTATTGACTACACTAGTGATTATATTACAATCTATATACAAGGATTTCTACTATTAAGCCTGTGTAGAGATAGGTTGCTCTGTCATAGGCAATGGGATGATTTTGACTATGGGACGAGTATATACTCCTGTGGGAGTTCGAATTTGAACTGACCGGACCTTACCATCACGACCCGGATACACTTCAGTCACTCTTGCGAGTGGCCACTTTAAAGGAGGGGTGTCATCATCTTTGATCAGTACCATATCGTTAATTTCTATATTTTTAGAGTAAGATGCCCATTTTGGGCGATGCTGTAAATGGTTAAGGTAGTCCACTGTCCACCTTTTCCAGAAGACCTGCTGAATGTGTGTACAGTGTTGCCAAAATTTTAGACGGTTGACTGGAGTCAACGACAAGTCTTTGTCCGGCAGGGAGACTAAAGGGGCGCCAATTAAAAAATGGCCAGGGGTTAAACGGCTTAGATCCAAGGGGTCAGAAGAAAGAGGGAATAATGGTCTGGAATTCAATATGGCTTCCACTTGTGCTAACACAGTAGCTAGTTGCTCAAAGGTAAACGAAAAATTGACAAATAGTTTTGAAAGGTGGGATTTAACGCTTTTTATCCCGGCTTCCCAGAGACCTCCCCAAATGGGGTGATCTTGGAGGTATAAATTTCCATTCAATGGAAGAGGTAACTAAATGGTGATATATCGATGGAAAATTCTTTGTGAAAAATTTTGACAAATCTTGTAGCATATTGTGGGCACCAACGAAATTCGTACCATTATCGCTGTATATAGTGGAGGGAAGGCCTCTACGAGACACAAATCTCTTAAGGGCAGCTATAAAGGCTTCTGTCGACAAATCCGACACCAATTCCAAATGAATTGCTTTTGTGGAAAAACATATGAAAAGAGCTAAATAACACTTAGTAACAGGAGCACGACGAAGAGTGGAAGATTTGATCATGAAGGGACCCCCAAAATCAATTCCGACAGTTTGGAAGGGTCTGGAAGGGGTAACTCTTAATTTAGGAAGATCAGACATGATTTGTGTGGCTGTAATAGCTTTAAATCTGTAGCAGATTAAACATCTATTAATGATTCGTTTGATTTCCCGGAGTCCGTCAAGAGGCCAATATTGCAACCGAATGTTGGCCAGGACACACTGGGGTCCTCCATGACCCAAACGGCGATGTTCTTTTTCTAAAATCAAGGAGGTAAAATGATCATTAGAAGGTAACAATAAGGGATTCTTCTGATCAGAAGAAGTATCAGAATAAGCAAGTCTACCTCCTACTCGGATCAGACCTTCTTGGTCGAGGAATAAATTTAATGAAGCAAGCTTTTTATCGGCAGGAAGCTGTTTTCGATGCAATGAAGCAATGATATGGCCAAACTTATGTTTTTGGACTTGAAAAATAAGGACTGTTAATGCACAATCCAATTCTTTTCTTGAGAATTGGGCACGCCAGGAAAAATGACGAGACTGAATCATATTAGTAACTTGAGCCATGGTACGTACAGCTTTGTCTAACTTGGATGATCTAGCTATAAGATCGATATATTCATTTGACTGGGGTATAGTCGTAACTAAGCCTTTTCTGCTTTCATCAGGAGGATCTTTTACTTCGTTGAAGGTGTCATAATTTTCAGTACTGGAAGACGATTCATATAAAAAGAGAGTGAAGCAACTATTTAAAATCAATTCTGATTCATAAAATGTATCTTTAAAAAATGTATTGAAGAGATATTCATCAATTAAAAAAATTATTGATACAACTTAATATGAATTAAATATTACAAGTTAATGCATAGCACACAGCATGTCACTAATAGTTATTATATTTTATTTAAAAAAATTAAATAATTATTGTTAAATTTACCTTGTTCGAAGTAAACTTTTCTTACATTGTAGGATGTCCAGCCTTTTTCCTGAGAAACGCCAAATTATAATGCTTTCTGGTACTTTGTAGATGCCGAAAAAAAATCTGATTTCTCTAGTGTTAGCCATTTACAATGAATAGGTGCTAAGCCAGTTTGGTAGAATTGGATGCATACACGAAGTAACGCCGCTATATTTAGACAAAAATGACAATATCAGTATACGAGTACTATACAATAATCATTATTTAAATACAATGCTCTAACTATTTACATATCAAAATTACATATTAAACTGGTTAATAATAATATATTTACATTTTCTAAAACATCATTGGTAGCCATTTACGCCAATTAAGAATACTGGCAAATAAAAATATTATAAACCGTTTATTTAGTTGAATGTAAGGAAATAGCAAAATTTTTCTAACTTACCTAAATTTATCTGCAACGAATACTGTTATAAATATACAAAAAAACACTTTTTTTAATCCTTGGTCATAAAGTGCTTGCTGTTGGCTTACATTACAGACGCCATCAACCACCCATCAATAATGAGAGGAAAGGCGTGGCAAACACGATCTGCCCGACAAGTCTCCGAGTTGTAACGAGCGTTTGGCGCGAATATTAAAATTTATCATTTTTCACAAATTAAGTTGATAAATCACTATAAATGACAAAGGTAGGTGTATTTAGTATTTAGTAATAAGCAAATAAATACGTAAGGTATACAATACTATTGATAATGATTACCACTTAGAAATATTTTCAACTGCATGTATCATATATGTATTGAAATTACATATTTAACTACCTGCTACCTGCTAAGTATCAGAAAATGAGAAAAAGCTACGAAATAAAATTTTTATTTACACCATGCTAATGTGCATGTTTTATAGTTAAATATTATTGCATCACTTTAGGTCGACGTAGAATCGACATAGTCAAAATGACGTATATGGTTGATCTAGCTTGTCACGTCGTAGAGACGTAGATGTAAGGTCGTCGACGTCATTTACCAATAATTACCTAATATCGACGGTTATATGACGTGACCATGTCAGCTGGGTATTGAACTGGCATCACAGAAGCCATGTAATTCAAAATGATCAACAATCTTAT
The DNA here is from genome assembly GCA_035357415.1 of Ophraella communa. Classification (NCBI taxonomy): domain Eukaryota; kingdom Metazoa; phylum Arthropoda; class Insecta; order Coleoptera; family Chrysomelidae; genus Ophraella; species Ophraella communa. The sequence goes on along the minus strand of CM068994.1, from coordinate 23,758,353 downwards.
TTAACATTGTATGTCGAGGAATGTGTAGGTCAGACAACTTGGCTATACTCTCCATGAACTTTTGCCAATGAACAAGTAAAGAAATATCTGTAATGGGCTCATCCCATGATAACTTCTGCAACCATAATTGTTGCATAATTATCTTGCCTTGTACGACGACAGGATTTATCAATCCCAAAGGATCATAGCATTGCGATATCAAGGATAATACTTTTCGTTTTGTAATGTTATTATCGACTGAGGAAGAGGGGGTGGATATTGTTAACGTGTCGTCTTTAGGGTTCCAGAAAATTCCTAGAATATTACTGGGAACATCGTCAAGGTTTAGATCTTTACTATTAGTGGTGTCAACAAGATGTTTGGAGGATAACTTTTGGGAATTCGAACAAAATTTGTGGAGAGTGAATCCTGCTTCTTTAAGGTCATTTTTGAGTTCAAGGTATATCTGCTCTAACTCAGTTTCAGAATTTGAATACATTGAAAGGGTTCTGAAGGAGAATCTCTCCACAAGGCATTCTGCAAAAAATGAAACATCGGATTTAATTGAACTTGACGATACATCTTTTCGATATCTGCCGTCAATGCATACTTAAAATTTCGGAATCTTATTAAAATATCTAGAAGTTCAGGTTGGACCCTTGGTCCCTTTAAAGAAATATCATTTAGAGACAATTTGGAGGAAGATTTTGAGGAATAATCAAACACAACTCGTACTTTCGTACTGTTGCTACCTTCTTTGATGACGCACAGATGAGGAACAAAATATTTATTATCAGACTGTGGAGTTTGTAAAGAAAGAGGAATTAGACTATGTCCTAACTCAATGTATTCCATTAAAATATTATTATATTCATTTTTCAAATCAGGATTCTTATTAGGACGATTCTCCAGGGAAATAAATCTATACTTAGCTGATACGAACGAATCACCCAGTTCCTTGTATGCTTGAGGATGTACTAAGGGCAAGTCAACTTGAAATCTACCATTGGAAAGCTGTTTTACGGATTTGTTGAAAATTTCTTCCGCCTGTTCTTCAGCTTCATTGATCTTTTCTTCTCCTACAATCTCTTCTTGGGCCCAAAATTTTTCCAGTAAGGTTTCCACATATGTATCCTGGGAAGTATCCGAGGACGCTAAATGAAATGACAAAGAATGATGTGCCCGACTTGGAGCTTTAAGACAATCCTGAGGAACCACTCCTGAGATGACCCATCCCAAGTTCGTAGCAATAAGTGTCGGCAAGTCTTTACCTAATTTGAATATACCAGGTTTCAAAAGGGAGTAATAAGTTTCTGCCCCAAGAAGTATGTCAATCTGAGAAGGAGTACCAAAGTTCGGATCTGCTAAAGCCGATAACATAGAATCAGGAATTTGCAACGAAGGGACGTCTATGAAAACTTGAGGAAGTAACTGCGTTATGTTGTCGACTACAGCACAAGTGATATTATACTGCTGTCCTTTGTGAACGTGAGAATGTATCACGATATCAGTCATTTGATTAATTTTATGATTATAATCACAAATTCCCGAGACAGAAAATGAGTGGTGATAAGTTTTTGTAGCCAACTGCTTTGCCAACTTTTCACAAATGAACGAATTTTGACTCCCAGGATCCAGCAAGGCACGAGCAAAAATAGGAGGGCCTCTAAGAGGATATACCAACACTAAAGCAGTTGCCAACAACACATGACCTCCATCTATATTTATCAATGAAACTTGTTTAAAAGAAGGAGGAGGTTGATCCATTCTAGGCGGGAAAGATGCTGCTCTAGAGGTAGTAGGGGTGTCATGCAAACCTTTTTGGTGAACTGGAGAAGGGGCTGAGTTTCTATTATTTGGAGTACCTCCACTTAAAGTTCTCAAAGCTACATTTGTTCTAGGACTGTCATTGGGTAAATTAAGCAAAACATGATGCCTCTTTTTACAAATAGAACATGAACCAGGAGATGTACAAGAGGGAAGGATGTGATGTGATCCCAAACACCCAAAACACATTTTATTACCTTTTACAAATGCATGTCTATCTTGAACAGACAAGGTACTAAACTTTGGGCAAGAATAAATTTTATGACCAACGTCTAAACAATAAATACAACTGACCTGTGTGGGAGGCATTCTAGGTGGGATTGGTGAACGAGGTCGATTTTTATGACTTGTTCCTTGTGAAAGGTTTGAGTCATCTACTTCATTTTGATTAGATAGTGAAATCCTAGGAGCCTGAAATGCTTTACGAGACTGAAGGGACAATTCATTTTTAATTTCTGGCACTGACAAATTTTCTAGTATGTTACACCGTTTATCTAAAAAATTAAAAAATCTAGTACTCGTTATCAAATCTCTGTTGCTTTCTGCCTCTTCTAAAGCTTTCTTGGTCTAATTTATTTTTTAAAATATGAACTATTAATGCATCAAAGAGGTCAGCTTTGTCGACTTCCAAATTTAAAAGTGAATTAACAACCGATTTCGTGTCAGAAGAAAAATGCCTCAATTGCTGAGCTGTACAACGAGTAATATTACAATTTAGTAAAGTAGTAAAATGTGCTGACACTATTTGTCTTTTATTGCTATATCTATCATGCAAAAGTTTCAGAGCCACTGAAAAATTGTTATCATTTACAGTTAATTGAGATATTAATGATAAAGGTTCTCCTTTTAAGTAAGATTTTAAATAATAAAATTTTTCCGTATTGGAAGTAAGGTTACTATTATTAATAATAAGGGCTTTAAATAAATCCATAAAGGTTCCATACTCCATGCAATTTCCATTAAAAATAGGGATATCAATATTAGGCAATTTAATGTTTGAACTACCTAAACTTTTGTTATTCTGAGAATCACTGGCAGAAGGTTTACTAAGTTTATCATTCAGCTTTTGCAATGAACACTTAACTGTTAAATAAGATTCCTCAACTTTTTCTCTATCTGCAAACTCTTTGTCCAAATCTGCAGTGGTTGCTTCAATTTGGTCCTGAATGTTACAATATTTTTGAAAGGTTGTTTCTAAATTATCCAATCTGAACTTATAAGCATATTTATCATCCTCTTCCTGAGGTTTAGGAGACCAGTTCGAAATTCTGGTGATGGATGCCTTGCACACTGCACGCTGTCTTATCAATGACTCCATTGTATAAGCTTATTATTATGACAGGATTAATCTCAATAATAGGTTTAGTTTTCCAACAGAACTACTACAACGCACAAATTGACTAATAAAAAGGGTTTATTTTTTATTTAAGGGCATCACCCTGTATAATTTGCATGAAAAAATCAAGAGAATACTTCTTTATTCAACGAAAACTACTTCAAATGAACAATAATTACTACAGGGAAGGTTTTATTTTCGTATTTAGGGACATCACTCTGTATTATTATTATAAAACTAAAGGAAACTTTATTTCCTCAATAAAACTGTTCACATATACATAAACCTCAAAGTGGGGACATTTATTTTTCAAACAAAAAATCAACACAAGATCAATTAAATCACAAAAATCAATCTGAAGTATTTAAAAACATAAAGGAGGACAATTTAGTTTCAAAATCAAAATCCAAGATTACTTTTATAATAAAACTAGTCTAAAAACGTTAAAAACCACAAAGAGGAGGAACTTATTTTATTTAGGGTTATCACCCTGTATGATTTTTATAATAAAATCAAGAAAATTGTTGTATTAACACGAGTGGTCACTATATGCATAAAATTATGAATTAGGTAATTTAGCTTCAAACAAAATCAAAACAAAACAATTTTAACGTAACGAATTTAAAGTTAACTTTCAGGGACTCTGCTCTTTATTATAATAAAAGATATCAATTGAATTCATTTTAAAAACACTAATAAAGTTGTACAGCGATACGTTTTTTTTACACAAAAAAAAGAATTTAATGTCTATCAAAATAAATGTTAACTTTCACCAATGTGTGACAAATTACAGTTTTAAAATCATTGGTAAAACACAAAAAAACACTCATTATTATAATGTAAAATGTTCAACTTACATTTTGTCGACCAACAAATTTTTCTTAATAACTGGTTACATCTGTTCGTTTTCCATAAACATATTTAAAGAAATGTTCCATTTATTAAATAACAAATTCTCTTCACACCGCTCCTACTAAATTCAGAAAGGTGACTGTGTATTTGTTTTATCTTCCTTAACTCCTAAAACTTGATTGAATTCCCACTAATTACCTTGGGGGGCTCCAACACAAAGAAAAAGCTTAAAATAAACATCAATAGAATGACCATTCACCACCGTGGAAATGAAAACATCAGAAAACATACATCAGCGACGAAAGGTGTAATTCTTCGTTATAAAATCTCAAACGGACAACAAAAGAGTTCGAAGGACCATGAAAAAGAATAAAGTCTTATAAGTACTTTACCTTAGTTTCAGTTTCCCTTCGATATTAGTATGACTTTTTCCGCTGGCACTTATAGACTTCCTTTCTTCTTTGGGTATATGTTTCCATAACTTTACCTCTTCATGAGTTACGTAAATGTGAAAAAAATGCTCAAATCTTTGTATTGTATTAAATTGTTATAAGCTTTCAACAGCAATAGCACAGCGATGGAGGCATGGTTCATTACATATGCATTAATTTCAATTTCCTAGGCATCGATAATTTAACTATCATAATATTCATATAAAAATGTGTTACACTATACTAGCTAACTTTTAAAGGTAATATTTTTTATATTAAATAAACTATCAAAAAATAAGGTGATGAACTTAAAACAAAAAAAATTTCTCAATGACCGCAATGTTCAATGTACCACGTTCAAAAGCAAAAAGTAGCACGCAACAGGTCCTCATCTACCGGCGGGCGTGCTCACGCGCATGTCTGCCAGCAAAAATCAATAATTTTACATTTGCGCGGAAGAAAAGTAGTTCCCAAGTCACATAAAATGAATTATTGAAAATTACACAGTTTAAATACAATTTAAACAAATCCCTTACCCAAGTATAGAAAAGTTCCTCACCTCGTTCGTCGGTCGTTTTGCTCCCCCACGCCGCAAGGTGTGAGTTGGCATCACATCCTACGATGACTTAAAGTCCTTTTCTCCTGCAATGTTCGATTAAGTTCCGTACCATTGCAGGTAGAGGATTTGCTGCCCCTCACTCGCCTGAGAAGTATCCGGAGCATACGACTATATCCCGTCTGCTCTCCTCCTCCTGAATGGTGAGCTGTGCGGACTACACGTCTTCTGCAGAAACGTGTAAGCAAACAACAGTTACTATCTTTTCTAAGTACAATACAAGCTCTGGGTTTTCCCCCACTCCTGTAATACAGTACCTTAGTTAAGATGGATCCTAGGTCCCCAATGTGACTTTCTCCGTTAATCTAAGGTTCCTGGATTAGGGCTACATCTATTCCTTTTTTAGCAAACCTCCTGCCGATGGTATATGAGGCAGCCTTGGCATGTTGGAGGTTTGCTTGGGTAAATTTAATACCCGCCATTTCTACCCTTGTTTGAGTGGACTCTTTCTTTCAGAGTCCTTAGAAGGCTTTACCAGCCTTACCTTTGCCCTTTTTGCTGGTAGAGGGGAATTTGCTCTCCCCTTTTACCATGGAAGTCCCAGGCTTGTCCTTCCTTTCTCCAGGACATTGCTGATTTCGCAAGAAAGAAGATTTTACCTCCTTTCTCACTCCAGCTCCTCCCATGGTTCCAGAAGTGCATGGCAGATCATCCTTCCGGGTTTCTTTTGGTTTTCTTAGCGTTCCTGTGGAGGAGGATGGTTCCCCCTTCTTAGGGACTTTTGGCCTGATGGTTATCTGACCAAACATACCTGAGTTTTAGGAAGATCTTTCCCCTCTATTGTTTTTAGCGTTACTCCTTCCCATGGTTTGAGTCGATTAACCGCCTCAATTAGCCATTAAGAGCTCGCTTTGTCGGCACATGTTACCTGAAGCCATCCTGGCCGATGTGAGCAGCCAAATAATCTTGCTTCAGTTTCGTCTTCAGGTAAATCCTCGACGGCCCGTAGAATGGCTTTCTGCAGCTTTCCTAAATTTTCTGCCTCAATGAGTGCAGCCGGGTGGTCACAGTGGATTATTCCCACTCTGTGTCCACCAGCTGCAGCCCCGTAAGACATCGCGTCGGTCCTAACCTTTTTCGGAATAGCGCCCTCAGGGGTGCTTTCATCCGAGCGAAGTCGTTTTCCGACGCTCTTGCTGGAAGGGGTTTTATCCCCTTCCAAACACTTTTGAGGTTCCCTCCTTTGAAGGACCTCCTTGAGGGCTTCTTCGTAGGGCGTTCCTAGCTTCAGCAACCGTTGCAACTGCTTACGCCCCACTCAGCCTCTTCCTTTTCCCCTCCGGTTTCTTCATCGGGGAGCTCAGGAGTTGATTCTCCACCTCCTGAGACATTTCTCTTTCAGGAGTTCGTTCTACCGTCTGAATCTCCATGTGTTCAATGAGGGAATCAGTCTTCATTTTTTTTGTGTTTTGGTTTATATAAGTCCCACTAGCAGCTAGGGAAGAGGAGTCTACTCGGTCAGAGCCCCGCATGACCGAGGCTATTTAAATCCAAAGTTCGCCTGGTATCTGGATGCCACCTTTCAAGACTGAATTTACCCATCAGCCATCTATCTATCAGTACGGTACGGATAATACCTTAGATTCGGGATTTTTAACGCGGTTTACTCCTTGTTGAAAATGAAGAGAATAGCCGAGCGTTTTTTTGTTTACGTTGCTATATAAAGAAAAATGTCAATTTTTGATTTAATGTCTAATTTTATATGAAATAAAAAGTCAATATAATAAAATTGATATCTCCATTTTTTAAATACAGAAGAATTAACCAGTTAGGTTTTATTCATTCTGAACATTTGTGGCGACCGTGACAGGACGTTCCAGTTCTTTTACGACATGGAGAAAATTAAGCGCCTTTTAGATATACAGCGAAAGGTTTTTATTAAGTCTTACGAAGATATAGTTGGTGATTTGAAATTAACTGTACCTGATATCACCTCTATTAAAGGTTGTATTTGTGTGTTGGATAACAAAATCGAAGAAATCAACCTCCTCAGTAAGCAGCTGATTGATTTTTTGCTAGATAAACCCAAAACAGTCGAAAATGATATAGTAGATGAAACACGTAAATCTGATGATCTAAATTCTAAATATAATCAACTAAAGTTTCAAGTTGAAGAACTATGTGCTAAAAATTCTGCAGAAAGCATTTGCGGTAGTCATTCAAATCATTCCAGTACCAATAAATCTAACTTGAAAAATGTCAATTTTGATTTAATGTCTAATTTTATATGAAATAAAAAGTCAATCTAATACAATTGATATCTCCATTCTTTAAATACAGAAGAATTAACCAGTTAGGTTTTATTCATTCTGAACATTTAAGAGCTAAAACTAATCTTTTCACACTTTATGATTGTCTTGAATGTCAACTTCAGTATTTGGAGACATTAGGAGTAACTTCTGATAAATATGCCGCGATGTTATTCCCATTAGTTGAGTCATGTCTTCCCGAAGATCTCTTGAGGTTGTGGCAAAGAAGCCAGAACAATGAAGAGTTTGATTCATCTCCATCAAGAAGTTCAAAATCTACAGACTTGAGATTAAACAAACTTATGTTTTTCTTGAAAAAAGAAGTTGAAGGTGAGGAAAAATTAGACTTGCTACATCTTGTTTTGACATGAAAAGTAAGAAATCTGAAATGAGTCAACGTATTTCTGTTCCTACTGCGGCTGAACTAATCAATTACCAGAAAAATTTTAATTGTGTTTTTTGAAAGGGCAACCCTAAGAATGAAGATTGTACCGAAATTAATCAAATGAATTTGGCAGAAAAGAAAAAGATTTTGTCCACTACTGGGTGTTGTCATCTCTGTTTAAAATAAGGTCACATAGCACGAAGATGTCGAGTCAGATTGCTCTGTTTGCATTGTAAGAAGGGCCATGCTACTCTAATGTGTCCGGAAGCATCTGCTAAGGAAGAAACTGCTGTTAATAGTATGAATATTTCAGAAAATGTAGAATCTCTATCAAATAATACACATCATCATATATTTTTACAAACTATTATGGTTAAATTACACAATGGTACTCATTCAAGAAACGTATATTAATAAATTCCTTGCTTCTGAAATGAAATTGCAGCCACTTGGACGAGAAACTTTAATACATGCACTTTTTAGCGGTCAGTCTGAAGTTGTGACCCATAATGTTTATAAAATCGAATTAGATAGTTTAGATAAAAGATATGCATGTAACTTTCAAGTTTTAGACCAGTACATAATATGTTCTAATATTAACTCTATCCCTAGAGGTTCTTGGATGGATGAACTAGCAGATTTAGGAATACAAATATTTGATATCAAGGATGCTCCGATTGATGTTTTAATAGGTGCTGATATAGCTGGTAAACTTTTTACTGGTAAAAAACACAATTTACCTAGTGGTTTGGTGGCTATGGAGATCAAACTAGGGTGGACTCTCCTAGGGAAGATTTCTAATACTCTTTTAGATACTGTCACTTCAAGTTTAAATATGATAACATCGCTCCTATGTAAAAATGACCAGATATCGCACTTATGGAACCTTGATATTCTTGGAATATCTGATCCTGGTGACAAGCAATCCAAAGAAGAATTAGAGAAGGCCGTAATGCAACATTTTCATGAAACAGTCAAACTTAATGACGGAAGATACGAATTTGCTTTACCCCATCCAATTCCCAGCAATTTTTATTTATCGAAGCGACATCTAGATAATTTAATGGTAAAGCTAAAGAACGACGGATATTATGATGAGTACAATAAAGTTTTATCTGAATGGCTATCTGAAGGCATCATCGAATTAGTACCCAGAGGAGAAGAAATGAAGGAAAATGTCCATTATCTACCTCATCGACATGTGGTAAAAGTGGATAGCGCTACAACTAAACTCAGGTCAGTTTTTGATGCTTCAGCACGAGAAAAGGGTTTTCCTTCTATTAATCAATGTTTGGAAACTGGTATAAACCTTTTAGAATTGATACCGTCTTCTTTAATAAAATTTAGAATTTTTAGAATTGGAGTAATAGCTGATATTCGAAAAGCTTTTCTTCAAATTGGCATTTTACAGAGTGATCGAGATTTCCTGCGTTTTTATGGTATGATAAAGATCATAATCTTATTTATTTTAGACACGCAAGAGTTGCTTTTGGAGTTACCTGTAGCCCTTTTCATCTTAATGCCGTTATACAGTTGCATTTGAGTCGCATTTTGGCTGATTGTCTTGACGGTAATTCTTAATATTCTTCTTCTATTATTCATAAGCTCCGTAGGAGTTTTTATGTAGACAATTGTGTGTCAAGTGTAGATTCTGAAGAAGAGTTGATAGAATTTATTGATCAGTCAACTAGGGTTATGGGTGAAGCTAAATTTGATTTACGTCTGTGGGAGTATACTGTGTTAAATAATGAAATGCCTGACACGTTCGTGTCCAAGCTTTTGGGGTTGAAATGGAATCGTTTAGAGGATACCCTAGAAATTTGTTTTGTTTGGTTTGAGACGGCTGATTTGAAGACAATTACGAAACGAACCATTTTATCTTTTGCTAACAAAGTTTGTTGAATATATTTTCTATTTGTCTTAATTTTTTTCATTATGATACCTTATATTTATTATTGAATGTCAATGTCAAGTTAGAAATAAAATAAAAGTCGAGTCTAAAACGTCACAAAAAAATAGTCATCAATTTTCATAGTTTTTTATTGAACTAGTTAAAATTCACCTCTTGAGAGACACTCTTGAGGTACAGACTTGCGGTCAGCAACATTGGTCCTTCGATTCCGAAGAAATTTTTGGAAATTGAGCCGACAACATGAGTGACAATGAACAGACGTCAAATGGTATTAATCCGATTAAAAGTGTTCAAAGAAGAAGCAGTAGACTAAAAGCCAAAACCTTGGACCATTTACCACATCACGGTCCAGACATAAACAATGCAGGCGAAACGTTCAGTTTGAAATCGAACTCCAACGGTTCAAACAGAAAAGCCACCAGTCAGTGTAAGGTGAAAAGTGAGGACAAATGTTCTGATACTAGAATGTCCGGGAAATCGAAAGCTGAATCAAAAGCTTATTCTAATCATCCTAGATCAAGATTATCGAAAGAAGCAAGGTCAGATGTGAGCATGAAAAACATTGCTGAAAGAAAGAAGTTGGAGATAGAGTTGGAAGCTGAAAGACAAATAGCAGAAATTAAAGAAAAATTGATCATGAAAAAACTAGAGTTGGACAAAATGAAAATAACGGAAGAATGTTGTTCTGTACAAGACTCAGATGAAGACATTTCCAGATTGAGTAGGTGTTCTTCACGAACCAGTCACAGGAGTGAAATGATCAATGATTGGATGAATAAAGTCTTACCGATTGAAGAAGATATTCGTGAAATACCTGATATTTATCCAGATAAAAATAAGGTAGCGATTGACATTTCCGATTCGAAAAACCATATGAATATTCCTCGTGAAATATCGCATACCAGGAGACAGACTTTTGAGAGAAATTTGCCTTTTTTTGATGGAAATCCTTCCGAATGGCTTGTTTTCATTAATGAATACTATGAAACCACTGAATTATGTGGATTTTCAGATAGTGAGAATCTTCTCAGACTAAGAAAATGCTTGAAAGGCGAGGCCAGAGAATCAGTGAAAATGCTATTGATATCAAACAAAAATGTATCTGAAATCATAGACACACTAATGCATTTATATGGAAGACCTGAATTTATCATCAAATATTTAATTGAACAAGTCAGATCGACACCATATCCTAGAGATAACAGACCTGATACGATAGTTAGATATGCCACATCTGTAAATAATTTAGTTGCCGCCGCTTGGACAATGATGTTTATTTAAAAAACCCGATTCTTCTGGAAGAATTTGTAGCCAACCTCACTATGAATTTGAAACAACAATGGTCCATGCAAGCCATCAAATTGAAACAAGTGACCCTGTTAGACTTTTCCACCTGGATGAAAGACATTGGTAAAGCGGCAAGTCTTCTTTATAGTCCTATGGTGAAACCAGAACGAACCCAACATAGGAAATCCGAAACTGTTTTGACATCAGACGAGAGAAAAAGACAGTCTAAGCCTCGAAATTGTGTTTGCTGTTCAGAATCCAATCACTATTTAACTAGTTGCCAAAAGTTCAAAAATATGAACACGAACGATCGTTGGATTGTTGTCACTACCAACAAATTATGTATATCTTGTTTGAAACCGTATCATCGAATGAATGAATGTTTTTCAAAAAAAACATGTTCTATTGACGGATGCTTGTTGAAACATCATAATTCGCTGCACAAGACTAATCAGTCTCGAGGCAGAGACGAGAATGCTGAACCACAAGACAACAATGAGAACGTTCGCCAGGAATTGGTACAGATTCACAAAATTCGAACTGATGATATTGTATTACGAACAGTTCCTGTTGTTCTAGAAGGTCCGAATGGAAAAATTTCAATTTATGCCTTGCTAGATGAAGGTTCAACAGTTTCACTTCTTGAGGAGAGTACTGCCAAGGAAATAGGACTAGAAGGTGAGGCCAAACCTTTGATTATGCAAAGGACTAATGATCAAATTCAAAAAGACGAAAATTCCAGAATAGTCCAGTTCAGGATTAGTGGAGATTTCTGTAATTCGAAATCTTTTTTGGTTAATGGCGTAAGAACAGTTGACAATTTGAATTTACCAAGACAATCACTGAATATGGAGAATATCGTTCAAAATTGGCCTAATCTTCAAAATGTTCCCGTAAAATCTTTTGAAAATGTCAGACCCAAATTATTGATAGGTACTGATAATTATGACTTGACTATGCCGAGAAAATTCATTTAGCCTTCAAGATACGGCCCCAGAGCAACATTAACCAAGCTAGGATGGCTAATAAATGGACAAATCGTTAGAGGAAGAATTAGGCCAGCATATAGTTTTCATATCTGCGAAAGGAATTTCAATGACGACTTACTAGAAAATATGGTGAAGGATACATTCAAGCTAGATACTAGTGAACTAGCTATTTGTGACACAAATTTAACGACACAAGATCAGATTTGTTTTGATTGGATGGAGAAAACTACCAGAAGAATAGGTAATCGCTTCGAAACAGGACTCTTGTGGAAAAATGAAAACTTACCAGTTCCAGAGAGTAAGTCAATGGCCTTGAATCGTTTAAGATGCCTGGAAAGAAAAATGGACAAAGACGAGAAATTTGGTGAAGCATACTGTCAGAAGATAGAAGATTACCTTGCCAAAGGATACCTGAGACGACTTTCTATAGAAGAATATACTGAGAACAACAAGACTTGGTATTTGCCCCACTTTGCAGTTATGAATGTAAACAAACCAGGCAAAATACGGTTTGTTCTTGACGCTGCTGCAAAGTCAAATGGCTTGAGTTTGAATGACATGCTGTATCTAGGCCCAGACCTTTTATCTTCATTATTGGGTGTTCTTTGGACATTTCGGCAAAGAAAAATAGCATTCTGTGGAGATATTCGGGAGATGTTTCATCAAGTTGCAATCAGAAAAGAAGATAGATCATCCCAACGCATTTTATGGAGAGGGTATGAAAGAAGTGGCGATCCCGATGTCTTCGAAATGCAGGTTATGATTTTTGGTGCTTCCTGCTCACCTTGTTTGGCTCAATTTGTCAAAAATAAAAATGCAACTGAATTTCAAGATGAATATCCAAAAGCACACAATGCCATAATTAATATGCATTACGTAGACGACTATTTGGATAGCTGTGATAATGAGGAGGAAGCAATGCGACTAATCGAAGAGGTAATATATGTTCACAGAAAAGGAGAATTCCTGTAGAACGAATATTGGGAGTTCAGTGGGACTCAAAACAAGATGAATTCACATTCAAGTTGAACCTTCAGAATGTTCACAACAATATTGTCCAATTTGGAGAGGTTCCCACTAAAAGACAGGTACTTCGACTTGTAATGAGCATATTTGACCCGCTTGGATTTATAAATCATCTCATTATCAAAGGACGAATAATATTACAAGACCTATGGAAACTGAAGAAATGGAAGAACTGGTTAGATGAAGTGAAAAATATCCCAGAAATAAGGATACCACGGTGCTATTCTCCAGAATTACCGAATGCGAAATCGATTCAATTACATGTATTTTCAAATTCGAGCACAAAAGCTTATGCAACAGTTGCCTATTTGAGAATGAAAACTGAAAATGATGTTCACGTTTCTTTCGTTTCTTCTAAATGTAAAGTAACACCGTTGAAACCCATGATGACTATTCCGAGACTTGAACTAGAAGCTGCTCTAATGGGAAGCAAACTGGCAAAGTCGATTAAGAAGTATCTGGAAATAGATATTCAGAAAACGATATTTGGGTCGGATTCTAAGATAGTTATTGTATGGTTGAAATCTGACAAACGAAAATTCAAACAGTTTGTGGCCAATAGAATAGAGAAAGTTTTAGAGAACTCCAATAGTAACGACTGGAGATGGGTACCCTCAAAATTAAATTCAGCAGATAACGCTACCAGAGAGAACATATCCAAATATGAGAAGGAGTGGTTTGACGGACCAACATTTTTGAAACAATCCTCAGAAGATTGGCCAAATGACGATGAGTGTCATGAGACAGATACCAGCGAAATGAAGAAAGAATTTGTAGGGGTAGTATCGGAATACATCAAGTTTCCACTACCTGATACTACAAGATTCTCATCATGGATAAGACTCATAAGAACTACAGCAAGAGTCATGAAATTCATAAATCTATGCCAGAAAAAGAAGGTTTCGAGGGGTATTACTTCGAATGACATGAAGGAAGCTGAAAAACTATGGTGGAAAGAAGTCCAAAACATCTGTTTTTCAGAAGAATTGAAGAAAATTCAAGAAGGCACAGTTTTGAAAGGTAGCAGACTCAAAAATATTAGCTCATATTATGATGAAGACCGAGTACTGCGAGTCAAGAGCAGAATTAGCGTAGATATTCCCGAGTTCGAAAAAAATCCCGTAATTTTGGATAGCAAGCATAGATATACAACTCTACTTGTCCAGCATTATCACTTAAAATTCAATCATCAAGGTATTTCAACTGTTATGAATGAGCTGAGACAATGCTATTGGATTGTTGGACTGAGGAACTTGGTAAAAAAAGTCTGGCATGACTGCCAGCAATGCAAGAATAAAAAATCTCGCCCTAAAGTTCCATTGATGGGAAATTTGCCACAAGCCAGAAGCATGCCATATTTCAGACCATTCACATTTTGTGGTATGGACTATTTTGGTCCATATCAAGTTAAGATAGGACGGAGAAGAGAGAAACGTTACGGGGTAATATTTACATGTATGACAGTACGAGCTATACATTTAGAAGTTGCCAGTTCATTAACAACGGACTCCGCCATCATGGCAATACAAAGAATGTGTGCCAGAAGAGGTTGCCCAACAGAAATGTACAGCGACAACGGATCCAATCTGAGAGGGGCAGACAGGGAGTTGAGGAGTGCTCTGTTAGAATTTAATCAAGATGAATTCATCAGAAAATTGTCTATTCGAGGAATCAGCTGGAAATGGAATCCACCAGGAGCGCCGCACATGGGCGGTATTTGGGAACGATTGATCAGAACTGTCAAAACAACTCTTAAAGCTGTTCTAAAAGAACATGCACCAACTGAAGAAGTTCTCCATACATTATTTTTAGAGGCGGAGTATATGGTGAATTGTCGACCACTCACGGATGTTTTATTGGAATTTGAAGACGATGAAGCTTTAACTCCCAATCATTTTTTATTGGGCCCACAATCAAACAACGAGCCAACACTTTTGCAAAATTTTGAAAATGATGCTGATAATTTGAAAAAGCAATGGAGAATTGCACAAGAATTCTGCAACAAATTTTGGAAAAGGTGGATAAGAGAATATCTGCCTACTTTACATAAAAGGTCAAAATGGTGCAATGAAAACAAACCATTGAAGGTGAAAGATGTTGTAGTAATTGTTGATGAACAGGTACCTAGGAATGTTTGGCTTAAGGGAGTTGTTACAGCAGTCTATCCTGGGAAAGATGGCCGAATTAGAATTGCCGACGTAAAAACAAAAAATGGTGTATTTCGGAGACCAGTATCAAAATTATGTATCTTGGATACACGAAACCCTAACGAAGATTGAAGAAGAAGATTGAGAATCTCCTTCGTTGGGGAGAATGTTGAACATATTTTCTATTTGTCTTAATTTTTTTCATTATGATACCCTATATTTATTATTGAATGTCAATGTCAAGTTAGAAATAAAATAAAAGTCGAGTCTAAAACGTTACAAAAAAATAGTCATCATTTTCATGGTTTTTTATTGAACTAGTTAAAATTCACCTCTTGAGAGACACTCTTGAGGTACAGACTTGCGGTCAGCAACAAAGTTTTTGATCCACTTGGTTTTTTATGTCCTATTCTTTTGTCAATAAAAATTTTACTTCAAAAGATGTGGTCTCTTAAGATAGGTTGGGACTCTGAAGTACCTCTTGATGTTAAAAATTCATTTGTCGATTGGGTTCAAAATCTTAGTCTTCTTGTTAATTTAAAAATTCCTAGATATCTTTCATATCCATTATCTTCCAAGTCAGAAATAAATTCAAAAAGTATTCATCTTTTTACAGATGCCAGCCAACTTTCTTATGCCGCAGCAGTTTTTTTGAAAACTGAAGCTAAGAATGGTTCTTGTGCTATTTAGCTTATTCAAGCTAAAAGTAGATTAGCTCCATTTCGGAATAAGATAACCATTCCACGACTGGAGTTATTAGCAGCTACCATCGTTTCCAGACTTTTGTCTTCAGTATTATCTACTCTTGAGTTTGAATGTTCTGTTTATTGTTGGTCAGACTCGAGTATAGTGCTGGCTTGGATTCATTGTGAGGATCAATGGAAACCTTTTGTAGGGAATAGGGTAAAAGAGATTCAGTCTTTAACTAGGAAAGAGGATTGGTATTTTATACCGGGTCAATTAAATCCTGCTGATTTGCCTTCCAGAGGTTGTTCTTCTAAACAGTTGTTGCAGAATCGACGGTGGGAGGGTCCTTTTTGGTTAAAGCATGAAAAGCAGTTTTGGCCAAATGAAGTCTATGTTGTTGACGAATCAACAGCTAATGAAGAAAAGATCAATCGCTTTACTACTTCCTATATAAATCTTCAACGCGACTTTTCTTGGTACTATAGATATTTTTCGAAGTATCAACAAATTATAAATTTAATAGGTTGGATTTATAGGTTTATTAATAATTGTCGTCGTAAAAAAAAAGATTACTGTTGGATCTCTTATGTTAGATGAAACAAAAAATGCTGAAATTATGGTATTAAAGTTAATTCAACAAGAAGCTTTTACTGGTGTTGATGATAAAAGTCTTTCTTCTTTAATTCCTTTTAAAGACAAAGATGGAATACTTCGTCTTAAAACTAAAATTTCTGAGCGAAATGATACCTATGATTTTAGACACCCAGTAATTCTTCCTTTCCGTCATCCTGTAGTTTTCAGGTTAATTTATAAAAGTCATGTTGACCACTGTCATATTGGCGTTCAGGCTCTACTCAGTCAAATGAGAGAACATTTTTGGATTTTAAAGGGTAGAAGGACAATTAAAGCTGTCATTTCAAAATGTGTAAGATGTCAAAGGTATGAATCCAAAAGTTTTGCTGTTCCTGTGTGCTTGCCTGAAAACCGTGTGAAAGACATAGCTGTTTTTAAAATTATTGGTATTGATATGGCTGGATCTTTATTTATTAAGAGTATGGAGAAAGTTTGGATATGTATTTTTACTTGTGCTGTTTATAGAGCGGTGCATCTAGAATTGGTTTTAAATTTATCCACGGAAGGTTTTTTGCAGGCTTTTAGTAAATTTGTTAGCAGGAGAGGACGACCTAGTGTTGTATATAGTGACAATGGAACGAATTTTGTAGGAACCGAAAATGCTTTTAAACTAATTGATTTTAACAAAATTTTAGAATATAGCACTATAAAAAGAATTAGGTGGTTATTTTCACCGCCAACTGCAGCCTGGTGGGGCGGTTGGTGGGAACGCTTAATTTTATTGTTAAAACAACTTTTACGCAGAACTCTGGGTACTACTTCGTTGTTGTTTGATGAGCTTTGCACAATTTTATATGAATGTGAGGCAGTTATGAATTCCAGACCTCTCACCTACATCTCTGATGATGCTAAAGATTTGGTACCATTGACTCCTCTGATGTTTTTACAAGAAATAAAAGAAATAGGCATTCCAGATATTAATAACATAGATAAACAAAGTTTAAACAAACATCTAAAATATCGGGTTAAGTTGAAAACGGATTTTAAAGCAAGATTCCGTAGAGAATATTTGGGTCATTTGGTTCTCAAAAACAAAAGATGTCTTTCCAATGATATTAATATTGGAGATGTTGTACTGATTAGCAATGAAGGCATTAAACGAGTGGATTGGCCTTTAGCAAGGCTTACTGAAATTTTTGCTGGAAAAGATGGCAATATTAGAGTTGATCGTTTAAAAACATCTTCAGGTTTTGTGACCAGACCTATTAAAAAATGGTATCCATTAGAAGTCCATTCGGATGTAGAAATAAATGATTTTAGAAAAACTTAGAGCAGAGAAGAATTAGAAAAGATAATGTAGAAGAAAATGATGAAAGAACAAAAGACAAGAATTTTGAACACACTTCTAAGGCTTGTTATGGTAGGCCTATTAAAGCTCCTGAAAGGTTTTAACCCTTAAATTGAGTCTTTTTCAAGAGCCTCAAGGTGGGAGAATGTTGAAAATGAAGAGAATAGCCAAGCGTTTAGTTAGTCTACATACTTATTATTTTTTTTTGTTTACGTTGCTATATAAAGAAAAATGTAAATTTTTGATTTAATGTCTAATTTACAGAAGAATTAACCAGTTAGGTTTTATTCATTCTGAACACTCCTAGTGCATCTCCTTTAGTCTGACTTCTCCTCTTTGACTTGTCCGGCATCGATGACCCTACTAGTAGCAAGCTACTGCCGGCATAGCCCAAAGATTCCTTAAAGTTCTTAAGCCCCATGGAGGGGTTTTTTTTTATAGTTATTCTTGTTATTATACCTATAGGTATATTTGAATACAAATAAACAAAAATTACTACAAACTGTATGTACTGTTTATCGGTTGCGTATTTTTTTGTTAGTGTATTGTTTTGAATCTGTATATAAGAGTATTAATAACGGTAACCAGACTAAAGCTTAGTTTAAATAAATAATGTAATAAGCTACAGAAACCCTGGTTAAATAGACTATTAAATGGGTGTATAACTACTAAACCACAGCGCCATCTATAATTTGTACTATAAACATGTTAGACGCAAATTTTATTATCCAAGACAGTTTTCAGCACGGCATAGCATATGTTAGGGAGCTTACCATGTAGTTTCACCTATACCATCTAATTACGGTCTAAGAAAACTAATTACATCATAAAACTCTTGGAATCCGGTCCTGCAATTACCTGGAAACTGTAAACGTGCTTTGCAAATACCGAGTCGCATACTCCCCTACTCTTACAAAGATAATTTAGTCATAGTCAACGTTTCTGTTAAATAAACGTTTACTAATAATTTATGTGGAAATATTCTGGCTTAATTTAACCTAAGTACAATTTGTCTAATAGATACAATGCAAATTCAAAATAATAGTTATAAATGCTACAGTAAGAGATATCCAAGAATGATTAATTGATTAAACAAAATGTTTGGATAAAATGTCATATAAAATAATAATTAATATAATATTCCTTATTATATTTTAGGAACAGAACCAAAATAATTAATTTAAAAAAACCTTTAATTCTTTGTAATTACTAACAAATCGAATCATTCTATTAATTGAGCTTGAATATGTTTCTTATATGCCGACTTTGTAAAACGAAATTTCTATATCTCTATATAAATGCAGAATTATTTAAAAATTTTTAATATAATTTACTGCTGGTGATCATAAATTTATATTTAACATTATTGAAGTTAGAGTAATATTTTGTATCCGTCTATGAAACGTCTGAAATTAACGTATTGTTTTTTGGATATTCTGGGCTATAATTTAAATAAGAAAGGCCTTTTATTAGAAGAATTCTTTTACGTATATTTAGATACCACGTGGTTTACTGGCTAAAAGTATAATTTCATATTTGGAAAAAAATTTGAAAGAATTTTCTTACCCCTAGTTGACAATTAAAAAAGGTAACACATGGTAACGTTTATTGATCTCTTGTTATATCTCCAGATAATTACCAAACTCTATTTTTTTATAGAAATTGGTGTTCCCTACTAATACTGCAATTTGCACTCTGCTGGTGTTATCCATCGGTAATACAAATGTTTTATTATTGTACAAAATACTCTACCATTTTGAGGTGTGGTCAACTATTTCATTATTTTTACACAATTTAAAATGTTGCTTTCTTTTTGACAATTATGTTTTAACTAATTTTATTTAAATAAATAAATTCTAAAAATATTAACAATATACAGCAAGAAGTTTGGATTTAGAATATATTATATTAATTCTTATCAAATTTTTTTACATAGTACATTTATTAAATAAAACTTACGATTTTATACATCACTTTAACAAATAGATACTTTAAACCCAACCTACATATATCTTTTAGTAAAAGAATTAGTCACTTTACATTTTCAACAGTTTTACGTAATTTTACAGTTTTACCAGTGCACTATTTTAGCGTTTCCCTAATATCTAGGCTATTTATGAATAAAACCGTTTTATTTTATGCAGAGACATTAAAAAAAATCCGAATAATCTGTAGGTTTTAGATTTTTAAATTGGGTTTAGTTCAGTGTTCGGTAGTTGTTATTGTTTAAATTTAATTATTGCTGGTAAATGAGAATACTTAATATTTTATAAACAATACAAAAATTTTCTTTTTTCTAGAATAGACATACTAACACGGTCTAATCCTTGGAAAGTTCTAGAACAAATTCAATAAAAATATGTCTGTCTTGTTAGTCTATAGAGCGGGTCACAGTTATTATGCAGCATTGCGTTTATGGACAACGGCGTTGCCATATCGGCCATATCGAATTTGGTTCTAACTGGCGCGGGAATAAAACTTGCCATTGTGTTACTATTATGATTTAAATGTTGACTAAATTATTTATTTGAAAATCGTTTAGTGAGTAATTAAGAATATTTTTAATTATGCTTTTAGATACATTTTACGCGTTTAAAGGAAAATATTGTAAATCCGCTAAAATATTCAAATTTTATACGTTTAATTATCACGTATAAAGAAATAAATAAATTCAGCGGCCTTACAAAAGACCTTTGTCAAATTATGAAATAATAATATAATAATATAATTAATAATAATAAAAATATGTCATAATAATAATATATACATGAATTACAAGACGAGTGGTAAAAAAGTTAGCTGTCATCTAAATTTTAAGGGAGAACGATTAACAGAGAAAAGCTAATGAAATCTTGCCGACGTTTCGATGATTTTTCCGAGTATGTTTTTTCTTCTGGCAGGTAGTTGTAAGAAACAAAATATAGAATAAGTAAATAAATTAATAATTACGTATTTTAACTTGAATTAAAATTAAACTTTAAAAATGACAATGATTAGCAGGTAATAACTAAAATAAATGAAAATTGAATGGAACATTTAAGGGTTAAAAAATATATTACTGATCTTCATCATCATCCAAGTCTTCATCTTCATCGTCTTCATTTAGTTTTAGTATTATTGGCTCAATGTCTTCCATTAAATGATCTGTTTGCCAAATCTTTTCCTCTGTCTTCTCTACCTTTTTTTCATAATTATACCACTGCATTGGGGTTACTTGCGAATACGCTGTTTTTATAAGTTTTTTTACAACCCCCTTTTTTAAAAGTACTATTATTACGAGCCACATATCCTTTCACTTGGCTCCACACCATTTCAATAGGATTTAATTCGCAATGATAAGGTGGTAATCGTAGGACTGTTATATTATGTTCCGTGGCAATGTCGTCTATTTTTCTTAGGTCGTACTGCTCTCTAAACGCGTTTGCAGTAGCCAATAATTCTGTTTTTAAATAATCATCCTCGAAGTAAATCTCTTTTTCCAGTAGCCAGTACTTTATTTGTTCCTTATTCCAAGTTGTCTTTGAAAAAGGTAACTTCGCCGAATGGTATGACGCATTGTCCAACACTACAACATTCTTTGATCCGCTTTTCGACAAATTAGGGATCAATGGATCTTTAAACCAGGCTTCAAAGCCTTCTGCGTCCATTTCGTCGTGGTAATCGTCTGCACCTTTCTTTGCCAGAAAAGTTTTTTCTGCACCGTCTTTCCAGCTTGCATGAAGAAGAACAAATCTCGGTCCTCGTTGACTTGGAGCCTTCAGTCCTGTTGTCAGTCCTTTGACAATGCATCTCGGGCATTTTTTATGGTAGTGTCTTTCCATTTAAAATTTACACTGTGACCCACATTAATCCATGGCTCGTCCAGATATATTACGTTATATCCTTCTTCGCGGAACTTCTTCACTGATCTTAAATATTTGTGCCTCCAGGCGATTATATCAGCTCTTTCTATAAGAATCGAGTCTCTCCCTCTCTTTCCATAAACAAACCCCATATCGTAAAGCAAGCGTCCTAGCGTACTTTTAGAAAAATTTGGTACATTTTCGTCTGAATTTATTTTAGCAAGAACTTTTGCCAGTGTTGGTGGAATATTTTCGGAGTAAAATTCATGCAGAGCTTTTCGTATTTGCGATTGGATACCTTCGTCGTAGGTGATCAGTCTTGAATTCGACTGACTGCTATTCCGTCTTCGTTTTTTTGGCGATGTCAAAGGTCCAGTAGCGGCTTCGCTTTTCAGATTATACACTGTTCTCACAATAAGGCCAGTCATTTCAGAAATCAGTTCTATTTTCGCTATCACACTTTTGTCATCTTTTGTATTCAACGTATACGTTAAAATATTCAATAAAAGCCTCTTGGTTTGACGATAACAATTTCACCTTGTTTAAATTTTTCAAACGGTGCTGCTAACTGCATGGCTGTTGTTTCAATAATGCTCTTTTGTTTATCAGCAGAAACAAATAGGTACCTGCCTATGTTATTACTTACCTGTACATTTACTTACCTCTACATTCCAGGAATATTACATAACGGTTTACGAGGATCAAGGGATCATACAGGTAAAAATAATTAGCATCTTTGTAATTAAATAATATTTTCACTGGCAATAGGATTAGGATTTGTCTGAAAGATTTAGTGATCAGGTATATACTGATTACAATCTACATAAATAGATTTGAATTCCATTTTTTAATAATATTTATTATATAGAATACATCTGTTTTGCAAAATTCATAATAAAACGTTTTTACGAAAATAAATTGGCTGAGTTAATTGTGGGTTAAGCCGTAATCAAAGCGGCAACAGTGTTGAATATTCGCCCATAAGATTTACATTGGCCTATGCCTGCCACGCTGCATTATAACTGTGACCCGCTCTATAGTAAGTTGGCCGTATACTCAAAATATATATCAGTTATTAGATTCAGATAGTATAAGATAATTTCTGTTGATATATTTATTAGACTCTTTTCAATTTTATTAACTGTCATAAAATAAATTATGTAAATTGATTGTACTAACCCTTACTTTTTGGAAGTCCATCTTATTAGGAATAATAAAAAACTCTTCGTTTTAACAAAACTTTCAATATTTATTTAAAAATTTGCTTTTTTAACCTTAATGACAGCCGTTTCGCTAGACTTAGCATCGTCAGATTGACATATTAAAGTTACATTTTGTTTGTTTATAGCTAGGTACCTGATGTTTATTAGGTAGTTATAAGGCTAGACCAAGTATGGAAGTAATAAGACATAACATTATTAAAGCCTAGATGTTATGAGCCCTAAGGGATTATCCTGGATATACTTCCCTCTAAGATCAGTATAACTGTGCAATGATATAGAGAAACCAGGAAAAAACTATATCATGCTGATCTTTACAATAACGTAATATATTTGTGTTACAATTACGTCTTATCTATGTATAAAATGAAGACTCATTCAAAGCAAACACTTTAAAAGTGGAGAACTTCCCAGATTTATTTGTTCATGAACAACTTTAAATTGTGGATCTGCTAGATGTCTTTTTATTTCAAGTTCTTCAAGGAAATCTAAATTTTGTTTTTTATCATAAGTGTGTAGTATTTGGATGTCATTGATGTGTAAGAGTGAGGTTGGATGTTCAAGTAGGTGTTTTGCATAATTTGACTTATCTGGTTGTTTTAATCTATATGCTCTTAAATGTTCGTTAAATCTTACTTCAAAATTTCTTTGTGTTTGACCTATATACACAGCATTACACTTTGGGCAATTAATTTTGTAAACACCAGATGTTTTTAATTTAGGTAATTTCATTAAG
Organism: Ophraella communa; assembly: GCA_035357415.1. Lineage (NCBI taxonomy): Eukaryota > Metazoa > Arthropoda > Insecta > Coleoptera > Chrysomelidae > Ophraella > Ophraella communa. The sequence continues at coordinate 23,734,911 of CM068994.1, read as the reverse complement.
GTTAAAAAAGTAATTTTTTAAATTAATATTGGAAGTTTTGTTAAAACGAAGAGTTTTTTATTATTCTTAATAAATTATGTAATTTATCTATTACCAAAAAAAAACATTCCATTAATGGCAGCTTGAGATAAACGGAGCTCATGCTAAATAACAAACATTTCTTTTAAATTAAATATTAATTATAAGGGACAAATTGAAAAGAAATTTCTTTTATATGACCGATAACAAAGACAGTGTTTTTATTTTAAACAGAAAAGATAAAAAAATAATTTCACTCTTGTTGCTCATAGTCATAGTTACTTAAAAATATTTGACATTCTGGGTGTCACTTTGCATATTAGAACTGTTCATAGACTCTACTTGTGAAACAGTATAATCTTGCGTTATTGTAGATGGTGGTTTCAAGTCTATGTAGCTTCGTGATTGACGGCTAACTGGTGGAGGATGGCCCAATGTTTGAAACTCATATGCACTGTTAGCAAAAGCTTTACAAATAATAATAAAAAAACTCTTCGTTTTAACAAAACTTCCAATATTTATTTAAAAAACTGCTTTTTTAAACTCAATAACAGCCGTTTCGCTAGACAACTAGCATCGTCAGATTGACATTGAAGTTACTATTTGTTTGTTTGTAGCTAGGTACCTGATGTTTATTAGGTAGTTATAAGGCTAGACCAAGTATGGAAGTAATAAGACATAACAATATTAAAGCAATTTTTTAAATAAATAGTGGAATTTTTGCTAAATCGAAGAGTTTTTTTATTATTCTTAATAAGATGGACCAAAAAGTAGGGGTTAGTACAATCAATTTAAAAGCTTTACAGTTTACAATTGCATTTTCTGTAAGTTTGCCTATTTTGGTGTAATAAAAAACATCAGATATCAATTTTTTTGCAATTATTCTCTGATTCTTAGCTATGCCCTTCAGCTGATAACCGATTCTTTTTCCGGCAATCCTATATTCTTTTTCATCAGTAGTTAAGATATGTTCAGCTAGATTCAATAAATTCAATTTCCTCTGTCCGAGTGGATCATTTTTTTTTCTTTCGGCCATCGTGAGAAGTACGAGATGGCGATCTATTTGTCGAAGGTGGCTAATATGGCTTTCCAATACACTGTTTAGATTTTGATAAGGTTAATGCCAAAATGTATAAAAACTATTTTTTACTATAATATTTGCTTTGGCATTATATATATACATTGTATAAAAATAAATCGAAATATTTAAGACTTATTAGTGCTTTAAACAGTAACTCCAAAATTGTAAGTTATTTTTTTAGGTTCCCTCTTGTGCAAACGAGTGGCAGCAAGTTGACTTAAAAATATGTGGAATTTTGAAAACTGTTTAGGGGCAGTAGACGGAAAACATGTCCTTATTAAAAAACCTCCTAATACTGGATCAAGGCACATTTAGTGTCGTATTATTTGCAAAAGTTAATATGCAAATTATGAAATTTTATATGTTTATACTGGCACCAACGGACGTGTATCGGATGGAGGAATATGGAAAAAAACGGGAATCTATAAGTGTTTGTTGGCAAACACAAAGAATATACCCAACCCAGCCCCACTTAATAATATAGGTGATGCATTGCCTTATGTATTTATTGGTGACGAGGCATTTCCGCTAATGACAAATTTACTAATACCCTATTCACAAAGACGAATAACTTATAAGAAACGCATTATCAATTACCGACTTTGTAGGGCTCGCCGAGTAGTTGTGTTTGGCATCATAGCAGCATGATTTTGAATATTTTCACAACCCATTGGCATTACTGTTAACAAAATTGATGGCATCATTCTTGCTTGTTGCGCACTTCATAATTTCTTACGGAAAAGGACAACAAGGAAATATTTAACAGAGACCCTTTTGATCGGAAGATACCAGTGCTGGTGTAATTGTTCAGGGCGAATGGAGGCAAACTGGCCAACTCTTAAATCTGGGAACAGCACATTTGAAAAATGCAGAAGCGTCGGCAAAAACGATTTCTTTAAAAATTACTATAATACTACTGTCAGAGTTCCATTTCAAGACAAAATAATAACATAAAATAAGTGAATATTCATGAATATACTAATGATTTTATGCATTAAAGCGATAAATTACTTACTGCTTTATAGTAAATTGCACCCTCTTCTTCATTTGTAGATTTTCCTGTTCGTCCAGATTCGGATTGGGCTGAAAATAACAGTAAATTGTAATACCATAGGCTTGGTTACCCGAACCTGTGCTTTTTGAATCTTTTACCTGTAATAAATCGACTTTAAACTCAAAGTAAAATGTGCGTCTTGACGATATTCTCAATATTTTGAGATTTTCACTGTCTTACCTTCTTCAGTTCCCTTCTGAATGCTGTTCTCATATTATTTATTTTCTTTTTTAAAACTTCCCTCCTCTTTTGATTTCACTTCCCCTAAATAAGAATGTTCATGGTATATGTCAATCAATTCTTCCCAAAATATTTCGTTCTTTTCCATGATCGCAGTCTTCAAACTGAAATCGAACATTCAATTGATAAATGAACCTACACGTTTAAACTTGTCGTACGCAGCACTCAGTTGTACAACAGATTTTTGTGAATGTCAAACTTCCGTAGGATTCGACGCGGTCGTACTGCAGTTTGGACTACAATGTCACTAAAACAGCCCATACACGATGCAATTTGTTGTACAACAAATCATACGATATATGTCTGTCAAACCGTTTGAAAGAAAATTGGTACGTGTGTGGGGTAGTCGTTCGACAAATCGAGAGGCGCGGTCGAATCGTTTGGTAGTTCAGCTTGCTTAAAAATCTGTTGTACAACTAAGTTGATCAAGAATTTTTAAAGGAGTATCAAATATATAAAAATCTAAACTGTTTATGGGATGTAAAATCCAATGATTATTCCAACAAACATAAACGAAATGCAAGCTATGAATTTTTATTAAAAAAAACTCTAAGAAGTTAGGCCAAAGGTTTCACGAGTGATTTCGCCTATGACCTGAGGCGATATAGCCATACTAAATTTAAGGTCCTCGCATGAATTGCCAGTAGCCAAAAATCTTAGCGTTACAACAAGTCTTTTTTCGGCACTAATTGCATCTCGCATCATAGTACTTATTTTGTTTTGTAATTTTTGGTCGTACCAATTCTAACAACATTTTAAACGCATCATCATCCATTCGAAGATAATTTTTATAATCATAAGTTTCTCTAGTACGTAGCTCATTTAATAAATTAATTTGCGAATTTTTATATCTTTACAGTACCCAATTTTTGCATCAAACTTTTTTATTCTTTTAATTAATTTTTTTATTATTTTCATCAGAAAATAATGCAACAATTAATAATAATAATAATTATAATAATAATGTTTATTCAATAAAAATTTTACAATAGAGTACAATTTAAACAAATAAATAAATTTGAAAAAATAATGAAAAAAAATGCAAAAGACATCACAGAAGTAGTTTCACTTGTACGTGATGAGGGGCATGTGCACAAAGGGCCACTATTCTCTAAATGGCAAACACCAGGATGATTTAAATAGTAAATCCTTCGTGCATCTGCCCCTATTTAAAATTTAATACATTAAATTAACGACAATACATATAAATTTTTTACATAAGTAATGATTGAGAAATTAAGAGTCATAATTGGGAAGAGTTCGTATCCAGGTAAATAAGTTCATAGTTAGGTAAGCAAGTCATGTCCAGGTATACATAAAATATACACATCCACATACATACTCAGACACACCCATATGCATCCACACACAAAAACATACATACTCATACATAAATACATAGGTATATCTAACAAAGTAATGTTTAGGTCTTATAATAGATACAATGATTAATAATATCACTGGCTAACCTCGTGTATGGGCCGTTTAACGTTGCAATTATCGTTTAAACGGTCTCATTAACTAAAATTGTACAACTGGTTGTACGATAGATTATATCGTGTATGGGCCGTTTTAGGACACATATATCCACACAATCGGTCTAGCAGACGATAGCCTTTATAGGTTCTGCCAGGAAGAAAAGGAAACTCTGTGAGTGCGGGTGGCGTCCAGGCTAATAGGTCTAATAAAAATGATAAAGCTGGATACCGTACTCTAAATATAGGGAGGACCACAATAGATCTGCAAAGGTCGCAGTGGGACAGGACAAAAAAAGCCACTCCGTCATCTTATCTAATTAAAATCTAAATTTAAGTCAAATAAATTTATTATTTTTATAATTTTCACAATGCCATCAGTTTAAAATGTATATACTTGAAATTAGTTTAAAAAACACTATTGTTTAATTTTATCTACTAGACTAGCATAAAATAAAAAATTCTAAATATATGGTTTACTTTACAATGTTTTTAGGCTTAAATCAATAATAAAAAACGACATGAAAGAGGACTGTAGAAAAATGCATAATCCACTTTAACATTTACAGAGTATTACATGATTTTCAATATTTGTTATCCGATTAAAGCTCTCTGTCATATAGATTTATTACATCAAACGTCGTTATTTACTGTTGTTAGTTTTAAAAATCGGCTGCAAAATTATTACTTTTTGTTGCTTTGATTTCATATATTGCAGTTTTTTTTCTAGAAGCTTAATGAAAGCGGTACTCTATTACAGATTAATTCGTATATATGAAATTAACAAAATCGTAATATGTCAGTGAAAATAATAAAATCGAAATATTAAAATTTAAGTGATTTAAATTTATTAATACAAATAGTAAAAGCATAACTACAACACTGTTTGTCATTTTATCGTCTTATTATTTCTGATTACTTCTTCTTTTTACTCCTTTACCACAACGCATTAGTTTATCTTCCTCCTGCAGTTTCTCCAAAAATATTTAATTATTTTTTTTGTATTATCATATTTTTAAACTATTATTTATAATTATTGTTATTTAGTTTTATAAATTTCAGTAAGAATTACTTAAATTATTTTAGCTTTTAAATAAATTAAGTGGTAACTGAACTAAATAAACTAGATTTAAAAGCACAAGAACATTAATATAAAGCTTTCTACTTTTTAGGGGGAATTAATCAGTTGAATAATTTATAACCATGGGTTCTGATATAAAAGAACATTGTGATTTTTATAAATTTGTCTATTGGTGATCATGTAGACAAATATTATGTTTTAAAGAAAAGAGAATAAATCCCACACTTCATAATAAAAGAAAAATTAGAATAACTTCCGCATTTTTAACTATAAAAAAAATACTTCATTGGAAAGCTAGTTCCTAGACATACACATTTTTTCAAAAAAAACTTCCTATCACCAATAGGATCGGAGCGTTTTTTCATAAGCTAAAAAAGTGTACTCTTTTAATATTAACAATTTTTTGCATATAAATATTTAAGAAATTCTACATATTTTATTTAAAGTGTTACATAAAGACTTAACGAAGAAAATAAATCAGACCTTTTCTCTACGCAGGTATATCTTATACCTGGATCACGTCCATCTTCAAGAACTGAGAAAGAGATAGAGCATGGAATTATAAAAGGCTAAAAGGTAACTGGTGCTTAATGTTCAATATTGTGGTTCACAAATACTAGTAAAGGCAAGAAACATCTGCTGTAAAAAGTATATTACTATTCTGTTCGGAAGCCTGGCAACTCATAGGACAAAAGAAAAAATTAACGGTCACAAATATGGACTACTGGAGGAGGTTGGCCAGAATATATCGAAGGAATTATACAATAAACGAATGATTCAGGCACATAATGCACGTTAATACCATAATAATTATACAACAGATAGTAAGAAGGCTACTAAGATGGCAGAGCCATATACAATAAATGCCTGAATATCGGATTCCAAGACAAGCCCCAGAGTGAACTTCTTCGCTGATCCTCTGATTCCACAAATATGTAGCTTTTTGCTGATCTTTGTAGCTGTTGTGCTTTTTTAGCTTTTTTTGTATACTCTGCTTATAGCGTTTATTTTTGCCTTCAAGTATTTGCTTTCTGTTTCCTTAATCATGATTTTTAATTCGCTTTTATTTTTTAATTTTTCCTAGTACCTTACTCTGAATATTGTTTGTTTTATACTTTCGATATTAAAAAAAATGAATTAACGTTAGTGAGGATTTCTTCATTCAACACCCTCCAGTTTTTAATGTTTTAGGCTATATACTTATCACTACATGTTATGTCTATGAACGATATCTGATCCCGTCTTAAGAAAGTTTGTTCTTCGTCAGTGTTCTGAGCAACTAGATTCAGGAAAGCTGTTAGATCCATGTCTTTCTCTTCTGTAGTAGCATATTATTGTCACCTTTTCTAGATGTATTAGGAGGAAGCCATTTTTTTTATTTTTATGCTAAGGTTCCTTAGGTATGCAGCAACTCTGTTTGTATGGTCAGTCAATCAGCCCCGTTTCCTTGCTGTTATATAAGGCTATTTTTGTCCACGTCAAATATTTTTAATAATTTATGGAGGCAATATTATTATTTTTAATCTAACATCTTTCTTATACGTCATAATAATTATTATTGTCTTTAGCGTCACTACAAGGTTTTTTTTCAATTAATTTATATGCCTTTAGTTAAGACGACGAATAAATATCCGCTTTGCCTAGTACATAATACATTCTCCAAAATAAGATAAATTAATTTAAGAATACTTATATATATAGTATATAATATATTACTAACAAAAATAAATAAGCATAAGGACTGTTAATTATTTCATTTATGTAATAAGCAACATTAAAAATCTATCTTGTATAAAATATTAAATAAATAATTTTCCCATAATTATATGATTTAAAAACAATATTTTTATGTTGACAACATATCAATTTTACTGCAATACTTAATAGATCTTGACCTTTCTAAGGTTAACATTAATTCATATAATATCCTTAATAATGGAAGTTCTGTCAATATCCAGGTTACCTAGTTCAGTTCGTGTCAATACAAATAAATAAAGACAAAAAGTATTTTATAGATCTCGCTTTTAACAGGCGATTAATGACCAAAATAACGAGATAGTGGAGTATCGATCAACTTTTACCATGTTACAAACCATAAAATATAATGTGTTTTAGCATTATTTACATCCATAGTCACGCCATACACTTTAGTATACATTAAATAACGCTCATTTTAATTTAATTTTGGTAAAAGATATTTCGTTTTTTTTTTAATTATGACATTTTTTATTTTATAAATAAAGATACATATTCTTTTTAATATTCAATTTAAAAACATTGATACCAGCCTTGTGTAGTAGATAAATTCGTTTGTTAGTGACCAGGAGTGACTTCGCCCTTAAGATACTAGCAAGAAACAATAAGGTTATCTTGATGAGGGTGCTAGGTCACAGAGGGATAATATGTAATGAGAAAGCCAATAGATTCATAAAAAAATAAGTTAATACACCTTTTCCCAATAAAAATAATAAACAAATAAACGTTTAAACAAAACTTTTACTTTTTACTCGAAAAATTGGTTTTTAAAATGAAATTACCGCTATTTTGCTAAAATTAGTTAGAAGTTAAATTTTGTTTTTGTAGCTAGGTACCTGATGATTAAGTAGTTAAGGCTAAACCAAGTATGGAAGTAATGACAATAATATTAAAGCCTAGATGTTATAAGCCCTATCATGGAATTATCATGGATGCATTTCCCTCTAAGATCAGTATAACTGTCGAGTGATATAGAAAACCCATGAAAAAACTATATCATATTGATCTTTACTATAACTTAATATATTTGTGTTATAATTACGTCTTATCCATGTATAAAATGAAGAATTAATCAAAGTAAAAACTTTAATAGTGGAGAATTTCCAAGATTTATTTGTTCGTGAACAACTCTGCTAGATGTCTTTATATTTCGAGTTCTTCAAGGAAATCTACATTTTATTTTGTATCACGAATGTGATTGTGTATATGAGCGAGTCCGGATGTTTAAGAACGTGTTTTGCGTAAGTTGACTTATCTGGTTTTTGTAATATATATGCTCTTAAGTGTTCATTGAATCTTACTCTAAATTTTTTTGTGTTTAACCTATACATACAGCATTACATTTTGGACAATTAATTTTGCAAACACAAGTTTTTCTTTAATCAAGGTAATTTTGTTTTTATATTTTTCGAATAAAAAGTAAAAGTTTCGTTGAAATGTTTTGTTATTAATGGTTTTAAATAAGATGGACTTTCACAGAGTAAGAGTAATAAATTACACCTTTTCTTAGTACAAAACCCTTTTGGGGTCTCACAAAAAGCAGCACCAATAAAGAACTCCATTTCTGGAAAGAGGATCGACTATGATTTCGCCGGATAAATACTCCAGGAATGAGGAAGCTAAAAGGTTTGTAGATATATCACCTAAAATAGCAACAAACCTTCTCAAAATTATCTAAAATGAGATAAAATTGACCGTAGGTCTTTTCACTGAATATTGGCCGTTAAGGTACCACCTCAAAATAATGGGCAAATCGTAAAGTGAAAACTGTCGTTTCTGCAAAAGTGGTAAAGAAACGGCGGAATATATACTATGTGAATGCTTAGCATTTTTGTCAAAACTGCTTAAATTTCTATTATATAAGGAATATCTATACCTTCCAGAAAGCTGCTTAAATTCGCTAGAAGTATTGGCATTCTAGAGTTTTAGTAGATTAAGGAAGGCACAATAGATTTTCATAGGTCAAAATGCAGAGTCAAACTGGCTTATACTACATAAAACAATCTAATATAATCGTATCTACCTTATGTTTTTTATCAAGTCAGTCATCTAACGATGAAATACATTTTTAAAATAGCTGTCACTGAGTTATTTTTTCCAATTAATTTGTGAAAGTTTTGATAAACTGTGGTATGTTTTGTGTTTATCTAAATATTTGCTAATAAGTATAGAATAATAAAAATTATGTAGGTGCATGTTTTTAAATCAGTTAAGTTAATTTAACCCAGCTTCGGACATCTTTATTGGACAAGTTTATGGACACATCAAATAAAATAGCATTTTGGACGAATTAGGCAATTCAATTAAGTTTTGTAAAAGGGTTTCTAAAATAGACAGATATACTTACAAAGTGTATTGATTTAAAAAATTATACAGCTGCAATTATGAAAATCTGATTTTGTTGTTTATGCCCAAAATATATATGATAACCACGTATAGTAGCCTCATTCTATATTCTGCGAACGTATAGAAGGCAAGAGGATTTTCGTTGCGTGTTTGTTTTTATATCGAAACGCTGTTAATTTGATGACACTTGTACATATACAATAAGCCTTACAGTCGTCAGTTGTTATTGGTTTATTGTATTTAAACGTATTTGTTGGTATTTTCAACTATAAACACGTACGGCGTATTTAAATATTTACATATATTATCAAAACAAAGCCCCTTACAGTTTGCAATATTCGATTTTACAGTAGGAAATATATTCAACAACTTAGGTACATATTATGCTGCCATAAGTTGTAAGCAAAGTCTGAGTACTTTTATTGTATTTGTGTTTTTTGAACTTAATGAAAGCTGTTAAAGAAATCAATATTTTGAAATTTTATTTTTAATGTTCTTAATAACATGGACTTCCACAAAGTAAAGGTAAATACAATAAATTTTATAGTGAGAGTTAGTTTGATATAAAAATTAATATCTGTTTATTATTTATAACTGAAATAATTTAATTGTATTTATTACCTTATACTAGAATAAATATTTTTAAGCTAATTGATATCATATAGGGACCATATACTCGATGTTAAATGGTATAATTATTTATGCAAACTATTTTTTTATACAATATCTGTTTGAATCCTTTGTTAAAGTGAAAATTTTTCTACGCCAAAAATTGTACATCGTTATTCCTTGTGACATTCAACACTAACATACACACAATGAGATTTCATAACTTACATGTACGTTTAAATAAGAAAACACAAATTTATTTATTGAATTCAATTGCAATTTAAATTAGTTTTAGTCAAAACATAAAAAGAAGCTTTTGGTACCAGATTTAATTAGTATAAGAATAATAGAGTTATGCATCTAAATCCCGACAACATATTTTACAATTTCTGTTATTATTGAAAATAATAAAATTATAAGCATCCCGCCGGGCGTATGTATGTATAGATTAGGGGAGGTTATTACACTGCGATCAATAAGACCTATTGTGTCCCCCTTGCTTGCCATTAGCTCTGATGTTTTTTAAACTTATATCAGCTCTTCCAGTCCTACTTTCCTAAGAAAGTTTATGACATCGTTGGGCTTCAAGTTAGGTAGATCCTCCTCCTCTATTTCGTGTGCTCTCAGGTATATAACCCTAGAATTTTGCAAGGCAGGGCATTCCGAGAGTATGTGTATGGAGGTTTTGTTCTCTTCCTCACAGAATCTGCACTTTGCTTTATCTTTTCACCCTAATTTCTTTATCTGACTTCTTAACCGGCAATGCACGGTTAATATTCCCGTTAAATTAAATTTACTGTACTTACCCTTACTTACATCTTACTCTTCGTTTTAACTGAACTTTCAAGTCTAATTGAAAAAATTAGGTTTAAAATCACAATTACAGCTGTTTCGCTAGAAAACTAGCGATTTTAAATCTAATTTTTTTAATTAAACTTGGAAGTTAAATTAAAACGAAGAGTTTTTTTATTATTCTAATTCCCGTTAAAATTCAGAGATTTGTTTTACTGAGGTTGCGGCAGGCACGGGATCTCTTCTGGCTGTAGTTTCCCAGAAGTATCTTAGCCTGCCTCAGACCTTCCAGTACTTTTCTTTCTTTATTTCTTTATTTGTTTTCTTAGTTTTCCTAAGATTGCACTGCTGCTGATCCCACAGGATGGTTTCGGTCCAAGATGTGGGGTTTTAGCTCCTTTTTTTGCCAGCTTATCTGCTGTTTCATTCTCTTCTATTCCTAAGTATCCTGGGATCCATAGGAGGGTAACAGTATTCCTCTGGCCTAGTTCAATAAGCTTGCCTAGGCATTCCCAAACCATCTTCGAACTGATTATATTTGAGCTCAGTGCTTTGATGGCCGCTTGACTGTTCAACATAATCAAAATTTCTTGCCTACGGTAGTTTCTTTCTCTATTAAATTCCGCACACCTTTCGATGTCCGGGCGTTAAAAAAAGTACGTTACACGGGTTGTAATTCCACTACGTACTCTTGGCATTTACACTTTTCACTTCGTGCCTAATGGGTTATAATAAAAATTAGGATCTTGTCGGGGTTTTGTAGGTCTGGGTTTAGTAGATCTGGGTTTAGTCGGTCTGGGGCCCTATTCTTGAAAATCATACGATCCGATGTTTCTCTCGATCGATGGGCTCTATCCCGTGCGATCTATCGGATCCCACGGTCGAAATCGACTAATTCTTGAACCTTCATGTGAACGTTCAAAATTATTGCGTTGTTGCCAGCATTATTTGATACAAAAGATCTACTTTTTAGTTATTTTTGGCATATATTTTTTGTACGGCTGTCATAATTTTATGTCATTAATTATTTCCTGTATTTTTTATGTCATATTACCAATAATAAAAAAGGTAGTCTGTTTAGTAAATTCGTTAGCATTGAAATTATATAAATATGAGTCAGTCGCGTGTCACTCCTTCCAAAAGAAGTTACTCGATAATTTTTCTTAAACTGCTTATCGGAGAGCCGCCATGCTTCCAAGCGATGGTCATATAAAAACCTGGAACCCCTATCTTCTTCAATTAGAACTTCCTCTTCTGCCTCCCGTAAATCCTCCATCATTACGTGCCAAAAATAATAGTTCTCCATGTCCATCCGATTAAAAACACCGAAAAAACCACTCAAACTCACTTATTATAATTTCTCTATGACAGTGTAATGACAGTATTAAAAAAAATTTCAATAAATAAACGTGAGCCAATTCATTCGACTTTGCTCACCTATGTCGGACCATGCGATCCGGGGCGTATGATTTTCATGCGATTGATAATATCGGATCACGGGTCAAGAATATAATGACGATCGCCCATGTGATCATTCGTCATAAATCTATGCCGCTCATTGTTCAAGAATAGACGTCCTGGGCTTATGAAGTATTTTTTGTCAGGTTTTTTTGACGGTTTTTTATTATAAAATATTATTTAACAATATTTTTTGACATCTATCAAAATTATATTAATTATAAAAGTAAACAAATTTTTTTAAAACATATTCATGTTGAAAAGTAACTCAACATTCTTCCCCGCAAAAATTAGTGGCTGGGATTCTTTTATTTTTCCGTCTCTATTTTCGCCAGTCTATGAACAGGTCTGGTCATTTCACCATTTTGAGTCTTTATTCGTGCTACTCTAATTCGCCCGTCTGGTCCAGGAAACACTTCTAGTATTCTTCCCAGTTTCCAGACATTTCTGGGTTGATTGTCTTCGGTAATGAGAACGATATCATTTATTTTAATCAATTGTTGGTCGTCATTCCATTTGCTCCTTCTTGTAAATGTGAGTAAATATGCTTTAATCCATATCTTCCAAAATTGATTTGTTAATATTTGATTTCTTCTCCAGCATTTTCTTAAATCGAGGTTTGTTTGATTTCCCAAGTCACTCCAAATTTCACAAGGATTTCGTAGTTTTTCTTTTCCCAAAAAATTATTTGGCGTTAAAGCCTCAAAGTCGTCTGAATCAGCTAAAATTTTGGTTATCGGTCTTGAGTTTAGAATATTTTCGATTTCGGTAAATAATGTCAATAGTAGTTCATCGTTAAGTCTCTGGTTTTTCAGTAACATGTATAAGGCATTTTTGGTTGTTCTTATCAGTCGTTCCCATACGCCCCCCATGTGTGGTGATGCAGGTGGTAAAAAACTCCATTCTATTTCTTTTTTTATTGAATCGTTTCTTAGTTTCTGTTGATCCATATATTTCACAGCTTTTTTCAATTCTTCACAAGCTCCTCGCAATTTGATCCCATTATTGCAGAAAATTTTGGATGGTTGATTTCTTCTTGCAATCATTCGGTTTAAAGCCATTATTATCGAATCCTTTGTCATCGAATGGGCAATTTCTAAATGGACAGCTCTCACTGTGAGACATGTGAAAATAACTCCCCATCTTTTTTCTCATCTTCGTCCAACATTAACAAAAAAAGGTCCAAAATAATCGATGACAGTGTATGTAAACGGTGGAACATAAGGGGTTAACCGTTCTTTTGGCAACTGTCCCATCAATGGATTTTTTGGCATGGCTTTATCTGTTTTACATCTTTGGCACTCACGAAAAACTGATTTTACTTCAGATATACCATCTAATATCCAGAACTCTCGTCGTGCTTCATTTAAAACAGTTTCAATACCTTGATGTCCAAATTTTACATGCAGGTACATAAGATAAAGACCTGTCAGGTGATCTCGTTTTGGTAGAATGATTGGATTTCTTGAAAATTCTGAAAGACTAGGTGCTAGGTTTGTTCTTCCAGGGACTACAATGAGATCTTTAGAGTTCAAGACAGGATATAATTTTCTCAAAGGGCTTTGTCTGCATATAGTTTTCCCATTTTTAAAATTTTTATATTCGTCTCCAAATGATTTTCTTTGTTGTTTTATCAAGTATAATTTAGCTTTTTCCAAGTCTTCAATTGTCATATACGGTTCAAATGTAATTTTTCTGAATTTTGATGTTATAATCCTCAAATATTTATAAAGTCTTGCTGTAGCCATCAATAAATCTGTCCAGTTCGAAAACTTTTTGCAATCGATTAAACATGTTATCGTTTCCTTTAAATACAGTGTACCTTCAGTTTTTGATTTTATCTGAACAATATCTTGACTTGGCCATTTTGATTCATCGTTTCGTAAAAATTCTGGTCCGTTTATCCACATTTCAAAACTTGTCTGGTTTTTTCCTTCTTCGTCATAGGTTCTTGTAGCTATATCTGCAGGATTTTGTTTCGTTGGTACCCATTTCCATTCATTTCTTTCTGTTATCTCTTGTATCTCTCCGACTCTGTGGCTTTTAAACTGTCCCAGTTTTTTCGCGTCATTTTGAATCCAATGGTATACTGTTGTAGAATCCGTCCAATAATATGTCTTATTAATTTTTACATCTATTTCTGATTTTAAAGTTTTTGTCATTCTGGCTCCTAGTAGAGCTGCTTGTAACTCTAGGCGAGGAATGGTAACTGGTCTGTTTGGGGTCACTCTAGCTTTCGCGAAAATAATGCGAACTTCAATTTGATTTTTACTGGCTATTCTGAGGTATGCAATAGATGAAAATGCCTCTTTGCTGCTGTCACAGAAGCAGTGCAGTTCAATGTTTCCAGAAAATGGTATATTTGGAGAATAGCATCTAGGTATCTGAAAATTATCTATAGCTTTTAAGTCTTCTATCCATAGTTTCCATTGCTGCCAGATTTCATCATTGACAAAATCGTCCCATTTTATGCCAGTTCCCCAGATGTCTTGGATTAAAATTCGTCCTCGTATTGCAAAATTTACTAGAATTCCTAGGGGATCGAAAATTGACATTACTGTTTTGAGTACTTGTCGTTTAGTTGGTTTGTCCAGAATATTTTCTTTTAGTTTATTTGCGAGCGGAAAAACTAGCATATCCGTTTTAGCATCCCAAAACATTCCTAGTACTCTTTGCATAGTTTTGTCATAGTCAAGGTTAAGGTCTTTTTTAATATCATTGTCAACTTCTAACATCCTTCTTAAAGCTACAGAAGATGTTATCCAACCGACTAATTCAAAACCAGCTTGTTTTTGTAGTTGTCGTACATCAGTAATAATTTTTAAAGCTTCTTCGGGGCTGTCGCTGCAATCAAGGTAATCATCAACATAGTGTTTTCTTGTAATAGCTTCTATGGTTCTTTTCGATTTTCCATGTGTCTGAGCATTACTATTCTTAACAAATTGAGCGCATGTCGGAGAACATGTGGTTCCAAAAGTCATGACTTCCATTCTGTAAACTGAGGAAGGTTGATCATTTTTCCCATCCCGCCACAAAAATCGTTGAGAGTCTTGGTCTTCTTCTCTGATTCTTACTTGGTGAAACATTTCCCGTATGTCTGCTGCAAATCCTTAGTTTGATGTGAGCGTTTAAGACAAGAGAAACATAGTTTATTTTTCGTTACAGTTTGCCATCTAGTTTCAACATCATCTGCTTGAATTTTTCTACATTTGTTAACTAAATGCTTGTCATGGCAGTAGCCGAAAATTGGTTCTTGATTATTTATTATTAAGGATTTTTCATTTCTCCTACAGAAATGGTTTGTTTTTGTAAAATTAGAATTAGAATTTTGGTGCTTATTTGGCATTACATAACATGCGGAGTTGGCTTTTGTTGATATCCATTTGGAAAAATCCTGGATATTGACTTTCCCATTCTTCTTTAAAACTTCTTCTCCCCATACCAGTTTAAGTGAGTTCGGTATTTCTGTACCAAATCTCTCAACAGTGTAGGGTTCTCAAGGTGTTGATGGTATTCTAGAGAGGTTATTGTGTTCACGATCATATTTATATTGCTGGCAAAATGTACGAGATTATCCAGTTCATACTCTCTGATTTGTGATAAAGATTTTGATTTATTTATAAGTACATCAATAATTTGTTTAGGACGACCAAATCTACGTTCCAACATGCGAATAACTTCGTCAAGATTACCTGGGCTCATAAGTAATCCTGCTACTGCTTGTCTTGCGTCTCCTTTTAAACATTTTTGAAGCTTGATTTGATTAATTGTTCTTCTGGTTGGTAAAGGCAGAGTTCAGAGATTCTTTTTAATTGATAAGAAAAAGTTGGCCATTCCTCTGGCTTTCCATCAAAGAATGGAAAATCCTTCTCTAATGGAAGTGTTTCCTGGACCAGACGGGCGAATTAGAGTAGCACGAATAAAGACTCAAAATGGTGAAATGACCAGACCTGTTCATAGACTGGCGAAAATAGAGACGGAAAAATAAAAGAATCCCAAGTTTGAGTTTCAACTCAACATGAATTTGTTTTAAAAAAAATTGTTTACTTTTATAATTAATATAATTTAGATAGATGTCAAAAAATATTGTCAAATAATATTTTATAATAAAAAACCGTCAAAAAAACCTGAAAAAAAATACTTAATAAACCTAGACCGACTAAACCCAGACCTACTAAACCCAGACCTACAAAACCTCGACAAAGCCCTAATTTTTATTATTGCTTTCTTTTTCTTGTTCTTGGGGCTTTCTCTTTTTGTTTGGTTCTCTCTTCTCTTTCTAGCTTTTGTCGTTTTTGTTCGGTTTCTAATGCTAATAACACTTTTTGTCGTCGCGCTTCCGAGGTCATGCTACATGATTTCAAACTATTTGCCTTATTTTCAAGTTTTTCTCCCACCCGTAAAGTTTGTAATTTATCCATTTGTGTACTGTCCAAACCAGCGAATCCCTCTGGCCATTCAAAAATTATCATCTAATTGTTTGGTACCTCTATTTCTCCTCAACTGTCTATTTTCTTCTGAAAATTTTTCATTATTTTTTCGTTCCATAGGGCTTTCTTTAAACGGTTTTGATGGACCAATAATAAAAATTAGGGTCTTGTCGGGGTTTTGTAGGTCTGGGTTTAGTCGGTCTGGGCTTATTAAGTATTTTTTGTATTTTTTTGACGGTTTTTTGTCATAAAATATTATTTGACAATATTTTTTGACATCTATCAAAATTATATTAATTACAAAAGTAAACAAATTTTTTTAAAACAAATTCATATTGAGTTGAAACTTAACAGGTTACATATTATATATGTAAGAGTGGATCCTCAAACTCTTTCCTTTTGATACTTGAGTTGGAAAAAACAGTTTAATGCTCTTCAAAAAGAGTTTATTTATTGGATATATGTATAACAAAATATAAATAATACTAACCTACAAAAATATAATCAAAAGCGATGCTCTTTCTTACACAATTCTAAAATATTAATATCTGACGTTTATATACAACGTTAAGAAACAAATGTCAAAAAGAATTACAAAGATCAGAAATGCCATGTTACAGTGGCGTGGGATAAGGTTTTATAAAGAAGTTCTTCTGAAATTCCTTACATTTACTATTGAATAATATATACAATATTAAACTGATCAATTATGTTTGGTAATATACTCTGCATGTATATATACCTGAATATTTTTTGCAGAGTATTTTAAATAAAATAATGGTATTATTTTGTACATAACATTTATTTCATTCATTTATCATATCTAATAAATTTTTTACCAAACCCAAACATTTAAATGTACAACCATAATTATTAGTGTAAACAAGATACTATAGGCCCAATTGATTTTAACCATTTTTGTAATTTTATAGTTTTAATAAATTTCATTGATATCATTCCACATAATAAATTATACAGAACGTTTTTATTACATAAAAGTCAATAATTTAAAGTACATATTTGTTTTAAATTTTTACTTAGTAAAGGGAGTAGCGTTTTTCAAGACCTCCATTTCTAGATAATAAAATTTCTAAACTATAAACTAGTTGATGGTATTACGAACAAAATAAAAAATTTAATTAGAGCATCCGACGTGTTAAAACTAATATTAGGACATTTAATAAAAAAAAAACGCTCAAGTTAATCAAATATAAAAACTTTAGGGACGAGTTTGGTATACCCGATCTTAAGTATTTTATTATTCAAGAGGTCACACATCCCTCAGGCACCAATAAAAGCAGTCCCGATGCAATTTAAAAAATAAAAATTGCCGGTTGTATACTGTGGCTAGCAAGCCGACAAAATTTTGTTTTTCTTATAGACCTTTCCTCTTGATATATTGTACTTATTGACTCTTTCAAATTGTGCAATTTTTCATTGTTCGAAAAAAGAAAATGATACAGGAATGTTGTATCAAAACCAAAAAGTTACTTACCGTAACTTCAGATATTGCATCAATCTTCAACCCAAAAATACAGCAGTATATAAATTTGTCTAATAATGAAAAAATATTTTGTTTCTTGATTATTAGAATATACATTTTTATTACAGATTTACTAGGTACTCTAACAGTAAAAATTGTTAGTTTATAAAAACTTAGCTAAGTTGCAACCGTTTATTATCGCAGAGTCTAGTATTAAAAGAGAAAATATTAAATTTGAATAAAAATAGCATATTCTGATCTTTTCTTCTTAAGGTGGTTGAAGCTACGCTTATTAATTTTTATTGTATTTTTTGAACAATAATAAGAAAAATTTCATGTCTTTAAAATAAAAATATGCCAGGGGATAAAATAACTGGAAAAATCATTGAAATAAATGTAAGGGTAAAACAATATTTTGGAAGCGGAGACTGCTTTCCTCACGTACGTCTAAATGGTCTTCCATTGTGAAGATAAGCTTTATAGATACTATTTCTTATACTTACTTACATCTTCTGATATGCGTATGCTGTTATTACAAACGTTTTCTTGTAGTTATATTTAAAAATCGGTCTTCATCTGTAGTTGTAACATGTCCACGCCACGGAAGTTGTCCAGCTGGACTATTAGTTTCAAAAGAATGCCGCCATAATCGACTTACTTAATCACTTTGGGAGAATGCTATTAGCGGACCTAGATCAATGTATCACATGCCACCTTAAAGAAGTCCTATAGCCCAATTTAACTCATTTAATATTAATAATTAAGACCCAATATTTTTAACGCAACTTCTATTGGTAAAGTGCAAATTATATCGTGTGGACAACTGATTCGACTACAGTGGACAAATTTTTCATAAATGATGGTTATGTCATATTGCTTTGAGTGTATGTTGTAATAAATAAACACCTATAGTTAAATAAAAAAATTGGTCGTTTTAGTTAAAAAAAAGGAAATAGTGTATAACCTAACTATATTTTAATGTTTGTTAATTTTTTTTAAATGATCTGTATAAAAAAAGTATCCAAAATTTTTTTCTCATTCTATGTTTTTGACTATGATTATGATTCTTATATTAAACTGTTAAATTTAAAAGACAAGTACATAAGAACAAACTAAGTTATAAAACGTCCGTGAATAGCTGGAGGAATACTCCAACGAATCGTCGACATCAAGTGATTTTATCTAGGTTAAGAATCGGGCATATTATTTTCGTTACCCACTCACACCTTATAATAAATACAAACCAAATGTCAGTTAAACATTTTCTTGTGGAGTGTCCTTTATTCCAGCATGAGATCGCAGTGGTCAATCAAAAACAATTTAAAATCCTAAAATCTTAGCAGAGCAATGTAATGTTGGAAACTTGTGTGCATACCTTAAGATAATTAACATGTATACAAAAATCTAGGGTGCTGATTTAATATTTTTGTAATAATACTTTTTTTAATTTTATTATTGACTACTCGTATATTTACAATCTACTTCTTACAGAGCAGTAAGTAAATGTGTTGATTGAGTACGCGTGGAAAGGAAACACCCAATGGTGTTTCTCCTTATTGATTATTTTTTTTGTTGGTGAGCTATAGGATTAAGTCTTAGGCCATATTTTGTGCAGTCTTCTTACATCAGGTCCGTTGTATAGTTCTTCAATTAGATGGTTGTCATGGTTTATGATTCGGTCCCTGTATCTGGCTGCTATTGTTTTGATTTCTTCCGTAACAATAGGTCAGTATGAAGAGTTCTATTGCTGATGTACTATGGTGCATCTACGATTGCTCGGAGTGCCTTTGATTGAAATCGTTGTATTACTTTGATTCTCGTTGTTTTGGCACATCCCCATAGTTGAACTCCGTAGAACCATATAGGTTTTAAAATTGCCTTATAAAGATGAATGTTGTTGTTTAACGAGAGTTTTGATCTATGACCGAGCAGCCAGTATATTTGTCGAAACTTGATGTATAGCTGTCTTCGTTTGATTTGAATATGTGTGTTCCATGTAAGTTGTCGATCTAAGTGTAGCCCTAAGTATTTTGTTTCGGTTTTGACAGGTATAGGTACATTATTCATTGGGCAGTGCACCGATTTGGTTTGGTTGACTTTTTTTCTCCATCTGCAGTCATTGGGGAGGTTAAGGTGTTGCTGGAGGTTCTCTGAAGCTCTATCTGGGTTTTCATTTACTGACAGTACTGCTACGTCATCAGCGAAAGATGCCATAGTGGTGTTTTCAGTTTCGGGTATATCAGACGTATAGATAAGGAATAGCAGTGGGCCAAGAACGCTATCTTGGGGGATGCTGGATTTGATTGGATTGAAGGTGGATTGACAGAAAAAATTCTATCAGTCAAGTAGGATTTGAGGAGCAGAAAGAAGTTATGGGAAAGGGTATTTTTAGTTTAAATAGGAGGCCTGGATGTTTTACTTTATCGAATGTTTGTGAAATATGAAGGAATACTGCGTTGCAGTATTTCTTTTCTTTGAGACTCTTGGCGATTTCGTTGACTATCCTGTGTACCTGTTCCGTAGTAGAGTGATGCTCTCGAAAATCAAATTGATTTTTTAGAAGGAGTGTGTATAGGTCATGATCCTGGTTAATCCTTTTTAGTATCAGTCTTTCAAGGACTTTACTTGTAGTAAATAGTAGGCCGATAGGTCGGTACGATGTTTGTTGTGGAGATTTACCTGGCTTAGGGATCATTATGATTTCAGCGTACTTCCAGATTATGGGAAAATAAGCTAGACTTAGGATTCCATTAAATATGGTTGTCAGCAGGATGATTGCTTCTCTGGGTAGCTGTTTCAGTATTTGTCCTGTTATCAAATCATAACCAGGCGCCTTTCGGCTTGTTTATTTTTGCTTTAACTTCTGAGGGGGAAAAATATTTGATAGGAAGGGACATTTGGCAGGTAGCGTATAAGAAGCTCTCTACCTCTCGGTTCATCATGTCCTCATCAGGTTGGAAGATTTCTGTAAGGTATTGAGCGAAATTTTTCACCTTTTCTTGAGCAGAGCGGGCCCATTCTCCATTTAGTTTGCGGATTGAAGGTATATGTATTTTTTTTTTATTTCTTTGTCGCCTTCCAGAGTGTTTGGTCTTTGACAGAAAGACTTGTTATGTATTGGTCAAATGTGTTATTTTGGGCATCTTTGAGTGATGTCTTTAGATCTCTGCTCAACCGATTATAATTATGTTGGTCTGGAATATTTCCTAAGCGTTGCCAGATTCTTCTTGCTCAGCGTTTCTCAGTTATAAGTTGACGGTTATGCAATGGTACACTGGGGTGTTGATATTTGTATTTTGATTGTTATGCGGAGTAGACTTCCACGCTGCATTTTTTACTAATTTGGTGAGGTACTGAGCTGCCTCATCTATATCTAGTGAGGATTTTATTCTTATGTTTAAATTTATATTTTGTTTTAAGTTCTGGAATTCCTTCCAGTCAGTTTTTCTTGTTGTAAGCCTAGGAGGAGGAGTGTTGTTGATGACTGAAGTAATAATATTTACTATAATTGGGGTGTGGTCAGATGAGAGGTCAAAGTGCGATTCAACTCTACAGTTGCCTCTGGGTATTCTATTAGTTACGAAAAAATCGACAAATCAGGTATTTTTCTAGGATCCATGGGCCAGTAAGTTGGTACTCCATTTGTTAGATGATTGCAGTTTTTATCATTAATTGCACGTATTAAATTTCTACCTTTTGTGGTGGTAATTTGTGAACCCCAGTCTGTATGCTTTGCATTCCAGTCTCCACCGATAATGAATCTATTTCCAGGAGTTTGAAATAAGTCTTTGTATTCTTCCGTTGTAATGGCATGTAGAGGTGGAGTGTAAAAAGCAGTTAGATGGAAATGCCAAGGCAATACTCTTATCATAATACTGGTTGCTTGAATTTTTTCAGTTTGATATTTTGGAAGCTCATAATGTGAGATGGATTTGCGGATAATTATTACAGAGCCCGCGTGAGCAGTGCCATCAGGATGAGATGTACTGAAAGTATTGTAACGGGTGACAGATGTGTGACGGATGAATGTGACGGATGATTGTGACAGATGCGCGAGAGGAATGCATGTGTTTTGATGTAGCTGCTTGCCATAAAGGGAAGAGTCCGTGAATGAGGAAGAAGGTTTTGACAGGAACTTGACATGATTTATCGAAAGTGTTCTCAGAACATCAGAAAGATTGGGATAAACATATTCCGCTATTTTTAATGGCTATCCGATCGGCTGTCAACGAATCTACGGGTCAGACACCTGCGAAAGTCCTCTTTGGTAGGGAAACTAGATTACCTTGCGATTTGATATATGGGAGCAAGCCTGGTGAAATAGCAACCGGTGAAGGATACGTCGGAGATCTTCAGAAGAAGATCGAAAATATTCATGAACTGGTGCGCCACAAACTACAACTCTCCAGTGACCGGATGAAAAGGTTCTACGACTCACGAGCAACAGGAAACACTTATGAACCTGGGGAATTGGTCTGGCTCTATAATCCTCGACGGAAACGGAGTGTGTGTCCGAAACTTCAAAAGAAGTGGGAAGGTCCGTATTTGATTAAAAAGAGAATCAATGATGTGATCTATCGGATTGTTAGAGTTCCCAAAGGAAAACCCGTCGTAGTCCATCATGATAGGTTGGCGTTATATCAGGGTGACCACACTAGGGAGGTACAGCAACTTCGGGTAGAGGGTTCGACCAGTTCCGAAGATGACCCTGAAGTCTACTTCGGAGAGTTATCACATTCCGGGAGGAATGAATCTAAGGAGGGGGCAGTGTAACGGGTGACAGATGTGTGACGGATGAATGTGACGGATGATTGTGACAGATGCGCGAGAGGAATGCATGTGTTTTGATGTAGCTGCTTGCCATAAAGGGTAGAGTCCGTGAATGAGGAAGAAGGTTTTGACAGGAACTTGACAATGCCCTCGACGCCTTGGGTGGATCTACCCTTTTCTCTACGTTAGACTTAAAGAGCGGATACTGGCAGGTTGAAATGGATCCTTCTGATAAAGAGAAGACCGCCTTCACTAGTGGATCAGGTTTGTGGCAATTTACCGTCCTTCCATTTGGCTTATGCAATGCTCCTGCTACCTTTGAAAGGTTGATGGAAACTATTCTTCGAGGTTTATCCTGGGAATCTTGTTTGGTCTACTTAGATGACATCATTATCATGGGTAAGGATTTTAAGGAACATTTGACTAACCTAGAAGAAGTTTTTCGACGACTGAAAAAGGCCAATCTAACATTGAATGTTAAGAAATGTAACTTGCTCCAGAGACAGGTCAGTTATTTGGGACATGTTGTAAGCAAGAATGGCGTTACTGTAGACCCCGCCAAGATTCAAGCCGTTCAAGAGTGGCCGGTCCCTTCTGATAAGCATCAACTTCGCAGCTTCCTCGGTCTTTGCTCATATTACCGACGATTTGTTAGACATTTTGGAGACATCGCCAAGCCCTTAACGAGACTAACTGAGCAAGACAAGACTTTTTGTTGGAGTGAAGAATGCCAAAAGGCCTTTGAATTTTTAAAGAAAGAATTGACTTCGGCCCCTGTTCTCGCTTATCCTCGTCCTGACGGCAGACTTATTCTGGATACCGACGCTAGCAATGTGGGAATCGGAGCCATACTTTCACAACTTCAAGACGGAAAAGAAAGAGTTCTAGGATACTTTAGCAAGACATTATCAAAATCCGAAAGAAACTATTGTGTAACGAGACGTGAACTCCTCGCAGTTGTAAAGTCTGTGGAACATTTCTACAAATACTTATATGGCAAAAGATTCCTAATTAGAACAGACCATGCCAGTTTAAAGTGGCTACTGAGCTTTAGAAATCCAGAGGGCAGATAGCAAGATGGTTGGAAAAACTCCAGGAATACGATTTTGAAATCGAACATAGACCTGGAACTAAGCACCGTAACGCCGATGCACTTTCTCGAAGGCCATGCCCACCTAATTGCACAAATTGCAGTCGACTCGAACAAAACGAGAAGCTCGCTCTAATAAAAGTGGTGCCAGACGACTTGTGCTCCAGAATGGAAGAGGAACAAAACAACGATCACGTTATTAGGAAGATCCTGGAATGGAAAAGAACGGGTCAGCGTCCCTCCCTATGGCGAGAGGTATCATCGTCCTCTCCGGTCTTAAAATCCTATTGGGCCCAATGGAATTCTTTGACTTTAGACGGAGGGCTCCTTAAAAGGATAGTTGAAAACCCTGATGGCTCAGAAATCAAGAAACAAATTGTGGTCCCAAGAAGTACGGTGCCGGAAATTTTAAAACAACTTCATAATGACATATCTGGAGGACACCTAGGTATTACAAAGACGCTGCAAAAAGTCCGGGATAGATTTTATTGGGTTAATTGCTCCAACGATGTTAAAGATTGGTGCCGCAAATGCACGACGTGTGCTGCTAGCAATGGACCTAATCGTAAACCTAAAGCAGAGATGCAGCAATATCTTGTCGGAAGTCCATTCGAAAGAATCGCCGTAGATGTGTTGGGGCCACTACCAACTAGTGAGGTTGGAAATAAATACATCTTCGTTGTGATGGACTACTTTTCTAAATGGGTGGAAGCCTACCCTGTTCGAAACCAAAAAGCCCCTACCTTGTCCGATATTCTGGTCAACGAGTTCATTAGCCGTTTTGGGGTACCGTTGGAGCTGCACGCAGATCAGGGAAGAAATTTTGAAAGTAAGCTATTTCAAGAAGTCTGCAAATGATTAGGTATCCATAAAACTAGAACTACAGCGATGCATCCACAGTCTGATGGAATGGTTGAACGAATGAACCGAACCATTGCAAATTATTTATCGAAAGTGGTCTCATATATAATGGAATGCTGAAAGTTGTCCTGTCAGTAAAATGGGATTCTATACAAGTAAAATATCAACCTTGTTTATGGTTAAGCAAGCCATTGACGTTCCATGTCGCTAAGAATATTTATGAAAGTAATCGTGGTTAGCAGATTCAGTATCGTACTGTTTTAGCTTATCAGCTGAGAAAACATGGTCTTAAATTCGTTTAAAAATAATGTTGTTAGTTGTTTTTCTAAATTTGAATTTGGTCTTAATTGCGATATGTCTTGAGTTGCGGCTTGTGCATATGTGAGGTTCCATTAGATTGGAGTTGTGTATGTTGGTTTGCTTGCAAGTTTTGATTTTTTAATGCAACTAATTTTTTATGTACTCTGCAGCCCCTATAGTTTGCAGGGTGTGTTTCCCCACATAGTACGCATCTCGCGGGAGTGTTCTTTGGTTTTTTACATATTTTAGAGTCATGCTGCCCTCCGCACTTCAAACAGTTGAATGGTTTTAAACAGTATGATTTTGAATGACCGTACGCTTGACATCTAATGCATTGTACTATATTATTATTCTTTCTGGTGGCTTCTACAGTTATTTTAGTGTGGCACAGAAATTCTTGTTTAAATATATCCTTATTGTTGGCCTGGGGTTCCATGTCTACAAATAAAAGAGATAATGGTTCTTTGGCGACTCTGTGCTTCACATTCATTATGTTTCGGATTTTGTGTCCTAAATTTTTTAGCTCTGCTTTTATAACATTTATGGGAATAGAATGATGAAGATGTCTTATAATTATCCTATACGCTCGTTCCTCTTATTTTATTTGGTAAATGTGGTGCGGAATATTCTCGTCTTTTAAGTATCTCGCTTGTTTTTTGTATGTGTCTATCGTGATTGCAAATATTTTGATGGTGTCATTTGGAACTGCTCGTGTAATACGTTTCTTGTTATATTGGTTAGGTTTTTCACCATTTCGCTGTAGTTTTTTACTACGTATATAAATATTGGTGGGGGTTTTTGTGAATTTTGTCGGTTTTCTCTGTTACTATTATTGTTTTGGCTTGTCTCAGTCTCATTAGCATTGGATATACATCAAAGCGGTTCTGCAGTGTAGTGGGTGGACTGCTAGGGCTAGTGGGTTCGTTGTTTTGATTGTCCCTCTTTCTTTTCCAAACAACTTGCCATGAGTATTTCTTCTTTGTTTCTTCCTCGCTTGGATCAAGTTCTCTATCGCTAACGTCTGAGTTGTAATTTAGTTCAGGTATATGGCTTTGGTTATTGGGAGGGTATTTGTTTTTGTTGATATGTTGTTGGGAAATTGCATATTTGATATATATCTGGTTAAGGGAAAATAGGAGATGATTGCGACTGAATTGGATATTGAAACTGTGGTAAGTTTGGTAAGGGGATGCCTTGCTGTTGTGAGTATAACTGGTTTTGAGGAGGAGGGTACCCTTGGAGTAGAAGTTGTTGTGAGGAATACATTCTCCTCAAGGTTGACTTAGACTTAACTGCTCACCTGTCGCCTTTTGTAGATGAAAAATGAAACGCCACTGGTAATTTTCTATTCATATATAGATACGTGACACTATTTTTTTTTCGCTAGTAATAAGCACTTGGCCTATTTATTTGATTTAAAACTATTTATCCTTTTTGTTTATTCTGGTTTCTTATCGCAGCAAACTTGATAATTCAGAAGTCGTCCTCGACACGTCTTTATGCTACTGTAATAATACTTCTGAACAATAATGTAGCCATCGCTAATAACACATTGTCTATACAAAAGTTATAATAAGAAAATATGTAGAGATGCTTTAAATGATATATGTTCAAATGAAATTTTTCATTAAAAGGATATGTATAATTAGGCCTCTTTATATATTTTTTTAATATTTAATAATATAGATTACAATGACACATATATTATAAAAGAAATTAGTTCATTGTCATTTTACTGATTTACTTTCTAATTTTATTAGTTTTGTATGTCAAACTTGTTTCAAATTTGGCTTTCTACCTATATTTTTATTTTATTTTCTTGGGTTACGTTCTATGTTTTAAGTTCTAGTTAAATTACTGTATCTTATTGCCATATATATATATATATACCTATTAGTCGGCAAATAACAGAAATTTAATTATATATATATATATATATAAAGGTAGTTTATTTGCTGACTAATAAGGTATGAAACCAGTAATATTGGGGTATGCAGCAATTAATAAAAGTAAACTCTTTATACTTTTTTCCAAGCTTTCGGAAAATTTATTTCCATTTTCAAGGAATGTATACGAGGATTATAAAATTTGTTCTTTACAATGGTAAATATAAATATAATTAAAACTATTATTTTGAAAAAAATTTTTTTAGAAAAAGGTGTCAGAATAACATTAGTAGAATTGTTTGTAAAACAATAGCTATTTATTTTTGAAAATGCCAAAGGGTGCTTAATTTTTTAATTAATTTAAATTGAAAGAAGAAAAATAAATTAAAAGAAGAATTTCTTAGGTTGAATTTGAAGTTTACAATATTACTCATACATCCTTTTCATAAACACTGTCAAAATAAATGTCCATGTCAGAAAATAATCAAAATAAATTTTCAAAAAAATATTATTATTAAACAGTAATTTAGTAAGATGATTTATTATGTAAGTTGTTCTTTTATGTTTTTATCCTTAGATAGTAAATACAAATAAACATCACTGAGATTTTTATGATCACTCTTTTTATTAATGATTTTTTCTTCTTGAGAAATAAAAGACATTTCTAAGAAGAGTCTTTTTTCAAAATAGGTTGTATATCTAAAACACTAACAGATAAAAAATCCATTACATGATCATTTTCAACGACGTGCTTGGCCAATTCACATCTTTCAGGGTGTAATCTACAATCACTTTTATGTAAAGATAATCGATTTTTTAATTTTTGACTCGTATGGCCTATATACTTTTTTCGCAATTTTTACATGGAATGGAGTAAATTAAATTAGATAATTTAAGGATCGGAGTTTTATCTTTTACTTTTGTAAATGTTGATCTAATGGTAAAACATGTTTTGTTTGCAATTTTGATATTTGTTAATGGCCTAAAAATTCTTTTTAATTTTGGTGTTATTTCTTTTATATATGGTAAAGACACATAATAATTTATCATTTCAGTGTTATTATTTAATTGTAAATGTTATTCATTATTTACTTGAGGAATCAATTTATCGTTAAGTGAAGAAGTATTATATAATATATTTTTAATTAATTTATTGGGGTAACCATTATTCAAAAATAATTGCTGAAGTATCTTAAAATTATCTTTATGAAATTTTGGATCTGAAATCATCGTTATACGATTTTTCATTTGGTTAATTAAGTTAATTTTCATTGAATATTTATGATATGACCAATAGTTCATTATTCTTCCTGAATTTGTTGGTTTTTGATACCAATTAATCGAAATAGTGTTGTCAACATTTCTTATAAACTTAGTGTCCAAAAATGGTATACTTTGTTGTTCATCTTCTTTTTCGATGGTAAATTGTATGTGTGGATCATAACTATTAAATATAAAAATAATTTCATCTAAGCTATCTTTTGGTAACGCCAAAACAATGTCATCTACATATTTTTTAATAAATATTAATTTAAAAGGCAAAACTGGTATAACGGTATCTAATAAGTTATCCATAACATAACATGCTATAATTGGAGAAATAGCAGCACCCATTGGAGTACCAAAAATTTGCTTATATATCTGATTATTAAATGAAAAATATGTATTTTCAAAAAGAAATTTAATTATTTCTTGAAAATTCTTTTTGGGTATAGAACAATGTTGACTAATTTTATCCCAATTTGTATCAATTGCTCTTAAAGCTGAATCCAAATATACATTACTAAATAATGAAATCACATCCAAACTACAAATAACATAATTATCAGGTAATTTAAACTTATTAAATTTTTTGAAAACGTCAAAAGAATCCTTTATGTAATATTCTGTGTTAAAATCATAAGCATTTGTTAGTATCTCGGTAATATGAGTGCTTAATAAATTTGTTGGAGTATTTATACATGCTACTATAGGTCTTAATGATAATATTGGCTTATGGATTTTAGGAAGACCATAAAATTTTGCAGGAATGCCATTATAGCAAGTTAATTTATCTTTTGTAATTTTATTTATATGTTTATTATCATATAGTTTTTTTACAATGGAATTGCACTTATTCTGAATTGTTGTGGTAGGATTTTTATTTAATTTAATATAAGAAGAATTATTATTTATTATGTCTAGAGAAAGATTAATATAATTTTCTTTTAGCATAATAACTGTACAATTACCTTTATCACTGTTTGTTACAACTATATTTGGATTATTTTTTAAAAATCTTTTAGTTTTATGGAATAAATTGCGAAAAAAATTATTATTATTAGACTTATAATTTACATGGTTTGTAATAACATTTGTTGATTTTGCCATTATTGTTTTTCTTAAATTATCATCAGATGTAAGTGAAATTATATTATCAATATCTGCTAGGATATGTTTAATTTTAATATCTTGACCAAGTATTGGTTCAACACTAAATTTAGGTCCCAAGGATAAAAACACAAAATGTCAAGAGGTATAACTATATCAGTCAAGTTTTTAATCCATTTAGGATTTGTTTTTAATTTTAATTTAAACTGTTCATCTATTAATCTATTTAATTTATTAATATTTTTCTTTTTTGTAGAATAAAAAATCTTATTATAGGTTATTTTCTGACGATATTCAAAATTCTTAAAAATATACTCTGACGTGGATTGAATAATGTTATTTTTAAATATTTCTAAATTTTTTCCAAATTTACAATAGTTTTATGATTATTAGATATCTCAATATTTAAAATTTTACTTTCTAAACCTAAGAAAAAACCTGTATATCTTTTCATTCCAATATCTTGACGGTGTAAAAGGTCTATTAGAGTTACTAGAGAATGATTCACGTGGTTTGGAATGATGGACTCTTTCTACATTTCAGTAAAAAGCATCTTCTATTGTATTCTTTGGCAAGTTTCATCTTTGATTTGGACCAATTTTTCAAATACTGAACACTACATTTACCATATTTTTCTTCGATGTCATTATAGAACCCCATGATCTTTACTTATGTAAAGGTAGTTTATTTGCTGACTAATAAGGTATGAAACCAGTAATATTGGGGTATGCAGCAATTAATAAAAGTAAACTCTTTATACTTTTTTCCAAGCTTTCGGAAAATTTATTTCCATTTTCAAGGAATGTATACGAGGATTATAAAATTTGTTCTTTACAATGGTAAATATAAATATAATTAAAACTATTATTTTGAAAAAAATTTTTTTAGAAAAAGGTGTCAGAATAACATTAGTAAAATTGTTTGTAAAACAATAGCTATTTATTTTTGAAAATGCCAAAGGGTGCTTAATTTTTTAATTAATTTAAATTGAAAGAAGAAAAATAAATTAAAAGAAGAATTTCTTAGGTTGAATTTGAAGTTTACAATATTACTCATACATCCTTTTCATAAACACTGTCAAAATAAATGTCAATGTCAGAAAATAATCAAAATAAATTTTCAAAAAAATATTATTATTAAACAGTAATTTAGTAAGATGATTTATTATGTAAGTTGTTCTTTTATGTTATAACGATGATTTCAGATCCAAAATTTCATAAAGATAATTTTAAGATACTTCAGCAATTATTTTTGAATAATGGTTACCCCAATAAATTAATTAAAAATATATTATATAATACTTCTTCACTTAACGATAAATTGATTCCTCAAGTAAATAATGAATTACATTTACAATTAAATAATAACACTGAAATGATAAATTATTATGTGTCTTTACCATATATAAAAGAAATAACACCAAAATTAAAAAGAATTTTTAGGCCATTAACAAATATCAAAATTGCAAACAAAACATGTTTTACCATTAGATCAACATTTACAAAAGTAAAAGATAAAACTCCGATCCTTGAATTATCTAATTTAATTTACTCCATTCCATGTAAAAATTGCGAAAAAAAGTATATAGGCCATACGAGTCAAAAATTAAAAAATCGATTATCTTTACATAAAAGTGATTGTAGATTACACCCTGAAAGATGTGAATTGGCCAAGCACGTCGTTGAAAATGATCATGTAATGGATTTTTTATCTGTTAGTGTTTTAGATATAAAACCTATTTTGAAAAAAAGACTCTTAAAAATGTCTTTTATTTCTCAAGAAGAAAAAATCATTAATAAAAAGAGTGATCATAAAAATCTCAGTGATGTTTATTTTTATTTACTATCTAAGGATAAAAACATAAAAGAACAACTTACATAATAAATCATCTTACTAAATTACTGTTTAATAATATTTTTTTAAAAATTTATTTTGATTATTTTCTGACATTGACATTTATTTTGACAGTGTTTATGAAAAGGATGTATGAGTAATATTGTAAACTTCAAATTCAACCTAAGAAATTCTTCTTTTAATTTATTTTTCTTCTTTCAATTTAAATTAATTAAAAAATTAAGCACCCTTTGGCATTTTCAAAAATAAATAGCTATTGTTTTACAAACAATTTTACTAATGTTATTCTGACACCTTTTTCTAAAAAATTTTTTTTCAAAATAATAGTTTTAATTATATTTATATTTACCATTGTAAAGAACAAATTTTATAATCCTCGTATACATTCCTTGAAAATGGAAATAAATTTTCCGAAAGCTTGGAAAAAAGTATAAAGAGTTTACTTTTATTAATTGCTGCATACCCCAATATTACTGGTTTCATACCTTATTAGTCAGCAAATAAACTACCTTTACATAAGTAAAGATCATGGGGTTCTATAATGACATCGAAGAAAAATATGGTAAATGTAGTGTTCAGTATTTGAAAAATTGGTCCAAATCAAAGATGAAACTTGCCAAAGAATACAATAGAAGATGCTTTTACTGAAATGTAGAAAAGAGTCCATCATTCCAAACCACGTGAATCATTCTCTAGTAACTCTAATAGACCTTTTACACCGTCAAGATATTGGAATGAAAAGATATACAGGTTTTTTCTTAGGTTTAGAAAGTAAAATTTTAAATATTGAGATATCTAATAATCATAAAACTATTTTAAATTTGTAAAAAATTTAGAAATATTTAAAAATAACATTATTCAATCCACGTCAGAGTATATTTTTAAGAATTTTGAATATCGTCAGAAAATAACCTATAATAAGATTTTTTATTCTACAAAAAAGAAAAATATTAATAAATTAAATAGATTAATAGATGAACAGTTTAAATTAAAATTAAAAACAAATCCTAAATGGATTAAAAACTTGACTGATATAGTTATACCTCTTGACATTTTGTGTTTTTTATCCTTGGGACCTAAATTTAGTGTTGAACCAATACTTGGTCAAGATATTAAAATTAAACATATCTAGCAGATATTGATAATATAATTTCACTTACATCTGATGATAATTTAAGAAAAACAATAATGGCAAAATCAACAAATGTTATTACAAACCATGTAAATTATAAGTCTAATAATAATAATTTTTTTCGCAATTTATTCCATAAAACTAAAAGATTTTTAAAAAATAATCCAAATATAGTTGTAACAAACAGTGATAAAGGTAATTGTACAGTTATTATGCTAAAAGAAAATTATATTAATCTTTCTCTAGACATA
Source organism: Ophraella communa (assembly GCA_035357415.1). Lineage (NCBI taxonomy): Eukaryota > Metazoa > Arthropoda > Insecta > Coleoptera > Chrysomelidae > Ophraella > Ophraella communa. Next base: position 23,702,575 of record CM068994.1, on the reverse strand, counting down.
ATAAATAATAATTCTTCTTATATTAAATTAAATAAAAATCCTACCACAACAATTCAGAATAAGTGCAATTCCATTGTAAAAACTATATGATAATAAACATATAAATAAAATTACAAAAGATAAATTAACTTGCTATAATGGCATTCCTGCAAAATTTTATGGTCTTCCTAAAATCCATAAGCCAATATTATCATTAAGACCTATAGTAGCATGTATAAATACTCCAACAAATTTATTAAGCACTCATATTACCGAGATACTAACAAATGCTTATGATTTTAACACAGAATATTACATAAAGGATTCTTTTGACGTTTTCAAAAAATTTAATAAGTTTAAATTACCTGATAATTATGTTATTTGTAGTTTGGATGTGATTTCATTATTTAGTAATGTATATTTGGATTCAGCTTTAAGAGCAATTGATACAAATTGGGATAAAATTAGTCAACATTGTTCTATACCCAAAAAGAATTTTCAAGAAATAATTAAATTTCTTTTTGAAAATACATATTTTTCATTTAATAATCAGATATATAAGCAAATTTTTGGTACTCCAATGGGTGCTGCTATTTCTCCAATTATAGCATGTTATGTTATGGATAACTTATTAGATACCGTTATACCAGTTTTGCCTTTTAAATTAATATTTATTAAAAAATATGTAGATGACATTGTTTTGGCGTTACCAAAAGATAGCTTAGATGAAATTATTTTTATATTTAATAGTTATGATCCACACATACAATTTACCATCGAAAAAGAAGATGAACAACAAAGTATACCATTTTTGGACACTAAGTTTATAAGAAATGTTGACAACACTATTTCGATTAATTGGTATCAAAAACCAACAAATTCAGGAAGAATAATGAACTATTGGTCATATCATAAATATTCAATGAAAATTAACTTAATTAACCAAATGAAAAATCGTATAACGATGATTTCAGATCCAAAATTTCATAAAGATAATTTTAAGATACTTCAGCAATTATTTTTGAATAATGGTTACCCCAATAAATTAATTAAAAATATATTATATAATACTTCTTCACTTAACGATAAATTGATTCCTCAAGTAAATAATGAATAACATTTACAATTAAATAATAACACTGAAATGATAAATTATTATGTGTCTTTACCATATATAAAAGAAATAACACCAAAATTAAAAAGAATTTTTAGGCCATTAACAAATATCAAAATTGCAAACAAAACATGTTTTACCATTAGATCAACATTTACAAAAGTAAAAGATAAAACTCCGATCCTTAAATTATCTAATTTAATTTACTCCATTCCATGTAAAAATTGCGAAAAAAAGTATATAGGCCATACGAGTCAAAAATTAAAAAATCGATTATCTTTACATAAAAGTGATTGTAGATTACACCCTGAAAGATGTGAATTGGCCAAGCACGTCGTTGAAAATGATCATGTAATGGATTTTTTATCTGTTAGTGTTTTAGATATAAAACCTATTTTGAAAAAAAGACTCTTCTTAGAAATGTCTTTTATTTTTCAAGAAGAAAAAATCATTAATAAAAAGAGTGATCATAAAAATCTCAGTGATGTTTATTTGTATTTACTATCTAAGGATAAAAACATAAAAGAACAACTTACATAATAAATCATCTTACTAAATTACTGTTTAATAATAATATTTTTTGAAAATTTATTTTGATTATTTTCTGACATTGACATTTATTTTGACAGTGTTTATGAAAAGGATGTATGAGTAATATTCTAAACTTCAAATTCAACCTAAGAAATTCTTCTTTTAATTTATTTTTCTTCTTTCAATTTAAATTAATTAAAAAAATTAAGCACCCTTTGGCATTTTCAAAAATAAATAGCTATTGTTTTACAAACAATTTTACTAATGTTATTCTGACACCTTTTTCTAAAAAAATTTTTTTTTCAAAATAATAGTTTTAATTATATTTATATTTACCATTGTAAAGAACAAATTTTATAATCCTCGTATACATTCCTTGAAAATGGAAATAAATTTTCCGAAAGCTTGGAAAAAAGTATAAAGAGTTTACTTTTATTAATTGCTGCATACCCCAATATTACTGGTTTCATATATATATATATATATATATATATATATATATATATATATATATATATATATATATATATATATTTATATATATAATTAAATTTATGTTCTTTGCCGACTAATAGGTATTAAACCAGAATTTTTTGGGGTATACGGCAATGTGTTTTAAGAAAACTCTTTTACTTGTTTTCCAAGCTTTCGAAATATATTTATTTCATTATCAAGGAATAAGCACAAGTATAAATAGAATTGGTGTTAAAAAAATGGTAAATATAACATAAAAAACTATTTTAACTTTAATTTGGAATTTAAAAAAATTTTTTTAAGTCAAATTATTTATAAAACAAAATAACGTCATAAAATTAATAAACAACTTAATTGCTTCAGATAAAATGTAATAATAAAAGAGTAGAAAATAATAGGTTATAATTTTTTAATTTCTTCTTTCATGAAAAATTTAAATTTTGATTAAAATATTTAATTGTTCTATGATAAAAAATAAGGATATCTTATTCTTTTTTATAATTTTGATTTAAGCTTCTAAAATGTCATTTAAAATCAAAATAAAAATGTCAAATAAATGTCATGAATTTTAGGTATTATTTAGATCTTTATTTGTATGTTTATCCAAAGATAGCAGATAATAATAAATGTCACTCAAGTTTTTATGGTCACTTTTTTTATTCATAATATTATTAACTTGTGATATAGATGCCATTTCCAAAAAAAGTCTTTTAATTTTTTTATTTGAAAATACTTATTTTGCATTTAACAATCAATTATACAAACAAACATTCGGTACTCCAATGGGAGCTTCCATCTCTCCAATTATTTCTTGCTATGTAATGGATAATTTATTAGATACTGTCATTCCCGTATTACCTTTTAATTTAATTTTTGTTAAAAAATATGTGGATGACAATATTTTGGCATTACCTAAAGATGGTTTAAATGAACTTCTTTTTATATTTAATTCTTATGATCCTCATATTCAATTTACATTAGAAAAAGAGGACGTAGAACATAGTGTTCCATTTTTAGACACAAAATTTATTAGAAAAGATAACACTATTACTATAGATTGGTACAGAAAACCAATAAATTCTGGTAGAATTATGAATTTTTGGTCATATCATAAATTTTCGACTAAAATTAATTTAATAATGCAAATGAAAAAAAGAATTACATTGATTTCGGATCCTATTTTTCATAATAAAAATTTTAAAATTTTACATGAAATGTTTTTAGAAAATGGTTATCCCAATAAATTAATAAAAAATGTATTAAGTAATAATTCTTACAATATAAATACATATGATCAAAATAATAAAGAATTAGACATTCAAACCAATAATACAAAATTATATGTATCATTACCATACATTCGAGAAATTACATCTAAATTAAGTAGAATTTTTAAACCATTAAATAATATTAAAATTACGAGTAGAACATGTCTTACCTTAAACAAAATTTTTAGTAAAGTAAAAGATACAACTCCAATTTTGGATTTATCTTATGTAGTATATTGTATTCCTTGTTCTGCTTGCGACAAAAAATACATAGTTCAAACTGGCCAAAGATTAAAACAACGTTTATCCTTGCATAAGAGTGATACCAGGTTACATCCTGAAAGATGTGATTTGGCTAAACATTCAATAACTAATGACCATCTGCTTCTGTTAGTATTTTGGATGTACAAATTAACAATAAAAAAAGACTTTTTTTTGGAAATGGCATCTATATCACAAGACAATGATATTATGAATAAAAAAAGTGTCCATAAAAACTTGAGTGACATTTATTATTATCTGCTATCTTTGGATAAACATACAAATAAAGATCTAAATAATACCTAAAATTCATGACATTTATTTGACATTTTTATTTTGATTTTAAATGACATTTTAGAAGCTTAAATCAAAATTATAAAAAGAATAAGATATCCTTATTTTTTATCATAGAACAATTAAATATTTTAATCAAAATTTAAATTTTTCATGAAAGAGGAAATTAAAAAATTATAACCTATTATTTTCTACTCTTTTATTATTACATTTTATCTGAAGCAATTAAGTTGTTTATTAATTTTATGACGTTATTTTGTTTTATAAATAATTTGACTTAAAAATTTTTTTAAATTCCAAATTAAAGTTAAAATAGTTTTTATGTTACATTTACCATTTTTTAATACCAATTTTGTTTATACTCGTGCTTATTCCTTTATAATGAAATAAATATATTTCGAAAGCTTGGAAAACAAGTAAAAGAGTTTTCTTAAAACACATTGCCGTATACCCCAAAAATTGATATATATATATATATATATATATATATATAATTAAATTTATGTTCTTTGCCGACTAATAGGTATTAAACCAGAATTCTTTGGGGTAAACGGCAATGTTTTTTAAGAAAACTCTTTACTTGTTTTCCAAGCTTTCGAAATACATTTATTTCATTTTCAAGGAAAAAGTGTGAGTTAAAACAAAATTGGTGTTAACAACTTGGTAAATATAACATAAAAAAACTATTTTAACTTTAATTTGGAATTTAAAAAAATTTTTAAGTCAAATTATTTATAAAACAAAATAACGTCATTAAATTAATAAACAACTTAATTGCTTACAATAAAATTTAATAATAAAAGGGTAGAAAATAATAGGTTATAATTTGATTTCTTCTTTTATAAAAAATGTGAATTTTGATTTAAATTTACTAAATATTTAATTGTTCTATGATAAAAAATAAGGATATCTAATTTTTTTTATAATTTTGAATTAAGCTTCTAAAATGTCATTTAAAAATCAAAAAATGAAAATGTTAAATAGACGTCATGAATTTTAGGTATTATTTAGATCTTTATTTTTATGTTTATCTAAAGATAGCAAATAATAATAAATGTCACTCAAGTTTTTATGGTCACTCGGGTTATTATTGTCACTTTTTTTATTAATAATGTCATTTTCTTGTGAAATAAATGCCATTTCCAAAAAAGTCTTTTTTAGTGTTAAATTGTATATCTAAAATATTAGCAGAAGCATAATCAACAAGATGGTCATTATTTATGGAATGTTTAGCCAATTCACATCTTTCAGGATGTAACCTTGTATCACTCTTATGTAATGATAAACGTTGTTTTAATCTTTGGCCAGTTTGACCTATATATTTTTGGTCGCAAACAGAACAAGGAATACAATATACTACATTAGATAAGTCTAAAATTGGAGTTGTATCTTTTACTTTTACTGAAAATGTTTTTATGGTAAGACATGTTCTACTGGTAATTTTGATATTATTTAATGGTTTAAAAACTCTACTTAATTTGGATGAAATTTCTCTAATATATGGTAAAGATATATATAATTTTGTATTATTAGTTTGGATTTCTGAATCTTTATTATTATTACGATCATATGTATTTTAAATTGTTAGAATAATTATTTAATACATTTTTAATTAATTTATTAGGATAACCATTTTCTAAAAACATTTCATGTAAAATTTTAAAATTTTTATTGTGAAAAATAGGATCCGAAATCAATGTTATTCTTTTTTCATTTGCATTATTAAATTAATTTTAGTCGAAAATTTATGATATGACCAAAAATTCATTATTCTACCAGAATTTATTGGTTTTCTGTACCAATCTATAGTTATAGTGTTATCTTTTCTAATAAATTTTGTGTCTAAAAATGGTACACTATGTTCTTCGTCCTCTTTTTCTAATGTAAACTGAATGTGAGGATCATAAGAATTAAATATGAAAAGAAGTTCATTTAAACCATCTTTAGGTAATGCCAAAATAATGTCATCCACATATTTTTTAACAAAAATTAAATTAAAAGGTAATACGGGAATAACAGTATCTAGTAAATTATCCATTACATAACAAGAAATAATTGGAGAGATGGAAGCTCCCATTGAGTACCGAATGTTTGTTTATATAATTGATTGTTAAATGAAAAATATGTATTTTCAAATAAAAAAATTAAAATTTCTTCAAAGTATTTTTTGGATATTGAACAATGCTGGCTAATATCACTCCATTTTTTATCTATTGCTCTTAAAGCAAATTCTAAATAAACATTACTAAACAAAGAAACGACATCCAAACTACAAATAATATAATTTTTCGGTAACTGAAATTTATTAAATTTTTAAAAACATCATAAGAATCTTTAATGTAGTATTCTGTATTATAATCATATGCTTTTGTTAATATTTCAGTAATATATGAACCAAGTAAATTAGTAGGAGTGTTTAATGAAGCTACAATAGGTCTAATTGATAATACTGGTTTGTGAATTTTAGGAAGACCATAAAACTTTGCTGGAATTCCATTATAGCAAATCAATTTTTGTTTCGTAGTTTTATCAATTTGTTTTTTATTGTAAAGTTTTTTATAATAGAATTACATTTATTTTGAATTGTAATTGTTGGATCTTTTTTTAATTTTACATAAGATGAACTGTTATCAAGAATGTCCAGTGATAATTCAATATAATTGTCTTTAAACATAACTACAGTACAATTTCCTTTATCACTGTTAGTAACGATAATATTTGAGTGATTCTTTAAAAATTTTTTAGTTTTATGATATAAATTACGAAAAAACTTACTATTAGAATTTTGGTTAATATGATTTGTGATAATATTAGTTGATTTTGCTATTAATGTTTTCCTTAAATTATCGTCTGAAGTTTGAGATGTAATATATTCAATATCTGCTAAAATATGTTTAAATTTAAGATCTTTTTCCAATAATAGGTTCAATACTAAATTTATGCCCTAAAGATAAAAAACACAAAATGTCATGTGGAATTTCAATGTTTGTTAAATTTTTAATCCATTTGGGATTTGTACTAAGTTTTAATTTAAATTCATCATCTATTAATTTATTAAATTTTTTAATATTATTTCTTTTGGTTAAATAAAAAATTTTATTAAATGTTTTTTTCTGAAAGAATTCATAGTTTTTAAATACAAAATTTGACGTTGATTGAATAATGTTGTTTTTTAAATTTTCTAAATTCTTTTCTAACGATAAAATAGTTTTTTGATTACAAGATATTTCAATATTAATAATCTTAGATCCTAACCTTAGGAAAAAACTTGTGTTTTTCTTCATGGAAATATTTTGACGATGTAAAAGATCTATTATAGGTACTATAGAATTGTCAACATGTTTTGGAATAACACCTTCTCTTCTACATCTCAATAAAAAACATCTTCGATTGAGTTCTTTTGCAAGTTTATTCTTAGCCTTGGACCAATCTTTAAAATATTGAACAGTATATTTACCATAACGTTCTTCAATGTCTTGATAAAACCCCATGATCAGTAATTTAATTAAATTTCTGTTATTTGCCGACTAATAGGTATTAAACCAGAATTTTTGGGGTAAACGGCAATGTTTTTTAAGAAAACTCTTTTACTTGTTTTCCAAGCTTTCGAAATACATTTATTTCATTTTCAAGGAAAAAGTGTGAGTTAAAACAAAATTGGTGTTAACAACTTGGTAAATATAACATAAAAAAACTATTTTAACTTTAATTTGGAATTTAAAAAAATTTTTTAAGTCAAATTATTTATAAAACAAAATAACGTCATAAAATTAGTAAACAACTTAATTGCTTACGATAAAATTTAATAATAAAAGAGTAGAAAATAATAGGTTATAATTTGATTTCTTCTTTTATAAAAAATGTGAATTTTGATTAAAATTTACTAAATATTTAATTGTTCTATGATAAAAAATAACGATATCTTATTCTTTTTTATAATTTTGAATTAAGCTTCTAAAATGTCATTTAAAAATCAAAAAAAATAAAAATGTCAAATAGATGTCATGAATTTTAGGTATTATTTAGATCTTTATTTGTATGTTTATCCAAAGATAGCAGATAATAATAAATGTCACTCAAGTTTTTATGGTCACTTTTTTTATTCATAATATCATTCTCTTGTGATATAGATGCCATTTCCAAAAAAAGTCTTTTTTTAGTGTTAAATTGTATATCTAAAATATTAACAGAAGCATAATCAATAAGATGGTCATTATTTATGGAATGTTTAGCCAATTCACATCTTTCAGGATGTAACCTTGTATCACTCTTATGTAATGATAAACGTTGTTTTAATCTTTGGCCAGTTTGACCTATATATTTTTGGTCGCAAACAGAACAAGGAATACAATATACTACATTAGATAAGTCTAAAATTGGAGTTGTATCTTTTACTTTACTGAAAATGTTTTTTATGGTAAGACATGTTCTACTGGTAATTTTGATATTATTTAATGGTTTAAAAACTCTACTTAATTTGGATGAAATTTCTCTAATATATGGTAAAGATATATATAATTTTGTATTATTAGTTTGGATTTCTGAATCTTTATTATTATTACGATCATATGTATTTAAATTGTTAGAATAATTATTTAATACATTTTTAATTAATTTATTAGGATAACCATTTTCTAAAAACATTTCATGTAAAATTTTAAAATTTTTATTGTGCAAAAATGGGATCCGAAATCAATGTTATTCTTTTTTTCATTTGCATTATTAAATTAATTTTAGTCGAAAATTTATGATATGACCAAAAATTCATTATTCTACCAGAATTTATTGGTTTTCTGTACCAATCTATAGTTATAGTGTTATCTTTTCTAATAAATTTTGTGTCTAAAAATGGTACACTATGTTCTTCGAAAAATTATATTATTTGTAGTTTGGATGTCGTTTCTTTGTTTAGTAATGTTTATTTAGAATTTGCTTTAAGAGCAATAGATAAAAAATGGAGTGATATTAGCCAGCATTGTTCAATATCCAAAAAATACTTTGAAGAAATTTTAATTTTTTTATTTGAAAATACATATTTTTCATTTAACAATCAATTATATAAACAAACATTCGGTACTCCAATGGGAGCTTCCATCTCTCCAATTATTTCTTGTTATGTAATGGATAATTTACTAGATACTGTTATTCCCGTATTACCTTTTAATTTAATTTTTGTTAAAAAATATGTGGATGACATTATTTTGGCATTACCTAAAGATGGTTTAAATGAACTTCTTTTCATATTTAATTCTTATGATCCTCACATTCAGTTTACATTAGAAAAAGAGGACGAAGAACATAGTGTACCATTTTTTAGACACAAAATTTATTAGAAAAGATAACACTATAACTATAGATTGGTACAGAAAACCAATAAATTCTGGTAGAATAATGAATTTTTGGTCATATCATAAATTTTCGACTAAAATTAATTTAATAATGCAAATGAAAAAAAGAATAACATTGATTTCGGATCCTATTTTTCACAATAAAAATTTTAAAATTTTACATGAAATGTTTTTAGAAAAATGGTTATCCTAATAAATTAATTAAAAATGTATTAAATAATTATTCTAACAATTTAAATACATATGATCGTAATAATAATAAAGATTCAGAAATCCAAACTAATAATACAAAATTATATATATCTTTACCATATATTAGAGAAATTTCATCCAAATTAAGTAGAGTTTTTAAACCATTAAATAATATCAAAATTACCAGTAGAACATGTCTTACCATAAAAAACATTTTCAGTAAAGTAAAAGATACAACTCCAATTTTAGACTTATCTAATGTAGTATATTGTATTCCTTGTTCTGTTTGCGACCAAAAATATATAGGTCAAACTGGCCAAAGATTAAAACAACGTTTATCATTACATAAGAGTGATACAAGGTTACATCCTGAAAGATGTGAATTGGCTAAACATTCCATAAATAATGACCATCTTATTGATTATGCTTCTGTTAATATTTTAGATATACAATTTAACACTAAAAAAAGACTTTTTTTGGAAATGGCATCTATATCACAAGAGAATGATATTATGAATAAAAAAAGTGACCATAAAAACTTGAGTGACATTTATTATTATCTGCTATCTTTGGATAAACATACAAATAAAGATCTAAATAATACCTAAAATTCATGACATCTATTTGACATTTTTATTTTTTTGATTTTTAAATGACATTTTAGAAGCTTAATTCAAAATTATAAAAAAGAATAAGATATCGTTATTTTTTATCATAGAACAATTAAATATTTAGTAAATTTTAATCAAAATTCACATTTTTTATAAAAGAAGAAATCAAATTATAACCTATTATTTTCTACTCTTTTATTATTAAATTTTATCGTAAGCAATTAAGTTGTTTACTAATTTTATGACGTTATTTTGTTTTATAAATAATTTGACTTAAAAATTTTTTTAAATTCCAAATTAAAGTTAAAATAGTTTTTTTTTATGTTATATTTACCAAGTTGTTAACACCAATTTTGTTTTAACTCACACTTTTTCCTTGAAAATGAAATAAATGTATTTCGAAAGCTTGGAAAACAAGTAAAAGAGTTTTCTTAAAAAACATTGCCGTTTACCCCAAAAATTCTGGTTTAATACCTATTAGTCGGCAAATAACAGAAATTTAATTAAATTACTGATCATGGGGTTTTATCAAGACATTGAAGAACGTTATGGTAAATATACTGTTCAATATTTTAAAGATTGGTCCAAGGCTAAGAATAAACTTGCAAAAGAACTCAATCGAAGATGTTTTTTATTGAGATGTAGAAGAGAAGGTGTTATTCCAAAACATGTTGACAATTCTATAGTACCTATAATAGATCTTTTACATCGTCAAAATATTTCCATGAAGAAAAACACAAGTTTTTTCCTAAGGTTAGGATCTAAGATTATTAATATTGAAATATCTTGTAATCAAAAAACTATTTTATCGTTAGAAAAGAATTTAGAAAATTTAAAAAACAACATTATTCAATCAACGTCAAATTTTGTATTTAAAAACTATGAATTCTTTCAGAAAAAACATTTAATAAAATTTTTTATTTAACCAAAAGAAATAATATTAAAAAATTTAATAAATTAATAGATGATGAATTTAAATTAAAACTTAGTACAAATCCCAAATGGATTAAAAATTTAACAAACATTGAAATTCCACATGACATTTTGTGTTTTTTATCTTTAGGGCATAAATTTAGTATTGAACCTATTATTGGAAAAGATCTTAAATTTAAACATATTTTAGCAGATATTGAATATATTACATCTCAAACTTCAGACGATAATTTAAGGAAAACATTAATAGCAAAATCAACTAATATTATCACAAATCATATTAACCAAAATTCTAATAGTAAGTTTTTTCGTAATTTATATCATAAAACTAAAAATTTTTAAAGAATCACTCAAATATTATCGTTACTAACAGTGATAAAGGAAATTGTACTGTAGTTATGTTTAAAGACAATTATATTGAATTATCACTGGACATTCTTGATAACAGTTCATCTTATGTAAAATTAAAAAAGATCCAACAATTACAATTCAAAATAAATGTAATTCTATTATAAAAAACTTTACAATAAAAAACAAATTGATAAAACTACGAAACAAAAATTGATTTGCTATAATGGAATTCCAGCAAAGTTTTATGGTCTTCCTAAAATTCACAAACCAGTATTATCAATTAGACCTATTGTAGCTTCATTAAACACTCCTACTAATTTACTTGGTTCATATATTACTGAAATATTAACAAAAGCATATGATTATAATACAGAATACTACATTAAAGATTCTTATGATGTTTTTAAAAAATTTAATAAATTTCAGTTACCGAAAAATTATATTATTTGTAGTTTGGATGTCGTTTCTTTGTTTAGTAATGTTTATTTAGAATTTGCTTTAAGAGCAATAGATAAAAAATGGAGTGATATTAGCCAGCATTGTTCAATATCCAAAAATACTTTGAAGAAATTTTAATTTTTTATTTGAAAATACATATTTTTCATTTAACAATCAATTATATAAACAAACATTCGGTACTCCAATGGGAGCTTCCATCTCTCCAATTATTTCTTGTTATGTAATGGATAATTTACTAGATACTGTTATTCCCGTATTACCTTTTAATTTAATTTTTGTTAAAAAATATGTGGATGACATTATTTTGGCATTACCTAAAGATGGTTTAAATGAACTTCTTTTCATATTTAATTCTTATGATCCTCACATTCAGTTTACATTAGAAAAAGAGGACGAAGAACATAGTGTACCATTTTTAGACACAAAATTTATTAGAAAAGATAACACTATAACTATAGATTGGTACAGAAAACCAATAAATTCTGGTAGAATAATGAATTTTTGGTCATATCATAAATTTTCGACTAAAATTAATTTAATAATGCAAATGAAAAAAAGAATAACATTGATTTCGGATCCTATTTTTCACAATAAAAATTTTAAAATTTTACATGAAATGTTTTTAGAAAATGGTTATCCTAATAAATTAATTAAAAATGTATTAAATAATTATTCTAACAATTTAAATACATATGATCGTAATAATAATAAAGATTCAGAAATCCAAACTAATAATACAAAATTATATATATCTTTACCATATATTAGAGAAATTTCATCCAAATTAAGTAGAGTTTTTAAACCATTAAATAATATCAAAATTACCAGTAGAACATGTCTTACCATAAAAAACATTTTCAGTAAAGTAAAAGATACAACTCCAATTTTAGACTTATCTAATGTAGTATATTGTATTCCTTGTTCTGTTTGCGACCAAAAATATATAGGTCAAACTGGCCAAAGATTAAAACAACGTTTATCATTACATAAGAGTGATACAAGGTTACATCCTGAAAGATGTGAATTGGCTAAACATTCCATAAATAATGACCATCTTATTGATTATGCTTCTGTTAATATTTTAGATATACAATTTAACACTAAAAAAAGACTTTTTTGGAAATGGCATCTATATCACAAGAGAATGATATTATGAATAAAAAAAGTGACCATAAAAACTTGAGTGACATTTATTATTATCTGCTATCTTTGGATAAACATACAAATAAAGATCTAAATAATACCTAAAATTCATGACATCTATTTGACATTTTTATTTTTTTGATTTTTAAATGACATTTTAGAAGCTTAATTCAAAATTATAAAAAAGAATAAGATATCGTTATTTTTTATCATAGAACAATTAAATATTTAGTAAATTTTAATCAAAATTCACATTTTTTATAAAAGAAGAAATCAAATTATAACCTATTATTTTCTACTCTTTTATTATTAAATTTTATCGTAAGCAATTAAGTTGTTTACTAATTTTATGACGTTATTTTGTTTTATAAATAATTTGACTTAAAAAATTTTTTTAAATTCCAAATTAAAGTTAAAATAGTTTTTTTTATGTTATATTTACCAAGTTGTTAACACCAATTTTGTTTTAACTCACACTTTTTCCTTGAAAATGAAATAAATGTATTTCGAAAGCTTGGAAAACAAGTAAAAGAGTTTTCTTAAAAAACATTGCCGTTTATCCCAAAAATTCTGGTTTAATATATATATATATATATATATATATATATATATATATATATATATATATATATATATATATATATATATAAAATGGAGATATTGGGTTAAGCCCGCTAATGCAGCCGTAGACACGTGTTTCTGTCTCCTTAGACTTCATCAGTACGGCATAGCTAAGGAGAATAATACCAAAAAAACACTGAATGATGGAAAACAAATATAAATCAACACAAACGGAGTCCGCACATTTGTGGCTTCAACTGGAATTACCGATTGATTGTCGGCAAAATTCCAACATCGCCACGTACTGATGAAGTCTAAGGAGACAGAAACACGTGTCTACGGCTGCATTAGCGGGCTTAACCCAATATCTCCATTTTTTTATTTAATTCATTCCCGCAAAAATACTAATACCATTTGTATATATATATATATATATATATATATATATATATATATATATATATATAATGTTTAGATATTCTATCTATTCTAGTATAAGATCAACAGAAGTTTTTTTTTTTTTTTTTTATTTGATACAAACATGCCCGCATCAACTACTAAGAGTTATTAGCAGGAGGACTTACACAAGTAGTATAATATGATGTATTTGTGTTATATAATAATTTTTAAATTTTGTTATACAAATTAATGTCTTTGATATATTTAATTAAAGCACTTGTGTTTTTGGTGAGCACATCCTTGAATACCGCACTTAATTTATTCTGACTTCTATATCTAGAATATTCAGGACACTCCAAGATGATATGTTTTACAGTGAGGGAAACATGGCAATGTATACATTCTGGTGCTGGTTCTTTGTTGAGGAGATATTGATGTGTTAGGAGTGTATGACCTATTCGCAGTCGGGTTAAGACAACTTGGTCTCTTCGTTTTTCTGGTGTTGATAGAACTGAATCAACTTGTGGCTTAACTTCTTTCAGCTTGGATGTTGTATGATTCCATGTTACTTGCCAAGAATTAAGTATATGTTGTTTGATTGGCATTGTATGGTCAGTGTAGGGAATTTTTTGAATGTTAGGCGCTTCTTGTTTAGATGTTGTAGCTACTGCTAATTGATCGACTTCTTCGTTTCCTTTTATACCAGAGTGAGATGGAACCCACAAAAATGAGACGTTCTTTTGGCTAAGACGTATGATTTCCATTTCACTTTTGATTCGTATGAGATTAGGATGTGAAGGGTAAAGTTGTTTTAAGCCAAGTAACGCACTCAGTGAATCTGTTATGATGAGAAACTTGGTTGCTGTAGAGACTTTGCACATTTTTATGGCTTCCAGAATTGCAGTGGTTTCTGCTGTGAATATACTACATTGATTCGGTAGTCGGATGGCAGATTTGTTATTTTCGCAGATGTAAGCTGCTGCAGTTCCATTGAGATTTTTTGAAGCATCTGTATAGATTTTCAGGGTTTGGGGGTATTTTGATATAATTTCCTTGAAGAGGTTTTGTAGGAGACAGGGGTTAGTTGAAATTTTTGGATTTTGAGTGAGAGATGTATTGACATCTGGCTTCTGAGACATCCAGGGAGGAAAGTTAGAGTTTTGTTGGAGCGATAATTTAAATTGTTCAAATTCGAAGTTAGTTCGTCTCACTCTCCCTCTAAAAGGGAGATTTTTAGTTGGCTTGGAGTCATATATTTCGTCAGGAGGAGGGTTTGTTGGGAAAATGATTTGGAATGTATTATTGTTGGGATAAGCAGAAATTTTTGCGGTATAGTTTAAGGAAAGGAATTGTCGACGTAAGTACATTGGAAATTCGTTTGCAATGACTAGGAGACTGCTCGTTGGGCTGGTTCTGAAAGCGCCCAATACACATCTCAGTGAGGTAGTTTGAATGACATCTAATTTTTTTAATAATGTTTTTTTAGCAGTATCGTAGCAAATGGAACCGTAATCTAATTTACTCCTTATCAGTGATTTGTATAGGTTCAATAGGGTGATTGTACTAGCTCCCCATGTTCGGTTTGATAGAATTTTTAACAGAAGTTGTTTAATATAACTAAATCAAATAATTTTTATTATATTGTATTATTTTATTATATAATGTATCGATATTATATTTAGTATATAAATATTTTATTTAGAACTTAGTAGAAACTTCGCGAAAATTGATTATATAATGTGTAAAAAGGAGACAGATATATTTTACTATATTTTTATTCTGGAATTATCGATGATAGACGAAGCAAGTATGTCTTGTCATAAATAGGAAAGAAAGAGATACACATATTTTCCCAGAAATGACTAATCTCTAGAACAAAAAAGAAGCTTCGAGAAGTTTGAAACCTATAAAAGACTGAACAGAGGTCGTTAAGAGGTAGTATATAATTGGTAGTCAAACATTGAAGATCTGAGTGTGAATAGTCAATTTGAACAAACAGTTTTTTAAGGTAGTTATAATAAAGTGACGTTAAAAATACAAAGTAAAACAATTATAAAGTAAAACCAAGTGCCAAAAGTGACATTGAAAACTAATCAAAAGTGAAATTAAAACATTTTCGGTTGATGTAAAAAAGAAGAGTACTTACTATTATTAATACAACTAAAGGAACTATAATCCATCAACACTAAAATTTGAGGAACAAACAAAGAACAATAATTACACAAGAAATTAATCGTCTAACAACACTTCAGTTTACCAAAATCGCAAATACCACGTATCACTTCGTTCGTCTCCGTTTTTCATAGATCACCTACAGGTTTTTTCACCAATCAGGAAACAGGACTTTATATATCAAGGTTAGATAAAATTGTAATTTTTAAAAAATTTTGTAGTAGTTAGTTGCATTTTATAATTAAAAAAAAACAAAGGAATTTACTTGATATTTAATAATTAGTGTATTTGATAATCTTACTTGCCATTACATAAACAACATTGGTTAGTTTAACTTAATTCACATCAAGTAAGTTCTTTTATAATTACTAAAGGCCTTTCTTTTTAATATTTTTTTTTCTAATTAGTTTCATTATTACAACTTTCAACATTACTGTTTTAATTTAACTATTTTATAATGAATTTATAATTATAATTATACAATTTTATTCAAATACCTTCTACCTAATAACCCAATAGAAACTAGCATAACCAAACACCCCCTGAAAAAAAGATCTTGTTGCTATTAGTACATTTAAATAAGTAATATAAATCTAATAAATAAATCAATCAAATCAATAAACTTTCTCTCAAATCATAATATTCTTTACAATATATATATATATATATATATAAAAAACAAGAAAGTATGAAAGATCAGGTTTTTCGGTTATGAATAAAACAAAACTATTTCCTAATCAACTCAATATTTCGCCAACTGGTTTTTGGCTTCATCAGGAGTGCAAGGGTTAGAATTGTAGATAAATAATTAAAAACAGTTTCATCACTAAGACACAATACATTAATAACTTAAAAGACATACATATATCAATAAAATGACGATTAGTTTATTGATATATGTATGTCTTTTAAGTTATTAATGTATTGTGTCTTAGTGATGAAACTGTTTTTAATTATTTATCTACAATTCTAACCCTTGCACTCCTGATGAAGCCAAAAACCAGTTGGCGAAATATTGAGTTGATTAGGAAATAGTTTTGTTTTATTCATAACCGAAAAACCTGATATTTCATACTTTCTTGTTTTTTCATATCAGACGGTTGATAACTAATAGAGAGAATAACCATTGAGTTATTTTATCTTCATTTTTATATATATATATATATATTAACAGATAATGTAAGGAACTAAATACTGTTTTAGTGTTTGTGGATCACCGGGAACTCCAAAAACAGTGGACAGTGGAAAACAGTAAAAAGTTAGAAGAGAAAGCGTCTCCAAGCCAAGCTATATTTCTACAATATTTTAAATAAAAGATATCTAGAAGCCGGTAATATATTTTACCAAGTTAATTAATATAATAACTTTATTAATAAAATTATTAAGTGTATAAATATACACATATATACACTTATTATTATATAATATACACATATAAAACAAAAGCTAGAAATTATATAAGTTTAAAAAACAACAATTAAGATTGAAGTGACTTTCAAAAGTATGATATTATAATGGATTTTATTATTAATACTATAACAGATTGCATGAATATGTTGACAAAGATTGTCAAGTAGCTTTTTTCCCAATACCAACAAAGCATATGAAAAGTTTGTATGCAATAGTTAAAGTACCTATATGTAGATGCTGAGACATGTGAAGCAGACAATCAAAAGGTAATAATTGATGGGAAAAATGAAATAGTTATGACGCACAAGGAAATACTATATCCAACTCCAGTGAACATTTTTGCTACCCAATGAACTAAAATATCAGAAAACATTGTTATTGGCTTTAAATCAATTTTAAAATATGAACAGTTAGTGGACTTTGCAAATTTCTTGTCTATGTACATGTTTGGCATGTACAGTTTTTAAGGAAGATATACTATTTATTTTGTAAATGAAAATCAAAACTGAATTAGCATTTTTAGTTTAAGATGTTTTATTTACTATTCTTAGGTAAATGGTTTTTCATACAACTTTACAGATTTGTTGAATTATTAATATTCAGTAAGACTTCCCTTATTAAACAATATGTTTGATTGTTAGTTGTTTTATTTTTTCTTTGATAAATGTCAAGTATTGTCGCTGGTAGATAATGGTTATATAAAACTTTTGGTAGTTTTGATATCTTTAAAAATTGTTCATCATAGTCAACAGATACAGTACAGCAGCCAATGCTTATTTGTTAATAAATAAACATGTAAACCTTTCAGTTACAGTTGCAGGTAGGTAGTACTTGTATCTGGATAAAGTGCCAGAGAGGTTTTTTAAATGAACTTTAGTATATTTAGAATACAAATATTGTAGCTGTCGTAATTTTTAATTTTATTGCGTAACCCATAACCTCACTATACTAAAATAGTTATTTTTTATATTGATACAATTAAACTGTGCTTACTTTATTGTATCTGTATACTGTTTCACCATATTTTAGACTTGTTTATTTAATTGTAATATTTTACTTACAAATATTTTATTTTGAATTTCTCACTTCTTTATTGGTTCTCCTTTTTTGGCAATTTATTGTATTTTACAGCCTGACGATGGTCTAGTGAGAACGAAACTAGTTGCACCTTTTCAATTTTAAATTAAGCATTGTGGGATCGACTTTGAGTTTTTCTTTGAACCTTCTACCTACATTCGAGAATGGATGAGTTACATGATTCAACAAAATATGTTTCATTTAATTTTTCCTAAAATAAAATATAATCATGAGTATTTGTTGTCCTGCGAGCTCAATCAATTTTTATTCTTAAAAAACCGATTGCTTATAAAAATTTAAATTTAATTACTTACTTCAGAAAAATTATACAAAATTTATTTTAAAAGTTTCAACACTATTTTACAAAGAACAAACTAAATTGATAGTATTAACCTTTACTTTGTGGAAATCCATTTTACTAAGAACATTACAAATAGAACTTTTTAAACAAAACTATTTATTAAAAAATTGCTTTTTTAAACTCAATGAGAGCTGTTTCTCTAAAAACTAGCATATTAAAGTTACATTTTGTTTGTAGCTAAGTACCTGATGTTGATTACGTAGTTAATGCTAGACCAATTATGGAAGTAATAAGACATAACAACATTAAAGCCTAGATTTTATTGACCCTAAGGGATTATCCTGGATGTATTTCTCTCTAAGATCAGTATAACTGTCTATAATATAGACAATAACGTCTTATCTATGTATAAAATGAACACAATCAAAAGTTTAATATAGTTTTATATAGGTGTTTAAACAGCGAAGTAAAAAATTCTCTTGTTCCTGCTTCGTCTTGTATTCGAAATCTCGAATTCATTTCTTTTAAAAGAGGGCTGTTTTTTGGTTATACTACATTTACAAATTTATATCATTCGAGTGTCATAAATTATAATTAAATATATCATATTAAATATTAAAGCTAACAATAGATCCCCGTTGGAAAGAATTAAATAATTTGTATTTTCCATATTTTTTGTAAACCATTGAAAAACGTAAAAATTTAAGATAAAATAAATAATTAAAAATATATTTTTTGATATCTAAAATGTTTCGATCTTTAAATATTAGATGCTAAATTATTTTTTTTTTATTTTTTAACAGCATTGTTTTTCTTTTTCAGGTTATTCTGAATAGGTTAACAAATTGATCCCAGTTGGAAAAATTCAAAAGTTTGCACTTTCCATTTTTTTGTTACCTACAATGTATTACCGCGGTAGTTATTGAACTAAAGCCTTATGGTTAACAAATAGATCTCCGTTGAAAAAATTCGAAATCCAATTTTTTATTAACAAATGAAAATACGTCAAATACTACATAAAAATATTTATTTTATATTTGTTATAATTGTTTAAGAAAAAGTTATTAAATTAAACTTTTACATTATTATTATATTATTAACATAAGTGTGTTTAACTCAGAGTAATAAGTAAACATAGAGATGCCACAACAACATAATAACATACAGTTTGTAGTCAATAGCAATGAACCTATAATTGAGAGAGATGGAAAATCTATAGGTGTAGGTAAACACAGCCGTACAGTGGCGTGTAATTGGTTAGAGTATCACCGTAATACCTATATAAATGTTAGTTAAATAATTTAATACGCATATTTTGGTAAGGAATTTATATCTACACTTATGGCATGGCACCATACTTCTAACATATTTTTATCGGAAGGAAATCTAAAGGTATATATGTATTTCATTATTAATTTGATTTTCTTAATTGTAATATATTTTAATTTAAATTGCTAATTGTACGCCAATGTAGTGAATAACTTACCGGTAATAGGTTAGATTATCATTTTGCGAAGTACCACATATTATACACGCTTTTAATCACCTCTAAACAATTAAAAACAAAGGCACTGATGCCAAATTTTCGGTGTGGATATTTGATACAATTGGTCTAGAGCTTTTTTATCAGTATAATAGAAAGGTAAGAAAGTGAATATTAAAATGTATTAAAGAATATTTTCTCTGAATAAAAATCTTCTCTTAAAAGTAAAATAAATCTGTTGTAAATTGTATTCTTACGTTTTTGTTTCCTACTTTGTACTTACAAAACACAACGTCTGGCAATGCTCTGCTGGTAAACAAATCTGTCTCGACGACAAGTAGTAGGGAATATACCTACTCTATGTTTACTTATTACTCTGAGGTGTTTAATATCAAAATGTATGTTTGTGTATTATCTATTATTAATGTTATATACTTGTTTAATAAGAAATTATTGGAAAAGTTATTAAAATAAGTATTACCAGATTAACCGATTAACCATTTATCAATCATATGCATACCTTGTCTAACTCTTTATGTAAATCATCAATTGTAAAATTTTTTTGTAGTAGCTGCAGTAACTTTTTCCTTGAACTATTATTCTTTTTTTCATTGATCTGTTTCCTCCTCAAATTAATTGTTTAATAAAAAATTTAAAAATATTTTATTATAATCGAGAAATGAACAATGAATGAACTACCTAATTATATTCTAAAAGGATCATCATTTACTTTAATGTTTAATGCCGCTCCTTACATTGTTCTCTTATAAAAGTAATTTTCCTTTTCCATTGTTTTTAAAAATATACATTACTTGGTTAACAAAAAACAACATTAAGTATGACCCAAAACTTTCTAGATATAAATCACAACAAATTGCTAAAATAAATAAAAAATGGTCATGAAGTGTTAAGACTTGAGACCTCATTATGCTATTATAACGCAGTGAAAATGATATTTTTATTATATCAACAGCTGCATTACGCAAGTTTAAAGCAACTTTTTTAATATATGGTTTTAATGCATTCAAAAATTATATAAAAAAATAGTATAATACTATACTTTTTTTACACTTATGGATTAATTAAAAACCAGATTAAATTTATATATTTAAATAAACCATTTTACATTAATTTGCATTAAAATTTAATAATTTGTGTAATTATGTAATACATACATAATATCAATTTTATTTTATCCCAATTTAATCCAAATGTTTTAAAGAGGTACTAAATATTAGATTTAGTACAATTATTGTACATCATTGAACCTTTTTCGTTGCCATGGATAACTAATAAATCCAGGGAATATCTGTTGGCTTATGAAATTCGTGGCCTGTGATTGGTCAAAATACCGTTGGCTTATGGTTCATAAGCCAACAAGTAAATATAACCACTACTATTATTTAAAGAAAAACCGTAAATAATATATTATTCCATAGGTGTAGAAAAAAGTACTTTTTGGTATAAATGGAATGATGGATATATAAATTATATAAATTTATATATTACTACATATCTTTACTATTTCTACACTACCTTCTATTTTAAGAATTATCCTAATAATTTTATTATATTTAACTTAATGATGATTTTTTTTTATTTGTTTTATAGAAAATATATAAATTTTATTACAAATAGTCACACGAAAAACATGACGTTTAAAAAAAAAGTTATAAAAAAAAACCAAGAAAGTTCAATAAACTAGAATACTAAAATTATATAAAAAATCTGTCGAATAAATTACTAGTTGTTGACTTTTACCACTGAATTACCTACTTACATTTTATACAGAATGGCAATTTAAAAGTTACAAGTGTAAAGAAGCTGTAACAAGAATTCACAAATATAACATACACTTGATCATTCACATTTTTTTTTTGTTTCTAAAATTTGCAATAAAATCTGCTGTTCTCTTAGTTCTTTTACTCAAAATTGTATTAAATAGACAATTTTCCATAAACCTTAAAAGTTTTTTTTGTGGGAATCCATTTTGGAATATCTTCTGGTATCAATTGATTCGGAAATGACTCATATTTCATCAATTATCTTCTTCGGACTATGTTTTTCAAAGAAGAGACGTTATTTTCTTTGATCTTTCTGACGGTAAAAAATTTCTTGTTTATTGTTTTTCCTTCTTAGATGGCAGGAACATTAAGCGTTTTAAGGAAGAATGCAAGAATTTTAAAATAATTCGCAGATCTTGGATGATTATCGTATTACCTGCACCAGTCTTGTTCATGGTTATATATGTTTTATGAAAACAAAACATTTTATTTTTTTTACCGGAATCCAACAAATGTATGTTTACTTAGAAAAACTACATTAACTAAAAAAAATTAGTTATTGTAATTAATTATTACAAAAATATTTAATACTTATACATGAAACATGTTTAAATAATGTATATACACCATTTTATAATAAACAATAAATTTCTTAATTAAATAGGCTGTAACTCGCATACTGCAGAATGTAATAAAATATAATCGATTAAATAGTTAAAATGCTCAATATAATTAATTGAACACAAATTTTATTACAAGTATTATACAATTCATAATGGTCACTACCAAGAAGTACACTAACAGTATTAAAAGTAAACTAATTATTCTCGTATTTTTTGTGTAGTATTGATTAAATGAGATCAAAACTATGAAATAAGCTGAGCTAAAATATTACATTTCATTATAACTATAAAAATATTAAATATTTTCGACAATTAACCTATATCTCGTTGTATTTTACACCTAATGCTGCAAATGTTTAACTTTGAAAATAGTCTTGCAAATTAAACAGCAATGCATATTTTATCTTAATTATTTTTGGAAAGATTTGCATTTATAAAGTAATACTCATATCAACCAAAAGTTATGGTATTCAGTTGTGGAAACTGCAGCCAAATCTAATGTTCAAATTTTGGAAGGAATCCAACCTTAAGTAGAATTCTATTATTATTTATATTAGCAGACACTGAATCGCAGCAATATATTAAAATAAATTTTATAAAACTTAAAAAATGAGCGGTAATTAAGCGAAAGTTTAAAAAATTATCTAATTTTTCAGAATATATTGGCTTTCATTTTGGAATATATCAAAAAATTAGATAAATAAGAGGTGCAATTTCCAGGTGCAATTGAATATCGGTAGATTTCCATAAAAAAGATAAAATAAGTGCCTACTATGCATTTTTATTACGTAATATCAATCAAACCTTAATTTAATAATCCCGCTGATTAAACAATAAAGTAATGTTTTGGGATATGTTTTTTATCTACTCTTTTTAATTTAAAATTAAAAGCAAAAATAAAATGTGAATAATGAAAAAATATTACTACTATGACTTTTAATAATTAAAAATCGAGACTAACCAAAGGCATTACTCAAGCTGTTACCATAGAGGTAGTAGACTTTATAGAAGAGAATCTAAAAAAGGTAAAAAATATATTTTAGCATGTTATAAAATTATAATAGTTTAATTGCATGCATATAAGTTCTCTGCAAGATTAAGAACAATAAACAACTAAACGTTTGAACGAAACTTCCACTTTTATTCCACCCGAGGGCTGGGTGCCTACCGGGCGCGTCCCCAGGTGGCGGATAGGGGAACCCCAGGAGAGCCGCTGAACTGCTTAAGCAAGTAACACTGCAATTTAGCAGGGAAGCGGCGAAGCTGGGGGTGTGCGTCTATACGGGTGGCACGGTCTGGTATGAGCAGCTGATAACTGCAAGATTGCCAGATTGGTTATTCCTAAGGTCGCATCGCGGACCAACCCTTCCAATTCCAAGGTGTAATGTAACGTGCCGAAGGATGGATGGCCGCTGGGGTATAAGCGGTCGCAAAAGTTCCCCTGGGGGAACCGGGCGAAACCCCCTTATATGTAGCCTTGCTCTGGCATGCGGAGCTCTGCCGGAGTGGACCGTCATTCCCTTGCTACTCGTGGGAACCACCATGGTAAGAAAAATGGCGGGAATTAATATCGCTCAGATAAACGACCATCACGCCAAGGAATCTTCGGCGGTTATTTCAAGGACGTTTATCAGAAACCAAATGGGATTAGTATTGATCCAGGAACCATGGGTCCGTGATGGTCAGGTGAGAGGACTCGCAAGTAGATAAGCCAAACTGATATACAAAGTAAGTAATGTAGACATACCAGAGCATGCATCTTGGTAAGTAACAACATTGATCACTTTTGTGTGTCAGAGTTCATGACGAGAGACCTCGTTCCGATTCGAGCAAACCTCGAGTTCGAGAATAGACGACAAGAAGTCATGATAGCATCATGCAGGGGACGGGACTGCACCGCCTACAGAACTGCAAAGACTAGTCGAGTACTGTGAAAAGAAGAAGCTGCCGCTTCTTATGGGATGCGACGCTAACGGTCACAATACCATATGGGGAAGCACAGACACCAACGACAGAGGTGAGAAAACTTTAGACTTTATATTTAATAGGAATCTTGTTATACACAATATAGGGAATACCCCTACTTTTGTAGGGGTAGGGGTAAGGATAGGGTGAAAGATTGTAGAGTATCGAACGAACCATCCCTATCTGGTCATAGAATGATTATGTTCAGGAGAAACCCCAGGAAAACTAACTGGGAAAATTACAACACTAACCTGAACATAAATCTTGCAAATCTCAAGAATAAAAGAAATGCCAGGAATCACCTGGCATTAGAAAATGATCTCATAGAACTGAACGAGGCAATACTCGATGCCTATGAATCCAGTTGTCCTCTCCAAAGGAATAGAAAAGCAAAAGATGTGATATGGTGGAACAGTCATCTGTCAAACCTAAGATCCGAGACGCGACAGCTCTTCAACAGAGCCAAACGTAATGGAGATTGGCAGAGCTACACCGAGGAACTTACAACATATAATAAAGAGATTAGAAAAGCTAAAAGAAACAGCTTCAGAAAATTCTGAGAAGAAATAGACGCTACACCCTCTGCAGCAAGGCTACACAAAGCCTTGGCAAAAGGAAAAGTAGACATTGTAATGGCACTACGGAAGCCAGATGGAAGCTTCACAGAAAGCGAAAAAAAACGAGCTCTGCTCCTATTAGAAACTCGCTTTCCCGGAGGAATTGTTCCTTCGGGAACAACAAGTGAGAAAGCTAAAAGACCTACCAGGGAAGACACTGCAATGGCAAAACACATATGCAGTGAAGAGCGGCTGAGATGGACCATGAACACCTTCCAGCCGTTTAAAACCCCTGGAACGGATGGAATATTTCCTGCCCTACTCCAACAGGGCCAAGGGTATTCCGACGACATGGTTATCCTGGCAAAAGTGAAGTATGAAAATGTCTCCTGTGATATTGTTCAAAGAGGATTGAACATTGCGGAACAATGGTGTGACTCGGTGGGACTCAGCTTCAACCCCACCAAAACCACACTAGTAGCCTTTACAAGGAAAAAAAACCTAATCTAAAAATCATAAAAATAGGGGAGAATATCGTCGAGTGGAAAACAGAGGTAAAATATCTGGGGCTAATCCTAGATAGCAGGTTACTCTGGAACAAACACGAAGTAATACACAAAGCAACCAAGGCCCTCATGGTGTGTAGGAACATTGCAGGAAAGATCCCCAGTTGGTGTAACCAACGTATCCTGCAATGGATCTACACAGCAATACTGAGACCATTAATCACTTATGGGGCAGTGGCTTGGGGCGTAAGGGCTAATCTGAATACAACGAGGAAAAACCTCTCGAAGATTGAGAGACTAGCCTGTTCATGTATCACTGGAGCAATGGGAACTTGCCCCACTGCTGCAATGGAGGTGATTTTACACTTGACCCCACTGCACATTCTGCTAGAAAGTGTAAGGAAGAAAACAATATATAGAATGATCAAAGAAGGAATTATCAGGGAAAAACCTCGATCACTTCAATTTGATCAAACTTGGGAAATGCCCCAAGATGATATGCCAAAGAAATTCAACTTTGTAAGAAAATTCATCACAAAGTTAAGTAATAAATCTGAATGGGATGCAGACACCATACAGAATTTAAACCAGAATGCCATAAAGTGGTATACGGACGGTTCCAAGCTAGACAAAGAAACTGGAGTTTTTTGACCGAGAGCCAAATACTCAGAAAGCTTGGGCACATACCCGAGCATCTTTCAAGCAGAAGTCCGCGCCATTGAAAGATGTGTGGAATTCAATATTGGAAGAAACTACCGCAGACAAGAGATTGTGATCATGTCGGATAGTCAGCAGCCATCAAAGCGCTGAGCTCAAATATAATCAGTTCGAAGATGGTTTGGGATGCCTAGACAAACTAAATAAACTAGGCCAGAAGAACACTGTCACCCTCCTATGGGTCCCGGGACACATAGGAATAGAGGGAAATGAAACAGCAGATAAGTTGGCAAAAAAAGTAGCTGAAACCCCACATTTGGGACCAGAACCATCTTGTGGGATCAGCAGTAGAGTAATCTTAGGAAAACTAAGGGAAGAAATGGAGAAGGAAAAATCCAAGTACTAGAATCAGCTGGAAGGACTGAGGCAATCTAAGATACTACTGGGGAATTATGACCAGAAGAGATCTCTTAGCTGCCTCAACCTCAGTAAAAAAAAGGCTCCGAATTCTATCGGGAATATTTACCGGGCATTGCCGGTTAAGAAGCCACATGAATAAACTAGGGTTAGCAGATGATGCAAAGTGCAGATTCTGTGAGGAAGAAGATGAAACCTCAATACACATACTCTCAGAATGCCCTGCCTTGCAAAATTCTAGGGCTGGATACCTAGGAGCACATGAAATAGAAGAAGGGGATCTACCTGATTTGAAACTTCCTCAGGAAAACAGGACTCGAAGAGCTGCTATAGGTCTGAGAAAATATCAGAACATGGCAAGTAAGGGGGGCCACAATAGATCCTATAGGTCGCAGTGTAATTATCACCCCTAACTCATTCATACATACATATTCGAAAAATAGGTTTTTAAAATGTAATTACACATGTTTCGCTTAAATCAGCATTAAAATAGTTTTTTTGGCATAAACTGGTAGTCAATGAGCCAGACACAATATAAGAAAATACTAATACGTTTTTTACTTTAATTAACCACAACGGAAAAAGACTAGGCCCTACAAAAATTATTTAGTACAAGATAGAACGTTACTAATCCATCATAGATTCTCTCATTTCCTACAGCTAACATACTAAGAATGTTAAAAGAATCCTGGATATTGTGATTATAAATGTTTAATTAATTGATCCGATTGATTTTTATAATCCTGGCATTTACGTATTGAAGTCACATTTTGTTTGTAGCTGCTTGAAGGTAATTAATTGTTATTAAGACTAGACCTAGTATGAAAGTAATAAGACATAACAACATTAAAGCCTAGATGTTATTAGCACTGGATTCTGGATATATTTTCCTCTAAATTCAGTATAACTTTGAAATGATATAGGAAAAAACTATATTTCGCTGATCTTTACAATAACTCAATATATGTGTGTTAAAATTACGTCTTATTCATGTATGTTAACAATTCTACCACTAAAGTAGCTAAGAAATTAAATACTATTCTAAATAATTATGGTTACATATCTAAATAATTCCTACAAAATTCATTAGATTTTACAAATAAATTCATTAAATGAATGTTACAAAATAATATTACATAGGTATCGTTAAATTTAACTAATATAGTCTCTTAAATATCTCGTAAAAATTGTAGGTATAGTTCTAGTTAAAGCTATCAGATGAAAGAAATATCCATCCAGGTATAATGTCACATATAAATGACCAATTTAATATATGCAATTGGGACAACTTACAGAATTTAACAACAACGCCAAACCGTCCAGACGCCTAACTAATAGGGTCAAGAAAATTCTTAAGAAAATTAAAACCAACACAGGACATCCATGGTATAAGGAACACTTATGTCCATATATGGACCTTCCTAGGCAAAAGATAAAGGCGAAATCCAAACGATTGTCTTGTTACGTCAAATGCACTAAAAAGAAATAGCAAAACCACTTATTTAACACCAATGAAAAGCTGTTCTACAGACAACTTAATAGTGCCGGAACAAACAACTACCGCAATCTTCCAAGTAAGGATGACCTTACTGACTATTTGTCTTTAATATGGTCCCATCCTCAAAAACACAACGAGGGTGCCGCATGGATAGAATCCGAGACGGACAAACTAAATATTGCTCCAATGTTGTTTAATAAAATAACAACAGCTGAAGTAAACCAAGCCGTAGGAGAAACTAATAGTTGGAAAGCTCCAGGAATTGATAATATCCAAAATTTCTGAAACAAAAAATTTGACAGCTTACTCGAGGTAATGGTATAAAAATTTACACACATTCTTCAACATCCAGAAGACATTCCAGCCTTTCTCACTCATGGTTTAACCCATATGCTTCCCAAAACAGCTAACACACGACACACAGGATCCTTCGCAGTATCAATCACATGTCTTCCAACGCTTTACAAGATATTAACATCTTGCATTACTAACCGAATTTACAGTCATGTTGACCAAAATAACATCTTGGCAGATGAGCAAAAGGGATGTAAACGTGGTCACCAGGGATGCAAAGAACAACTTGTTATTGACTCTGTGATCCTAAGGCAAGCGCAAAAGCAATGTCGCAACATCTCGACTGCTTTTATAGACCGTAAGGCATTTGACAGCGTACCTTATTCCTGGCTTATACGTGTTTTAAACATCTACAAAGTACATCCTACCATCGTTACTTTTCTTGAAGCATCGATGAAACAATGGAGAATAAACCTTTAGTTAAATATAAATAGTCAGCATTTTAAAACCGATGAAATTGCTATTCGCCAAAGAATATTGTGTATTGAGGAATTGTGGTTCTGTTTGGCAATGAATCCACTTTCTCGCATGCTTGACACAAAATATGGCTTCAATCTTAAGACTAATAGAAACACCAACTGCACCGTTTCCCATCTCCTTTATATGGATGACATCAAAATTTTTGCTTCCAATCAACAACAAATTCAACATCTTCTGGATATATTTGAAAGGTTCTCCAGTGATATACACATGGAACTTGGTTTAGATAAGTGCCGTACTTTAAACATCGAAAAGGGAAAAATTGTCAATGGAGATGTGGCGCTACCTAACGAAGATATAATCGCTGCCATGCAGAATGGGGAAACCTATAAATACTTGGGATTGCAACAAGCCAGATTGTTAGAGCAAAAACAGTCAAAGGCTAAAATCAGGGATGAGCCCAGAGACTGAAGGATTCATGATGGCCATTCAGGATCAAGTAATTAAACCGAACAACTACAAAAAATTGTAGATGGTACCAATAATAATAGTGTAGATGGTACCAACAAACATCTGAAACCATACAACACATCACATCAGGATGTACAACCATAGCCAATACGGATTATTTACGCAGACACAACCAGCTGTATAATATTATCCACCAGAAACTGGCCAACAAATATGGACCGCTCAATACCTATACACCCTATTACAAATACAATCCACAGGCAGTGCTCGAGAATGCAGATTTTAGACTTTACTGCGATAGGTCCATTATCACAGATAGACAGGTGACGAATAATCGACCCGACATTGTAGTAGTGGATAAAAAAGCTAAATCGGTGCTGTTAGTCGATGTTTCAGTTCCAAACAATAACAACGTTTTGGATAAGTATAATGAAAAGATGGCAAAGTACACCGATCTTGCCATAGAAGTGGGACAGATGTGGCATGCCGAAAAAGTGGAGGTGGTACCGATCACCGTATCATCAACTGGACTCATTCCCAAAAGTCTTGAAGTCTCAATCAAAGCAAACAAATAAATCTGGGAAGTTCTCCACTTTTAAAGTGTTTGCTTTGATTGAGTCTTCATTTTATACATAGATAAGACGTAATTGTAACACAAATATATTAAGTTATTGTAAAGATCAGCATGATATAGTTTTTTTCCTGGTTTTTCTATATCATTGCACAGTTATACTGATCTTAGAGGGAAATACATCCAGGATAATCCCTTAGGGCTGATAACATCTAGGCTTTAATATTGTTATGTCTTATTACTTCCATACTTGGTCTAGCCTTAATACTACCTAAACATCAGGTACCTAGCTACAAACAAACAAAATGTAACTTAAATGTCAATCTGACAACGCTTCATAGCGAAACAGCTGTCATTGAGCCTTTAAAAAAGCAATTTTTTAATAAATATTGGAAGTTTTGTTAAAACGAAGAGTTTTTTATTATCCTTAATTAAACATTATATTAATTTATTTCAGATGATTCTCAACCCATAGAAGTGAATGAAGTAGTTCCAATCATCCCAATTGAAACATCCCTTCCTATAGTTGACAATGTTCCCTCTACCTCTACCTCTAATAAGAAAAAAGCACAAAGATGTGTAGTAAAACGACATATAAAAAACAGACCACTGTCTGAAAGACTGAAAATTACATATTTTAAAATTAAAATAGCAAATGCCAAGCTAGAAAGGCAACTAATGTTGAAAGAACATAATTTAAAAATGGCTGTTTTAAAGGAAAAACTTAATAAATACACAACTGTAGCTTAACCTGTTAATCTATTTTATTTTTATATAAAAGTTGGTCCAATCATTTGGTTTCATTTATTTTGTATATTTAATAAATATAAGGTTTGTTCATATAGAAAATTATAAATTTGTCAATATTACAGGTCACTGACAAAATTCATGAAATTATGCTGACATGTAAGTAATTTGTAGGTAGGTAACTTCTGTGAACATTATCAGACATTTTTTTCTTTATAATTAACCAGTACAAGTGCTGTTATATTTTTCCTTGGTTTAGTGTTAGGTTTTATTTACAAGTTTGCCAATAATTAGTAATGAGATGTTGACAGTATAATTAATTCAAATTCATTTCAAATGACAATATGAAAATGCAAAATTAATAAAATTGCCTTTAACTTAAATTGAGAAATAGTCTTCAAAATACAGATAGCCAAATACTGCACAGACATGTTGCTGATGGACACTGTATGAAAAAACCTATAATATGTACTTAATTTACACACTTTTTATCTAACAAAAACAGTATTAATAAGAGCTGTCCTAACTGCAGTATTTTGTTCTATTCCAGTAGCTGCTTGTACTTCTTCATTGGGTGTTACAGCATCATTATTTGGAACTGGTAACTCATTAATAGGTATATCATCATATAATTCTATAGATAAATTATGTAAAACACTACAGGCCACTATTATTGGTAAAATATTATTAATTTTAAGTGCCATACCAATATGAAGGCAAGGGAATCTTCTTTTCAGGACACCAAAACATCTTTCAATTGTATTCCTTGTTTTTATATGAGCAGCATTATAAGCTTCTTCAGCTGGATTGCTGGTATGTAATAATGGAGTAAGCAGATATCTTTTACAAGGATAACCACTATCACCAAGGAGATATTTGTCACCATAAAATCCATTTTCAAACTCGTATATAATGGGAGAATCATTAAAAATTGTACTATCATGTACTGAACCCGGCCATCTAGCGATAATGTGCAGTATTTTTAACTTTGCATTACATATCATCTGCACATTAATTGAAAAGTACCCTTTTCTGTTTCTAAATAACTCAGCATTATGCCCCCCTGGTGAATTTATCCGTATGTGTGTACAGTCTATAGCTCCAATCACACAAGGAAATCGAGCAATGGAGTAGAAAGCTGTAACAATATCTTCTGTTTCTTCCCTTTCTCTTGGCATTTTAATATATG
Source organism: Ophraella communa (assembly GCA_035357415.1). Lineage (NCBI taxonomy): Eukaryota > Metazoa > Arthropoda > Insecta > Coleoptera > Chrysomelidae > Ophraella > Ophraella communa. The sequence goes on along the minus strand of CM068994.1, from coordinate 23,670,455 downwards.
TATTCTTCATACTTGCTATATGATGTGTAACACGATGTATTATTCTACATACTGTTGATTTCCCTACATTGAAAGTATCTCCTATCACTTGTTGAAATGCCCCAGTTGCATAAAACCTCAATGTGATGAGTAGTTGGGTTAAAGCAGAAATCGATTTATTTCTAGAAGTAGGAGGTTCAACCAATGGACCTATTATTTCTAGAAGTTCCTTAACTGTACGTTTTGTAAATCGAAAACGAATTTTAAAATCATGATCATCATATTTTTCAAAGGCATTAATTCTATCTCTAATTTCTCCTAGTCTCCGTACATTGTGCCTCACCCTTCTTCTTGGCCGATTTATGGATGAATTGGATGAAAGTGAGGATAACGAAGAACAAGACATTTTAAAAGTAAGTATGTTTACCTTTACTTCTTTTATAAAGAATAAATACTGTAAATACTTTTTTTTAATGTATTGTAATAAATTACAATAAAAAAAAATATTTTGTTTGTATCAATATTATTTAAATTGATGTTGTTATCAAATTATTGTCTTTATATTTTTAAATTCTTAATTTTTGTACAATTTTGTGGGGCTATAATTTATATTTATTTATTTTTCAATTTTATTCCGTATTTATTAATCTCAAACACCTCAAATCTCTTTATTTTGTTACCATTATATTAAAAAAAAATTATTCTCTAACTCTAAATATGAAATTATTATAGTTTAAGATTTGATTTACTTAAATCAATTTTTAAAACATTTAAAAGACTCTTATCAGCAGAAGTCGGTTCAAAAATAAACAAAATCCAACGATGAAACTATTTATTTTATTTATTTATTCTAAAATTTAATATACCTCAATCCTACTGAATGATGCGACTATGGTTTTTCTTATGCGCATTTACCCACGCACAAGGAAACACGTGATATGTTACTGTTATTTCAAAAAGTAGTCTAAGAGGTAGGAGACGGTGCGTGCATCATTGTTAACAAAATGTGTAAGCAGTTTGTTTATTCAAAAGCAGAATTATATCAGAATGGTGTTGAAAAGATATTGAAAACTATTTTACAAACTTTATAGGTTTTTGGAAAGTGAATTTAATAAGTGATATCAAAAGTACATACCGTATTTCACTTGCCGCTTGTGTATGGTGCTGAATTTCTCCATTTACGGCTTCTTACAGGATATTCTAAACACGTGGAACCATCAAGGAGTGGATATTTGGATTTTGAGTACTTCTAGTGGATAATTATCTCGTTCTCACCATGTTATAAAAGTATTAGAAAATTTTATTGCTTCTCCAGACGTCCAATGTTTTAGATTTCAAGGTTAGTAGAATAAATTTTTATTTTATTTCATGTATATAGTTTTTATTATTATAAAAATCCCATTTCCAATTATTATTATTAGTTTATAAATTTGTTTTAAACTAGTACATGAGTTATTATGCGGCCATCTTTATTTTCAACAATAGTCAGCCATTGATTTTTGGTAATTTTCAAAATATACTGGTGTGGAGTGGCCTTTTTATCAAATTACAATGCTCCCGAATTTTCTTTCTCAAGGGTTTATATACCCTCGGTCAAATTTTCATTATGGCTGCCTTTTTGAGCGTGTTTTGTTTTTTTTATAACCTCCCTTACATCGAGTTTTTGAAAAATTGATTTTTTAATTATACATTTTCTGACCTTAAAATTGTTTCAAATCAAATCTGGGTAATTTATTTCATTATAAATTAACATTTTTAAAATTTTAAAATCAATCTTTCTTTATTAAAACAGCTGATTTTGAGGAGTGAACCATGTCGGCCATTTTGACAATTTTTAATATAAAATTTAACAATTGTGAGCTAATATCTCTTTTTGGCCAATAATTTTAACAAAAACTGAAATTTTACATATTCTAATATGATTAGATAACTTTTATTTTCAATGACACCGCTTATATTAGTTATTATTTGCTTTTAAAATTTGCTATGTCATGGCGATTCAAATACAAAATTTATCAAATACAAGAGTTAATAATATCCAAAATCATCAAAGAACAACTTAAAATTAATTACCTTACAACAAAATACAATTACAACAAATAGAAACATCAATTAAACATCTAATACTAAGTTTAGGTCTTTCTCATACAAGCACCTTTTTAAAGTTTATAGTCAACGTTTTTAATCACCACTTCACTATTTACAGTGTTTTTCATTGAATTTATCATTCATAATGTCCTTGGCTAAGCTTTAATTAAACGGTCTTAGCTTGTAATCAAACACATCACTTTCTCACAATTTTGTTTTTACATGTAATATCTTTCAATATCTTTATTTTTAGATTCTGACTTAAGTATTTTATTTTATCAAAAACTGAGATGTACCAGAAAATAGGAAGTACTGGACTTGTACTGTTATCCGATACATCAAACTACAGGATTCATCACTTGATGCTTAATTAAATTGGAAAATGTTATCTGGGGTAAGTAAAATCTATTTATCATATTACAATCATTGTCTATGATTCATTTATTTTGCTCTTATATCTAAAATTAACTTGTTGAGCTTTAAATTTCTGTACCTTATATTTCTAACTGATTACAGTTGAATAATGCCTATTTTATATGATAAATTAAATAACCTAAACCTACTCATTCTTATTTTATAGCTACTTATAAGAAATTATTGAACTGATTATTTTTAACATTGATTATAAATTATTTGGATTTTAATCTACTAATAATCTTTAATACTTTAATACTACTTTAATCTTACTAATATTTTATTCTTATGATTCATTATTAACATATTCTAATGCTTCTTTATTTTTTATTTTTAGCTTAAACAAAATAGTATCTTGGACTTTGATTCTTGGATCGACTACTGGTGTTGGTGCTCATCCTCATGAATCCTTTTTATCAAGATATTTTATGTTCTTGTGTGAATTAAGAATGACTGGATTGGCTTAAATAAAGAAATTTTTGGTGTATTGATTATTTAATGAAAAGATTTGAAAATAACATCCCTGTTGAATAGTTTATTTCAATTCAGGTTATATTTTGGGTAAGTTATATTTATTATTATTTTAAAACATTACAAATTTCCCCCAATTTAATTTTAACAAATTATTACTCTGTAATAATTTTTAAAATTTAATTCCATTTTATTTCCTCTAAATCTATTACTCTTCAAATTCTACTTTGTTATTTTTTAATTTAAACATATACCTCAATTGTATGTTATAAACAATCTTAATTAATATTTAACATAAATTCTAATTCATAGAGTTGTATATAACCATTAACTATTCATTGGTAACTCATACTTTATTCCTAATTTTAAAATACAATATAATATTTACTTATTCTAGTATCTACATCTTAAACTATCTTATATCCTAAATTTAGCTAGATTTTTAAAATGTTGTATCATTGGTGGTATGCGTATAAGTTTTTAACGTTTACCTTTCCCCTTAGTAAATTGTTATGTGGATTTCTTAAAATATAACTGTTTTCGAAAGCTTTTTCGATTACAAACGGTCCTATAAATGGTAATTTTAATTTTGCACACTCATTATTTCTTTTATTAGCTACCTGTAGTGACCTTTCAATTACCCAATCCCCTTCTTTGAATACCGTTGGTTTCTTTAAATTTTTGTATCTCCTTTTTATATACCTGTCTGCATTTCTTTTTAATTTAATGTTAACCTTCTCAATTAAACTATTGTATTGTTCTTTGTTTTCTATGATCCATGGTCTGTCTGGTTCAATATTTTTCATTAACTTTATGGGTGTTTCTTGTGTTGCTGTACTTGGTGTATTATTTATAAAGTATTCTATGTCTTTAATATTATTTTCCCAATTTCTATGTTCATTATGTGTTAAGATTCTAAGATATTTTATTATTTCTTTTATGTACCTCTCTGTAGGATTAGATGCAGGGTGTCTAATACTTGTGAATGTTAGGATAATATTATTTTTATTCATAAAATTTTTTAAACCTTTTATTATTAAAATAAGTAGCATTATCTAAAATACACCTTTTTGGTTTACCTACTTCTTCAAAGTACCTTAACATTATTTCACAGATTACTTTAGTGTTTGTTTTACTAGTGGGTTTAATATAAATAAATTTTGAAAAATTGTCTACTATAACTAAAATATTTTTATTTCCCTGATAGCTTTTAATTAAATTTGACATGAAATCAATTGATATAACTTCTAAAGGTCTTTCTGAATTTATTGTTTTTGGTATATTCTCATTATGGAAATTCTTTTCTTTACTTAATTGACATATTCCGCAGAATTTAATCACTTCTTTAGTTATTGCTATATCCTTCTTGCAAATATAATTTTCCCTCCATATCATCCATGTTTTCCTAACTCCACAGTGTCCATATGCTTGATGAATCTCTGTGATTATTTGTTTTGCTAACTCTTTTGTAATGATGTATAGTTCATTTTCTTGTAATCTCTTGTAATAAATACCATCCTTTTCCAATGCCCTTTGTTTTTCTTTATCTGATAAACTAATTTGATTCTTCTTTATTTCCTCTAATGAAAATATACCTTCCTGTTGTTTTAAAATATTTAAACCTACTTTAATTGAATTTTTACCTCTTTTATCTTCCCCATCCATTCTACTTAAATAATCTGCCACTATATTTGACTTCCCCGTTACATATTTAATTTCAAAAGAATATTCCTGTAATAATAATGCCCATCTATGAATTCTATTGTTGCCAAATTTATTGTTTAAAATTGAAGTTAATGATTGATTATCAGTTTCTATTGTAAATTTATTCCCTAATAAGTAAAATCTAAATTTAGTAACGCAAAAAATGATACTCCCTAGTTCTAATTCACTCACACTATAATTTTTCTCATGTTTTTTGGTAGTTCTTGAAATGAACCCAATAGGTATCTCTATATCTCCCTGTCTTTGTATTAAAACCCCAGCATATCTATTTATTGAAGCGTCTGTTTTCAATATGAATGGCAAATTGTAATCTGGATAGTAAATTTTTAACTTATTTTCAAAAACATTTTTAATTTTATTAAAAGCATTTTCCTTTTCTTCATCCCATTTCCATGATACTCCTTTCTTTAACAAATTTATCAACGGTAACTCTAACTCACTAATATTAGGTACTAATCTTTTGAAATAATTTATTGTCCCAAGAAACCCTCTTAATGTTTTTAAATTGTTTGGCGATTTGAATTCTCTAATTAATTTTATTCTGTCTGGATCCATTTCTATACCCTTATCATCGATTTTATATCCCAAATAAATTATGCTTGTTTTAAAAAATTGACATTTGTCCCTATTTAATTTTAAACCTGCTTCATCTAAACTTTTTAATGCAATTTGTAAATGTTTAATGTGTTCTTGTTCATTATTAGAAAAAATTAAAATATCATCAATATAATGCAAAATGAATTCTTCATGTTTATTTAAAATTTGATGTAATGCCCTTACTAATGCAGAACATGCTCCTTGAATCCCGAATGGTACTACACAAAATCGATATATTACCCCATCTACTGAAAAACCTGTAAAATCCCTCGAATCTTTATGTAATGGTATTAACCAAAAACTATGAACCAAATCTAATTTCGAAAATACTTTAGCATTTGTTATCCTACCTAAAATCGCATCTATAGACATTGGTGCTTCATATTCAGGTACGGTGTATTTGTTAATTGTTCTGGCGTCTAAACATATTCTGATGTCTCCATTCTTCTTTTGTACGACTACTAGCGGATTGATGTACGGTGTATTGCTTCTCTCAATTATTCCATCTTCTTCCAATATTTCCAATTCTCTCTTCACTTTGTCTTTTAACTTGTATGGTATAGGATATGTCTTCACTTTAAAATTCTCAATATTTTTCACCTCCATCTTGTGTTCATACTTGCAAGCTACTCTTGGCTCCTTGGACATTAGTTTTCTATACTTCAATAACAATTCTTTTACTGCATTGTAATATTTTCCATCACAATCTAAACTCTCATTTTCCAATACATCTTCTTCATCTCTTCTACCTACTTCATATCCATTATTTTCTTCTTTATCATTTTCATAATCACTTTTAATACAATTAATACTCTTCTTATTATTTTCTATCTCTTCTACTATATTCATTGATATCCATATACCATCTAACCTTATTTTCCTTTCCTCATAATTGATTATAGTTTCTAATTTTTCTAGTATATCATTCCCTATTATTACATCACAATCTAAATTAGGTACAGCTAGTAATTGACAATTTACAATGATTTTATTTAAATTTATTTTAATGTCATAGATTTTATTTACTTCACACAACTTTTTATTGTTAATACCGGTTAATACTACCTTTTGAATTTTCATTTCTTTTTCTTTTATATTATTTAATTTTGATATTAATTTTAAATCTATTAAAGAGGTTTCGCTTCCTGTATCAATTAAAATTTGAACTGTTTTGTCATTAATTTTACCCTGAATATATAATAACCCTTTATAATGTAATTGATCTAATTTTTCATTTAAGTTAATGAATTCACTGGGGTGGCATAACGCAAAACTTTGATATAGAAAGCAACATTTTAAAAATCCTGCTGATTAGTAACACTTTCTCTACCAGTGTTCCTTACTCGTTCTACTATGATTTCTTGTCCAACCTGACTCCTTGGCTCTCTGTCCAAGCTTCTTCGTCTTCCATTATTTCCATCGTTATGTCTATCATTACTTCTTTCTAGACTTCTTGTCCTATTTTCTTCATTCCTTTCTCTTCTTGTATGATTTACCCTTCTCTGGAATCCATTATTGTTATGAAATTGATTGTTATTATTGCCTCTATTGTTATTATTCCCAGTCCTATTTTGATTATTGTTTAAATTGTTATTATAGTTATTATATCTTTCCTGTGTATTTCTCGTATTATTGTTATTGTTATAATTATTGTTATTGTAATTATTATTGCTATTGTTTCTCCAGTTATTATTATTATTTATATTTGAATTATAATTATAATTACGTCCCCAATTACCTTCATTTATATTATTTGTTCTGTTCCTATTGTTGTTAAAATTTTCATTATTTGTTCTTTGTTGTCTATTGTAGTTTCCCTGTTGTCTTGTGGCGTTTTCGGCTCTCTCTCCTCTTTTTCTTTCTAATCTTTGTAAATATTGACACAAATTGTCCATTGTTTTTATGTTTTGTATTGCAATCGTTTCTGTTATTTGTTCTTTAAAATGTCTGGCCAAATATAACACAATATCTTCTTCAGATAATTTTGGACTTAAGTGCATGACCAAGGAATATAACTGCAAAGCATATGTATTCGGAGAATTTCCCCTGTTGTCGTCATACTTTCCAAAGTACAACCTTTCTCTAATCCGTGATTGTGCATTATTCCCCCAAAAATACTCTAGAAATTTGGACTCGAACTGCTCCATTGTATTTATCTCTTCCTCTTTGCTTATAAACCATATCAGTGCATGTTTCTCCATATGCTCACGAATAATTTCCCTTAAAATTTCCGGTTCTTGTTCCCATCTTATTTTATTTTTAATCATTTTCATAAAAACCACTGGATGTATTTTCTTATAATCCCCATCGAACTTCATGTTGTTATTATTTCCACAATTGATTATCCTTGTTTCTCCAGACATCTTCATCATCTCTCTTTTCATGTTTGAAACCTTTTCTTCCTGTTCTCTCTTCAACTTGGTCATATTATTCTCTATTTCCAATAATTTCTGTTTATATTCTTTACTCTCCATTTGTCCTATCTCTTCTTGTACGTTTCTGATTTCCATTTTGAGTTCTTTTCTTGTTTTCTTGTTTTCTTCTTCTGCAATTTTGAAATTTAATTTTATCTCCTTGTTTAAATCTTCCTGTACTCCTTGTATATTTTTATTTATTTTCATAACTTCTCGGTCAATCTTCTTGTTATTTTCTTTTACTTCTTCCTTTAGAATTTGTCCATTTTTCTTAATTTCATTCATTTGTTTTAAATGATTTCCTTCTACCTCCATAATCCTTCCAATCATTTCTTCTCTAATTTCTTGTTTTGTATTTCTAATCTCTTCTTTTAAATTTTTATTTTGTTCCCCCATTTCTCCCCTCAATTCATCAAATTTCTTATTAAATGTTTGATTTAAATCTTCTTTATTTTCTTGAAATTTCTTATCTAGTTTTTTGTTTATATCTCTTCTTAATTCTTCTTTGTTTTCTTCTAATTTCTTATCCATATCTTTGATGTCTCTTCTTAATTCTTCTTTGTTTTCTTCTAATTTCTTATCCATATCTTTGATGTCTTTTCTTAGATCCTCATTATTTTTGTCCATTTTATCTATTTTCTTGGTTAAATTTATTAACATATTCATTACTTGATTCTGTTCTTCTTTTCCTTCAGTACTCCTTGTTTGTTGTACTGTCTCCTTTTGAACTTCTTCACTTCTTTCATCCCGCGCTTCATGATCTCCAGATCCCTGATCCCTTTCTTCATCTATCTGGGTCCCTACTTCTTCTCCTGCCTTCTCTCCTACTTGTTTACCATCTCGCAGTGTCATTTTATCCATTTTAAATAGTTTTATTATATTTTATCAAATATTAAATATAAAATTTTATTCTAAATAGTTTTAATAGTTAATTAATTACTTTAATCAGTCAAAAAAAAATTTTTATTAGAGCCACTTAATTTATTATGACCAACAGTTTTTTATTATAGCCAATAGTTTTTTATTTATAGCCCCACGTTGGGCGCCATTTTTGTAATAAATTACAATAAAAAAAATATTTTGTTTGTATCAATATTATTTAAATTGATGTTGTTATCAAATTATTGTCTTTATATTTTTAAATTCTTAATTTTTGTACAATTTTGTGGGGCTATAATTTATATTTATTTATTTTTCAATTTTATTCCGTATTTATTAATCTCAAACACCTCAAATCTCTTTATTTTGTTACCATTATATTAAAAAAATTATTCTCTAACTCTAAATATGAAATTATTATAGTTTAAGATTTGATTTACTTAAATCAATTTTTAAAACATTTAAAAGACTCTTATCAGCAGAAGTCGGTTCAAAAATAAACAAAATCCAACGATGAAACTATTTATTTTATTTATTTATTCTAAAATTTAATATACCTCAATCCTACTGAATGATGCGACTATGGTTTTTCTTATGCGCATTTACCCACGCACAAGGAAACACGTGATATGTTACTGTTATTTCAAAAAGTAGTCTAAGAGGTAGGAGACGGTGCGTGCATCATTGTTAACAAAATGTGTAAGCAGTTTGTTTATTCAAAAGCAGAATTATATCAGAATGGTGTTGAAAAGATATTGAAAACTATTTTACAAACTTTATAGGTTTTTGGAAAGTGAATTTAATAAGTGATATCAAAAGTACATACCGTATTTCACTTGCCGCTTGTGTATGGTGCTGAATTTCTCCATTTACGGCTTCTTACAGGATATTCTAAACACGTGGAACCATCAAGGAGTGGATATTTGGATTTTGAGTACTTCTAGTGGATAATTATCTCGTTCTCACCATGTTATAAAAGTATTAGAAAATTTTATTGCTTCTCCAGACGTCCAATGTTTTAGATTTCAAGGTTAGTAGAATAAATTTTTATTTTATTTCATGTATATAGTTTTTATTATTATAAAAATCCCATTTCCAATTATTATTATTAGTTTATAAATTTGTTTTAAACTAGTACATGAGTTATTATGCGGCCATCTTTATTTTCAACAATAGTCAGCCATTGATTTTTGGTAATTTTCAAAATATACTGGTGTGGAGTGGCCTTTTTATCAAATTACAATGCTCCCGAATTTTCTTTCTCAAGGGTTTATATACCCTCGGTCAAATTTTCATTATGGCTGCCTTTTTGAGCGTGTTTTGTTTTTTTTATAACCTCTCTTACATCGAGTTTTTGAAAAATTGATTTTTTAATTATACATTTTCTGACCTTAAAATTGTTTCAAATCAAATCTGGGTAATTTATTTCATTATAAATTAACATTTTTAAAATTTTAAAATCAATCTTTCTTTATTAAAACAGCTGATTTTGAGGAGTGAACCATGTCGGCCATTTTGACAATTTTTAATATAAAATTTAACAATTGTGAGCTAATATCTCTTTTTGGCCAATAATTTTAACAAAAACTGAAATTTTACATATTCTAATATGATTAGATAACTTTTATTTTCAATGACACCGCTTATATTAGTTATTATTTGCTTTTAAAATTTGCTATGTCATGGCGATTCAAATACAAAATTTATCAAATACAAGAGTTAATAATATCCAAAATCATCAAAGAACAACTTAAAATTAATTACCTTACAACAAAATACAATTACAACAAATAGAAACATCAATTAAACATCTAATACTAAGTTTAGGTCTTTCTCATACAAGCACCTTTTTTAAAGTTTATAGTCAACGTTTTTAATCACCACTTCACTATTTACAGTGTTTTTCATTGAATTTATCATTCATAATGTCCTTGGCTAAGCTTTAATTAAACGGTCTTAGCTTGTAATCAAACACATCACTTTCTCACAATTTTGTTTTTACATGTAATATCTTTCAATATCTTTATTTTTAGATTCTGACTTAAGTATTTTATTTTATCAAAAACTGAGATGTACCAGAAAATAGGAAGTACTGGACTTGTACTGTTATCCGATACATCAAACTACAGGATTCATCACTTGATGCTTAATTAAATTGGAAAATGTTATCTGGGGTAAGTAAAATCTATTTATCATATTACAATCATTGTCTATGATTCATTTATTTTGCTCTTATATCTAAAATTAACTTGTTGAGCTTTAAATTTCTGTACCTTATATTTCTAACTGATTACAGTTGAATAATGCCTATTTTATATGATAAATTAAATAACCTAAACCTACTCATTCTTATTTTATAGCTACTTATAAGAAATTATTGAACTGATTATTTTTAACATTGATTATAAATTATTTGGATTTTAATCTACTAATAATCTTTAATACTTTAATACTACTTTAATCTTACTAATATTTTATTCTTATGATTCATTATTAACATATTCTAATGCTTCTTTATTTTTTATTTTTAGCTTAAACAAAATAGTATCTTGGACTTTGATTCTTGGATCGACTACTGGTGTTGGTGCTCATCCTCATGAATCCTTTTTATCAAGATATTTTATGTTCTTGTGTGAATTAAGAATGACTGGATTGGCTTAAATAAAGAAATTTTTGGTGTATTGATTATTTAATGAAAAGATTTGAAAATAACATCCCTGTTGAATAGTTTATTTCAATTCAGGTTATATTTTGGGTAAGTTATATTTATTATTATTTTAAAACATTACAATATATATCAAAATATAATTCGATTTTTTATTTCCTTCCCAATATTTAACGACTTTTTTGACGATTAAATAAATTTGACAGCTCTTAATCATAGGAAAATACTTGATTAAGCTAATCAATGATTAAAGGACCTTTAACAAGTGATTATTTAGTAATTCAGTTTTATGAAACTGTTAATCATTGATTAGACAGTTTAATCATCTGTTAAGGTAATCAACTGTTAAATTTACTAATCACTGATTAAGAAACACTTTTTTAATTTCAATCAGAGGTTAAGTTGCTAACAGCTGATTAAGACCTTAATCAACGTTTGTGAAACCGGGCATAAGTGGATCAACGAAATTGAAGAAAATAACACGCATATAAACATTATGTTGGTGGAACATATAACTGCAGAGGACATTTCTGAAGCTATTTGAAAAGCCAAAAATTCGAAAGCGCCAGGGCCTGACAAATTGCATAACTTCTGGATCATATGTTTTTCAGCGACCTTTACCAGCCTTGCATATTGTTTTACGGAAATCCTAAGTGACCCGTCCAAGCTCCCAAAATTTCTTACGGAAGACAATACTTATTTAAACGAGGGGATCTAACGAAACCTCAAAACTACAGGCCAATTACTTGTTTGTCTGTACTATATAAACTTTTCACAGCTATTATTGACAATAAGATCTATCAACACTGTATGGATAATAATATTTTTAAAAAGGAACAAAATAATAGTAATGTTTATTTACGAAAGAAAAGTTACAAGGCAATAATGCCAAATATAAAAATACAAAGTATGCAAATAAACATGAAAAAGACGCAAAAGTATTTCAAATACTTGTTTGCGTTAATAGAAAGATAAAAATTAAAAATATTACAGAATTAGAAAAATCACCACATCCAACTGTTATATAAAATCTTATTTTCTAATGAAAATCCACAAATATATACATACATATGAATAAAATATAATCAAAACAATAAACATAAACATTTGTTTCCAACTCTTACTTAAAAACTTAATTCTTAATTAAAGTATACAAATATATACACACAATTAAATAAAATATAAACAAAACAATAACAATTTTCATAAACTAATGGATCAATAATTGAAGTATTTGGAAATTAAAATGCGCGGATTTGTTAAAAGAAAAGATTTAATATTTTTTTTGAAAATAGATATGCTAGAAGTATGTTTTATAGTTTCCGGTATGATGTTATACAACTTAGTTGAATAAAACATGTACGATCTTTGTGCTGTAGTTTTCGACATTTTTGGTGTAACATAGTAATGTTTGTTACGAGTGTTATATTCATGTGATAGGAGCTAAATCTTCTGTTTATTTGAATGATATTTAGTAGTACAGCATAGGAAAAACAATTGCCGTATATCAAGAATTTGAGTTTCTTCATACAACGCATCAGTTGGATGCCTAGCTTTTTTTGAATAAATCAATTTCAGAAACCTTCTCTGTGTAACTTCCAAAGCATGAATATGGCTTTTTAAAGCTGCTCCCCATGCAACAATCGCATACCTAAGATGACTTTCCACTAATGAGTGTTTTTAAATGGTTTACAGGTAGGATTTCCTTTAGTTTTCTGAATTTATATAGGATTGATCTAAGTTTATTTGTTGTGTTTTCTATATGTAGATTCCATTTAAGATGAGGATCTAGTATTACGCCCAAATATTTAATTTTCGTTGCAGATGAAATAGTTAAAACCTCTGAGTTAATCTTAATTTGCAATTGACTAAAAGAAGGTTGGGTTAAAGCGTTGCAACTGAAAGTTAAATATTTTGTTTTTTCTATGTTGAGAGTTAGCAGCTTATGATTCAGAAATTTTTTTACTTGCGAAAAATCTTCTTCGACTACATCTTTCAAGTCCTGCCAATTCTCTGCACTATAGAAGATGGCTGTATCATCAGCAAAACCTGTTAGCTTACCTTTGCTTTTCATCAGAAATAAGTCATTCAAGTAAATATTAAACAGTATCGGTTCCAAAATTGACCCTTGTGGTACACCATACTCAATCACCTCTGGACTGCTGCATACACTCCCAAGCCTTACCACTTGAGTTCTGTTTGTTAAGTAACTTTTAAATAATTGTAGACAATGACCCCGGACACCGATATTTTCCAAACATTCAAGAAGTAAACTATGGCTAACAGAGTCAAAAGCTTTAGATAGATCAAGAAACAAACACAAGCATGGTTTGCCATCATTTATTGATTGTATTATTCGAGAGGTTAAATTAAGGATTGCGTCTTACGTAGATTTCTTTTTTTTTAAACCCAAATTGCAAGTCAGAAATAATATTATATTTATCAAGAAAAGATTCTAGCTGATTTTTAATAACTTTTTCAAAAATTTGAGCAAAATTTGTAATCAATGAAATGGGACGGTAATTTGTAACTAGTGAATCATCTCCCTTTTTATGTAATGGAATTACTATTGAATTTTTGAGTATTGTCGGAAATATAGCGTTTTCTAAACACATGTTTATAATATAAGTAAGAGGTTTTACAATGTAGGGTGCCAATAGTTTAATAGTTTCTGATTTTAGATGATCATTTCCAACAGATTTTTTGTTTTTTAATTCGAATATAAGATTTGTAATTTCATTTTCGCTAACCGGACTAATAATGAGCGAATTTGTGGAGTACATTTTATTATATTTGAAGTTTTGATCTCTTTCAATTTTATTGGCAAGTTTTTTACCTGTTCCAGTAAATGTGTTATTGAATTCGTTTGCAATATCGATTTTAGTCGTTAATAATTCTCCCGTACCTTTTTTAATTTCTTTAATTTCCTTTTTGATCTTTTTAGTTTAACTTATTTCTTGAATGACATTCCATAAGCCTTTTGAATTGGTTTCATTGTTTTTAATTTTACATTTGTAATAGTTAAACTTTGTTTTCTGTATTAGGTTATTTAGCCTATTCCTATAATTTTTAAATTCATGTTTTAGTTGATTGTTATTTGGATATATTTTCAACTTATTATACATTTTATTTTTTTATTTCCTGAAGTTAGTAGGCCTTTAGTCATCCATGGAGCTATTTTATCATATTTTCTACGCAATAATCTTTTTTCGATACACTCAGCAATGCCAGTCTGAATTATATTAAAAAAATTATTTATTGAACTGTCAGGTGTTTCTGCAGAATAAATGGACCTCCACGAAATATTTACAAATGTGTTGCTAATTCTATTGCTATTTATAAAACTTATCCATTTGGCTTTATCAGAAATCTGGCTTCGTTTAGTATTTGTTAT